>CM077669.1:174374830-174842330 GCA_039707655.1 Elymus sibiricus
TGCTCAGCCTGCTGAAGAAATTGCACGCGCAGCTGAAGAAATTCAGGCTGCTGAAGAACCTGTCAGGATAACCTCCACTGTTGCGCCTGAAGAAACTGCCAGGCCAGCAGAAGCTTTTGCTGCGCCTGATGAAATTGAGACCACTAGGGCGACTGCATCAGTCGTGCCTGAAGAAACTGCTCCACCTTCACACTCTGCTGAAACTGCAATGTCCTCAAGGGTGAAGAAACATCAACCTTCCTTCCGCATCAGAAGCGAAGAAAACAAAGGCTGCGGAGAAAATTGCTGCTAATAAAAGAAAAGCATCAACTTCAGATTCCTTAGCGGTGAAGAAATTGAAGACACTGCCAAGTTCTTCAACTGAACCCATTGATGCAACCCCAATCTCCTCAGTACCTGGCTATGAAATAGTTCCATTTGGTGTCGAGTATGACATTCCAATTGTTGATGATGAAGAAGTTCATTCTGCTGCTTCAAAAGAGCAGATTGTTGAAGAAATTGAAGTGGAAGCAAATGCTTCAACTCCACTGGTATCATCGCCCCTGCCTCAGTTGACTGCTGAAGAGGCCGGCGTTGAAGAAATGGAAGAGGTCGTGGACATTGGCAACACAACTCCTATAATCAATGATGAATATTGGGAAGTTGCACACCCAAATTCTCCAATGACCACACCAATTACTCAAATTCCTCGGTCTCCAGCCCAGACTGAAGAAATTCATACTGAAGATATTCCAGCTGCATCAGCTAAAGAAATTGCTGCTCAAACCGCAAATGAGGAAACTGCTATTCAAATTCCTCAATCTGAAGAAGTTCCTCCTATGATTAAGGACATTGTGGGCCGCTTCAAGCCAAATCTTCAGCCGAAGCCAAAGTTGCCCCTCAAAGGCTCAAAGTGCCCCAAATTCATCAAGACCAATTTCTTCAACGAGCACATTTTCTTCAACGGGCCAAATCCTTATGACTCAGCAAGGACCGGTCGCACAAGATTCTGGACCCTTTCGCAGATGAATTTCTATGCATCAGTACTATTTGAAAAAGAGAAAGTCTTCGAGCATCAGCAAATTCCTCATGTGGATATGGAATTCATTCCGTGCTTCACACCTGTGCTCGCAGTTCTTCAAGATGCTGGACTTCTTCCCTTCTGCGTTGACATATGCGACTGGAATGAAGAGCTAATTCTTCAATTCTATGCAACCTTGCATATCTCGGGTGATGCTTCTGATGTCAATTCATGGATTCTGGACTGGATGACTGGATCTACTCACTACACTGCCCCAGTCACTGAATTGCTTCAGGCTGTGCCAATAGCAATTCCTTCAGAAGGAGCATGTTGCATCTATGATGAAACTGAACTGCCCAACCACTTGATGCAAGTGCTGATGAAGCCATTGGCTCAGGGCCAACCTCAAAGGACTTCCTTCCTTGTGAAGGATTTGCTCTATGTGCCCAGGACCGTTTATCGCATTATGACCAAAACCATCAGTCCTCAGAAGGGCCACAATTCTGAAGAAGAAGAAGTGGAGGGAATCATGAAGAACATGCTATTCAACATCATTCATGGGATTCTCGTAAATTACCATGATTTCTTCATGAGGACTTTGGCCAATGCTGCTTCAGCCCCATTTGAATTGAAGCCTTACGCTCCCTGGATCATGAAATTCATCAGATCAAGGTCTTCACTTCCATTCAAGGCTGACTTTCAGAATCACTTCAGCTTTCTGCCTCCAATTGAAGTCCTCAAGAGCTCATTTTCCTCAGTTGAGGGTAAAGGCAAAGTTGTCATTGATGAAGGTACTCGTCCATTGGATGGTCAGTTTCGCAAAGCTGCATCCTATTCCACCAATGATGACACTGCTACCCAAGATTCTGCCGCAAAAGCCTCAGCGCAAAATCCTCAAGAAACTGCCCCTCGTGTGATGACTGATCGAGAGCTTCTTCTAAGTCTTCATCAGAAGATTGATCGCAATCACAAGTGGGTAAAACGTCAGTTTGGTTCACTTCTTCGAGGCATGACTGTCACGCACAACTCTGTGAGGAAGAACCACTATTATCTTCATGAAGTCTTTGACCGCACATGGGCCATCCTGTCTCACCTCAAGACTCCTGAAGAACTCAAGGAGATGGAATTTCAGCAGGACTTTGATTGGTCCATCCCTCCAAGGAAGAAATGGAAGAAAGTTCAAGTTCCTCAGCTGGTTAAAAGCTCATATTCTTCATCACGCCAGGTGGATGAAGCTGAGGATATTGACGACACTGCTGCAGGCCCTACATCAACGAACAACCCCGACAACGCTGGCGCACCTCCACCACCTTCAAGATGAAATTCTTCAGGGGCGTTAGTCCTCATTTTTTCATCCCTTTTGGTCTTCGATGACAAAGGGGGAGAAAATTTGAGTTAGTCTTCAAGCGGGTCTCTATATATGGGTTGTTTTTGTTTAAGTTACAACTCTCGCTATTATGAAGCTTTTGTTGGTTGAGTTGTAAACTTAAGTCCGATGGTGGTCTGATGCTTTTGAACTACTTTCTACATGCTATTTCCTCAAGTTATCTTAATGCACGCATGCTGAACTTCCTCAGACCCCATTTTCCATCATGCATTTCAATTTCCTCATGATATATATTAAATGCGTGTATGGATTACAAGATATAGGGGGAGTTCTCCATGATTTTAACCTGCCATGTGCATTTGCAGTCCAAAGCAAATTCCTCAAATATGCACATCTTCAGGGGGAGTTCTTCTGTATCTTGCAATAAAATTCCTCAAACTCAGTACTTACACTTCATATTATTATCCCCATTCAAAACTTAACCTATTTGTCATCAATCACCAAAAAGGGGGAGATTGTTAGGGCATCTAGTGCCCCTTAGTGATTTTGGTGTGTTGAAGACTTATAGGTTAAGAGACTAATGCGTTTGTAAGTGTACACAGGCTTTATAAGTCGCTGAGGAGTTTGATACATTCGGAGATTATCGACCCCTAAAAATGTATGTCTTCAACTGAAGACTTTGGTGAAGACTTTGGTGAAGACTTTGCTGAAGACTTTGGTATTCCCTGAAGACTTTGAAAAAGAAGATGTTGGTGTGACCTTGAAGATATGAACGAGGACTATGAAGCGTGAAGACTTTTGTTTTCGTAGTTTCATTTCCTTTCTTTGAGTCATAGGAAACACCGTACTGTTAAAGGGGGCCGAGGTAATACTAAGGAAAATTTCCAACTGATGCTCAACTCAAAAGCCTCAACCTATCCAATCCTTCGAGTGAAGCCTTTGGAAATCTCTTGCAGTTCAGTCAAGTTCTTCAGTGACACAGACGATGATCTTCTGGTCTCTGAGGAAATTGGTTTGACTGAGGAGTTAGGATTTCGCCAGTGCGAATTGCCTACAAGTGAGGAATATGATAAGCCTGAGGACTTTCATAGTTCGAAATTCCGACCGTTGCTGTGCTAAGTGCCAGCTGTCCCCAATCATCCTATCCACATAACGGTCATATCATTGGGGGCATTTATGTCTTATCATGTCGGGTTGCACCCTGACTATAAATAGCCACCCCCCACAACCACTAGTTGGTTGGCTGCTCCGAGAGAGAACTGACACTTGTCATTTGAGAGCATCCCATTCCTCCAGGACTTTGAAAGAAAATCATCAGTGAGGAAAAACCCCAAACCAAACCACCAAACCCAAAGTGATTGAGCATCAATGAAGAAATTGTTCCTGTGTGGAACCGACGCTTGTTAGCTTTGAAGACTGTGTATCTTCCAGACGGTTAGGCATCATGGTCTAGTGCATCCTGCAGTCAATTGGGGATCACGAAGTGACCTTGGTCTAGAGCATCCAGCAGTGAATTGTGGATCGCCGGGTGACCAGTTTGTGAGGGTTTTGGAAGTCTACCATGAAGACTTACCACGAGTGTTGGGCGAGGTCTGTGTGACCTTAGCTCATGGAGAATACGGTAAGGACTATGTGTCCTGGGACTGTGTGTCTTCTGGTTTAAATACCAGGCCGCTCCAAACCAGACGTACGACTGTCACAGCAGTTGGAACTGGGTCATCAAATCATTGTCTTCATCGAGCTACCTGGTTCTATTTCCTCAACCCTTTAATTTCCTCGTATACTTGTTGATGAAATTGATCGTTACTATTTGAAGAATTTGACTGAAGACTTTCTCAATTTCCTCAGCTCAAATTCTTCAAGCTACCTTGTTCCTCACTTGCTTATCCTGTATCACGCCATCTATAATCTGTGCATGCTTTATTTCATCATGATGACTATGCGATCGCTATGCTTCGTATGCACTTGAGTACTTATCCGCTGCTAGTTATTCATCACATTTCAAATTCCTCAAGTTGAAATTCCTCAGTGATGAATTTGTAAAAATCGCCTATTCACTCCCCTCTAGTCGGGTTGCACCCTGGCTATAAATAGCCAACCCCACAACCACTAGTTGGTTGGCTGTTCCGAGAGAGAACTGACACTTGTCATTTGAGAGCATCCCATTCCTCCAGTACTTTGAGAGAAAATCATCAGTGAGGAAAAAGCCCAAACCAAACCACCAAACCCAAAGTGATTGAGCATCACTGAAGAAATTATTCATGTGTGGAACCGACGCTTGTTACCTTTGAAGACTGTGTATCTTCCAGACGGTTAGGCGTCATGGTCTAGTGCATCCTGCAGTCAATTGGGGATCACTAAGTGACCTTGGTCTAGAGCATCCAGCAGTCAATTGTGGATCGCCGGGTGACCAGTTTGTGAGGGTTTTGGAAGTCTACCCTGAAGACTTATCACGAGTGTTGGGCGAGGTCTATGTGACCTTAGCTCAAGGAGAATACGGTAAGGACTGTGTGTCCTGGGACTGTGTGTCTTCTGGTTTAAATACCAGGCCGCTCCAAACCAGACGTACGACTGTCACAGCAGTTGGAACTGGGTCATCAAATCATTGTCTTCATCGAGCTACCTGGTTCTATTTCCTCAACCCTTTAATTTCCTCGTATACTTGTTGATGAAATTGATGGTTACTATTTGAAGAATTTGACTGAAGACTTTCTCAATTTCCTCACCTCAAATTCTTCAAGCTACCTTGTTCCACACCTGCTTATCCTGTATCACGCCATCTGTAATCTGTGCATGCTTTATTTCATCATGATGACTATGCGATCGCTATGCTTCGTATGCACTTGAGTACTTATTCCGCTGCTAGTTATTCATCACATTTCAAATTCCTCAAGTTGAAATTCCTCAGTGATGAATTTGTAAAAATCGCCTATTCACCCCCCTCTAGTCGATATAACGCACTTTCATATATGTAATAAAATATCAACGGGTCTAAAAAGGCCAAGAGGTGGAAGGCAACTTGGGCCACAAGGGGCCAAGTGGTGGAGGCGGCCCCCTTTCCTTGTGGGGGCGAATTGGGGTGGGGGAGGAGTTGGACTCCTCTCCCCTTGAATGGCACCCCAAGGAGGGTTTCCCTCCTTGGTGTCTGCCCCTCCCTCCCCGTCCAACCTACATATACTTGAGGTTTTGGCCCTTTTGATGACACAAGTTTTGGAGCCTCCTCGAGTTCCCTAGTTCTAGTTCTAGTTAGTCCTAGTTGACTAATTAGTGCTAGGTCTAGTTCCTCTAATCCTCGTAATTAGAAGCCCAGTGTGGCTCTAATATCCTCCCTCTAATTCCCTGATGTCGATTAGCTCTGGATGGCGAAGCGCTGCCGAATCGTGAAGATCGTACGCTTCCAATCTCTAGAGAGGTCGTGCTTTCGGTCTTACGTTCGAGGGACTGTACATTGGACGTTCGTGAGATCATTCATCTACGGTTCAAGGGACTCCAAGTTCAATTGTCATCGTCACGCTCTTCTTCCGCTGCTACTTGGTAACGGTAAAGATCATGATCCCAACCATTATTGTATCTTCATAGTGTTCCTGGTTGATCGTAGGGCAAAAAAATTTGTTTTCTACTACGTTTCCCAACAAAGACATGAAGAGAAAATGCAAAAACATGCCGGAGCTAGCCAGGTTCAGGCCATCGTGGAGGTGCAATACCCTACTTCTACATTGTTTTAATATTGTTGTATGTAGAGCTACAATGTGTCTTCGTGGTAGTAAAAGTTGTTCCCTCCACTTGGTTGCCATCTCCTACATATACTATCTTGGGGGGCCTTTGCCCGTTGTTGGAGCTTTCCCATTGGTTCAGTATACAAAAGGACAAAGGCAAGAGCGATATGTACAAGCGGGGTGCGACTGCTCATGGCACGCCCACTTGCACAAAAATGATGCTTGACGGGGAAGCCAATTGTTAGATGGATAATCGGCTGTATGCCCCTCGTACAGAGTTGGTAGTCTCTGCCACTACACCTGTAGCATACGTGCGGGGCAGGTGAATCTTCAGGCTGCCCTATTGATGACCTTGATGAGCAGAGTCCCTTATCAGGGGCCCCTCGCCCCGGATGGGTTCAACGAGTCCCATCGAAGCCTTCGGTGAAGTGTAACAGCCCGAGACCGATTCTTGCATTATTATTATTATTATATTGGTTGCTCTAATTTATTTTTGTATTGAATCATGTCATCATGCCATTAGTTTTTGCAACCTAAGTGTCGATGTAAAAAACAGCAGACCAAGGGGTAGGGGGGTCCTAAGCCATGGATCACGAATGGATAGTAACATGAACAGGGAGACGATGTTTACCCAGGTTCGAGCCCTCTTGATGGAGGTAAAACCCTACATCCTGCTCTTGTTTATTATGGTGGTGAAATATCAAGTACAGAGTTGATCTACCTCGAGATCGTGAGATGTGTTCTAACCCTACAGCTAGATGAGTAATGTTGTGTTCTAACCCTCTACGGTCCAAACCCTCTGGCTTATATATACGCCAGGCAGGGTATCTAGAGTTACAAGGTCGGTATCTTAGCATAGAAGCGGTAGAAGAAGTCTTGGAGTATATGACAAGTCTTCGGCACACGTAGTCTTGACCATGTTACATCGTGCGATCCCTGGAGTCCATCTTGAACAGGTGGAGGGGCCCCCAGTCCAGTCCGAGGAGTCCAGGCCGACTAGGTTAGGACTCCCTAATCAAGGACACCATCAGTAGCCCCTGAACTGGTCTTCGAGGTCGAACACGATGCTTCCGGACTTCGGCTCCTGCGGTCTTTGGCTTGA
The DNA here is from genome assembly GCA_039707655.1 of Elymus sibiricus. Lineage (NCBI taxonomy): Eukaryota > Viridiplantae > Streptophyta > Magnoliopsida > Poales > Poaceae > Elymus > Elymus sibiricus. The sequence continues at coordinate 174,381,976 of CM077669.1, forward strand.
CAGGAAATTTCCCCTTATTCTTTCAGCTCGGCTTCAAAAATTCTTCGGCTGAATCTATGATTCTGTTTGGCGGGCCCGTCTTCATCACACGTGGCATCCAAATACTGGCTGTCATAACCACTTTTTATGGGAAATTGGACCGTTTTATGGAAGAATGTCACAGCGTCGTCCCTTTTCCCCCTTTTATTGGCATGCCAAGGGTAGGAATTTACGACACAGTCCTGACTCCTTTCTTCAAACAAATCATGCGAGCACTTCCGCTCTCGCAAGTCCACCCATGAAAGTTCTTCATGGCGAGTGATGGTGGTTCTTCGAGACGCCCCCACGGACTTGTCAAGGCCGACTGTGGCAGCTGCTCTGTCTCCCGCCTCCACCTGGAGCGTCTAGCCAAGAAAGGATACCTACCAGATTCAGATCTGAGAGCAACTCGCTCCGGTATGATATCCGTGGGTGGGTAGGTGCAGGCAGAGAACCACCCTTCCCCTCAAGAAGGTGAAATGGTATGCTTCGTCTCTTTCCTATTACGCGGCTTAGGATTTCCCATTCACCCCTTCCTTCCAGGTCTACTGGAGTTTTATGGGCTGCAACTTCACCACTTTACCCCAAGTCAATTTTACATATCGCGGAGTTTGTTGTCCTTTGCGAGATGCACCTTGGATGTGAGACACACTTCGGGTCATGGAGAAAGTATTTCTGCGTAGTGCCCTGCTTTTCTGACAAAAATATATATGAGGACAGGGCAGCCGAAGTCTGCAGGATCGAAGGGACCAGATACCCCTCAGGCACACCCCGGGAAGATACCAATATCTAGCTAACCGAGTGGTTCTATGTAGATGACGTTCCTCTTCTTGACCCCGTTCGGCGGGGACTCCGCTCGTTTTCCCTGGAGCCCCCGAAGAAGCATTACAGATGGAGGCCACAGGCTCCCTTTCAAGAGGAAAGTGCCGACGTTACCAAGCTAGCAGCCCAGGTGAAGCAATTGACTAGCACCTGCCTCACCATAATTGATGTAATGGCCACGGCGATGTACCGAAGAGTCCGACCACTACGACAGCGCCCTTGTCTGTTGTGCAAGTTTAACGGAACAACGGACGCCTCTCAAACAATTCGAGAGGACTTTAATGACCGAGCAGCCTTTGGAGCGGCACTGGCCGGCATTTATCAGGGGACGACAGAGGAATTTTCCAAGCGGAAATTTCGGAATGGGCAGTCCTACCACAATCCTGCAGACATAGTAAGTTGCTCCTCCTCCTCTCGTCTATCTGAAGTATTTTGATGATCAATCATGCCAACCATACACTGGTTTTGAATGGAAATGGAGACGTTGGGTAGAGAACATAAGCTGCTCAGCGGATGAGCCGGAGTTGCACTGTCGAGCCGAAGATCCCCTTTTTAACAACGATAAGGACTTAGTCCTTATCTATGAAAGGCAGAATTTTTTCTTGGAGAGCCTTGATAACTCAAGGGTGGAAATTACCCTCGATGCTCCTGGGCCGAGGCCAGCTTCATTGGTAACGCACCCTTCCTCTAATGGAAAGCGAACCATTGGTGCTCCAGCCCCTAGCCACCTAACTCCTCTTCCAAAGGGACGACGTTCCAAATGCCCATGCGGAGAGGCGGATACTATGGGGAGCTCTCTACGGGAGGCACCAGACGCACAGGACGAAGTGCGGGGGTAGGGGAAAGAGCCCCCTCAGTCACCAGGTACTTTACTTTACCAATTGCATGTGTTAAAAGTATTGTATCAAGTACTGGCCTCTTTGACGATTCAGGCAACCCTCACCCTTTACCATGATGGCAAGTGCGAGGGCCCCGGGGATGACAGCCTCGCATGAATAAGTGGAGGCACGCCCTACTACAGAAGTTACTCCCGATGTTCCTTAGCCCGAGGGCTCGTCAACCACCTCGGCTACTCGTTCCGAGATCTAATGCACCACGAATTATCGGTGACAAAAAGTGTCCCTAAAGAATTCGGCATTATCGGAAGGAGAGTTCAATGCCCTCAGCTTACTGGATGCATATCTTGGGGCAACCCGAGGTGCTTTTGACCAGTCACTGGACATCTTGTCGCAAGGTTTACAGGTGAGTTTTTTACCCAAGTTCGTGTATGTCTTTATTTGCTTGAAGGCAAACAAGACTACCAAGCATGGTAGTAGCCCCTAAGGCTTGATATGGGCGACCTGGAGGCCGTAGGAAGGCTTGAATATCTAATATTACATGTTGTCAATATCAGGAAGCGCGGGCAAAGAATGGTCAATTGACCGAGGTGATATCTCAAACGAAGGCGAAGATAGATGTTGCCTTAGCCGAGGTGGAGGAGGTGAAAAAGTTCACCAGGGAGGCACATGGTATGTGCCTTCCTTGCATATATTATCAACGCCCATTGGGATTTTAGAATATGTCATGGTGACATAACTCCATGTAGCAGTGGAAGCCCTTGGTAATCTTGAGAGAGACCTTAAGCAGGCCCGCGAGGACTTGTTTTACACAGAGTCGCAACGCCAAGGAAACCAACATGTTGCAACTCACGGGGCGGAAGGCATCCATGCGCTACGGGCAGAAAACGCCCGGCAAGCCCAGGAAATTTAGAGATTAAAACCTCGATTGGCCACTCCTGAGTTGAAGAATCATCGAACAGATGATATGATCTTCGGTAAGTTGTGATTTTCAAAAATCTGTTATGAGTTTTATCCAAATTAAGTGATAGGCTGACTTTTTCTCCTTTTGTAGCTTCTCTATACGGCCTGCATCCCGATCCCGAGGTCCAATGCCCGAAGACATGTAGTATCATCTGTCTGTGGTGCACGAGAGTGCATGGAAAGCGATGAAGGATGTCTTCCAAACTTTATGGCCCAAAGTGGTACCAGTACCCGAAGACATGGTTGTCTTAGCCAGCTAGCTGAAAAGAGGTCGGCGCCGGATATAGGCTTCGAAGGTGTCCACCTGTCGGGAGGGAGTGTGGGAGGCCTAGGCCATGGCAAAGACCCATTATACTGGTCTTGAAACAACGGAGCTACACGAAGTGGGACCCAAAGGGCTAGATGGTCAGGAGACATCTACAGGCCTTGTGTACACAATTGTCATGCCAGCTGCTCGGTATTCGCAGAAACATTGTGCTCTAGATACCTTAATAGATGGACTAGACCGAGTGTAATAAGTAAATGTGACTTTTATGTACCGAAGTACTTTATGTCAATATTAAGACCGTGTTTTCGAACTCTGTTAGCCAGCCATCGGCTTCTACCTCCTCGGCTAGTGACCGAGGAGTGTCCTATACAACTTGGTCGGAGTAATCAGACCAGGTGCTTCGGATGAGAAGGCAATCCGGCTATATGGCTCGAAATACAAGAGGGATGTGGAAATTTATCTTATATCACTTTTTATTGTAAGAAACATCTTCCGAGGAAAATAGTTCTTCCAACAGTTACTTTCCTTGGGTGACCGTGCTGAGCACAAGTGTCTGAAGATGCGTGACCTCGGGGGAAGCCCCTAGTCGGGGTTTAAAAGACCCATTCCACATTAAATCTTTGTCACGGCCGATCGATTTGTATGTTAAGAGTGCTAGGTTTTGGCTTTCACCGTCTGAGGTACTACACTGGCTGACTTGGGAGTAACAATCACAGTGGTGCTCCCTTTGCCCCTTAACCGAATCATCGGGAACGTAAGGGGCAAGAGCGGGGCAATCCAGCTTGGCCAAATCTTAAATCAAATCAATGCATATTATGGCTTTACAGACAGTAGTATATAAGATGTGGAACCAATGCATGTTTTGAAAAGAACAAGCTATATTATCTCTCGAAGTTTTTCAAAGGATTGTCCGAGGTATAGAAAACATAAAAAAGGAAAAGGGAAAGGAACATAGAGGTGGTTGGCCTACACAAGCATTGTTCGGTGGGGTGGTCATCTATAGAAGCATCGTAGCAGCTCCGCATTCCAGGGATTGGGCTCTAGACATCCGTCCTCTAGATCTCGGATTCAGTAGGCTCCTCCGGTCAGCACTTGGTCAATAATGAATAGTCCATCCCATCGAGGGGACAGTTTGTGCTTTTGCTTCTCTGGATGTAACCTCAAGACGAAGTCCCCTGTGTTGAAGTCCTTGGCACGGACCTCCCTATTGTGGTAGCGCCGGGCTTGTTGTTGGTATTTCGAAGATCATGCCTGAGCCACATTGCGCTCCTCTTTGAGGGCATCCAGGGCGTCATGCCGATCAAGCTCGGCTTCCCGTCCTACATACATGCCTACCCGGGTGCATCATGTGTGATGTCGCAAGGGAGTACTACTTTGGCGCTATATACCATAAAAACGGTGTATATCCGGTGGATCGGTTAGGCGGGTATGCAGACCCCACAAGATGGAATCAAGTTCCTCGACCCATTTGCAGTCTGCCTTTTGAAGGGATCGTACCAGCCTTGGCTTGATGCCGCTAAGGATTAGTCCATTGGCCCGCTCCACCTGCCCATTAGACTTTGGGTGGTATACCGATGCATAATCGAGTTTGATGCCCATTTTTCACACCAATCCTTGACTGATTTGGCCGTGAAGTTTGACGTCCCTTTATCATCTTGCCAGACTAAGTATGGCTTAAAAAGCCGTTCGAGGAAGGTATTGTGTAACAGCCCGAGACCGACACTCTAGATGCCTTTCAATTATTTCGAGTGTCGCCGTGTGATTCATCTGTTTGTCAAATTCATCATCGCATCCTTCGCATCATTTGCATTGCATCGACACTTCGTCGCCGTCATTGTTTTTTTGAAACTGGCATCCGTTCATAGTTGTCGGTTCTCTCCGTTCTTGTCGTTGTCCATTTCGTGACCAAACACACACGCACGCGCCCGCGACATCATTAAAATATTATTTTTAAAGTTCATATAAAATATTCTCTGAATGGGTTGAAAGTTGGTGTGCGGTCTTAACTTGTTGTAGGTAGACCGCCTGCCAAATTTAGTCACATTCAGAGGTCGTTTGGTACCCTAAGGAACAACTGTAGCAGCACCGTCATCGGTTTAATTATCATACGTTTTCGGTTTTAAAAAAACTCTGTCACGGGCCTCGCACTTCCCTTTCTTCTTGGACAACCCCCTCCACACAGCCTACCACCTAGCCTAAGCCCCCTCCGTCCGGAGCCGTCGGATCGCTATCCCACGGTCCGAAAACGGATGAAAACCCTCAAACCCTAGCCCCCTTACTATATATGGGCCTCCTCTAGTCCATTTTTGGACAACCCTAGATAAAACCCTAGCCCTAAACCTACCCTAGCCTCCTCCCACCTCGCAGTCGCCATCGTGCCTCGTTTTCAGTGACGGCCACGCCGCGCGCTGCCACTTGGCCCCACCGCGTCGTCGCTCGCAGCCAACCATGGCCGCCACATCGCCTCCACTTGCCTCCCACCACCGCGGCCCGCCCGGGCCCAGGGCAGGCCTACTCGGGCATGAACCAGCTCCACCGCCGCCCGCGCAAGCCGCTCCCGTCCCCGCAGCTCGCCTCCTGCGGTCGAGCCAGGGAGCTCGCCTCCTCACCCCGTGCCGCCAGTGACCCGCCGGAGCCGATGCCGGCGAGCCCCCGCGCCACTACTCCTCGTCCCGCGTAGGCTAGGCCAGACCCCCACGTCGCCGTCCCGCGCGTGCCCAGCCAGCGCCACTCAGAGCCACCGCCGTCGTTCCCTGCTCACCTCGCCTCCAGCCTACCATGGCCCCGAGTAAAAGTGCATCATTGCCCATAATAAGTTTTTGACATCTATGACAATTTCATTTGTGTTTCTAACCACATGCTCTAGTGTAAACAGCACCGTCAAAATTAAAGTGAAGCATGGATGGTTACTTCCCCTCTACTCGGAGAAAGGAAAAAGGCGGAGTGCCATAATTGTTTTCTTTCCTTCTTGAGATCCTAGGGCTACCGCACAATTAAGAGGGGGTGCATCATGAAAACATCTGGGAATCAACTCCACATACACATGTGATCTGGCAAAATCAATTCTTAAAACTGGTTAGAATTAGATGGCTCAATGGTTCTGCCTAGGCCGGAGCTTCCGGGACGGCCGGAACTTCCGGGGACCAGAAGGTCCGGGAAGCTTCCGGGCTACCCAGAGAAACTGCTCGTGTGTGCAATCTCTCTGTGTAGGCCGGAACCTTGCCGGACCCTGGCTGGAACTTCCGTCCCCCGGAACTTCCGGGCTTGCCGGAACTTCGGGCGCCGGAACTTCCGTCCCAGTTTTGGCAGATTCCGGGGTACTCCAGAGAGGATGCAAACTCTCTGTGTAGCCCGGAACCTGCCCGGAACTTCCGGTGTCCAGAACCTCCGGGCATGCCCGGAACTTCCGGACTTGGCAGGAATTTGGCCCCAACGGCTGGATTCCATCCCCACCTATAAATAGTCTTCTTCTTCCCCACGAAGCAGGTGACGACTCCATTTCTCTCTCGACCATTTTCAGACCTCGATTTCTTGGAGTTCTCCCTCCTCTTCCAAACAAAGCTCTTGATCCTTTAAGGAGTGAAGGAGGAGTGCCTGATCTACACATTCACCAAAGCAAAAGTTGATTCCCCCTTGTTTTCGTGGTGCATCTTGTTACTCTAGGAGGTTGGAGACTCCTAGGCGATAGGAGTACACCGGCGAGGAATCGTTCATTGTGATTACCCCCGGAAAGTTTGTGAGTGTTTGGAGACCACCCCAAGGTCTACCACTAGTTGTTGAGAAACGCCTTCGTGGTGTTGTCTCAAGGAGAGAATAGGGTGAGCCTTCGTGGCGTTGGTGTGCCTTCGTGGTAACATGTAACGCCCAAGATGCGATCCTATCCTTATTTTGGCACGAGGGCCTCGACAGGGATAGAAGTGCATCTCGTCGTTTTGCAAGAATGGATATCATTACAAGTACATGTAAAGAAGAGATGAGTATATGGAATTGGCTTACACTCGCCACAAGCTAAATCAATATCACATCAATACAACAACATATCCAAACATCATACAGAAGAGCAGGGTCCGACTACGGACGAAAACAACCGATAAAATGACATCCATCCTAGATATCCCAGGCTGCCGCCTGGAACCCATCCTAGATCGATGAAGAAGAAGGACTCCAAATCAAACAAGCATCGCGCTCACGTCAAATCATCGCATTACCTGTACCTGCAACTGTTGTTGTAGTAATCTGTGAGCCACAGGGACTCAACAATCTCATTTCCAAGGGTATCAAGACTATTAAAGCTTAATGGGTGAGGTATGGTTAAGTGGTGAGGCTGCAGCACGCACTAAGCATTTATTTGAGTGGCTAACTTATGAGTACAAGAATAAAGGGGGATGATTGTCGCATAAACGGTCGTGAACTAGTAATGATCTCTAAGAGATCCTGAACACCAACTTACGACTAAACATAACCCCACCGTGTTCTCTCTTGGATTAGAAATTCCCGAGAAGAGATAGTCACGGTTACGCACACAGTTGGTGTATTTTATTAGAGTTTAATTCAAGTTTGCTATGACCGGGTGTTAAACAAACTTTCCAAGTTGCCACGTAACCGCGGGCACGGCTTTCCGAAAGATTTAACCCTGCAGGGGTGCTCCAACTCATCCATCATAGACTAACCACACGCCGCGGGAATAACCTCGACCACGAATCACGTGATTTCCTAGGCAATTCCATTGGAAAACCGCAACCTCGAGATAGCCCGAAGTATTCTCGGAATTCCTCGCACAAGACGTTCGAGAAAGGTAAAACAAATCCAGCAAGGCCGCCCGACGTGTCGACGAACCCGATAGGAGCCGCGTATCTCGTTCTCAGGACACGACTGGATGAACACTACGTACGGCGACCTGATAGAAATCCCTCGAGTTGCCCCGAGGTGGCCCCACAAGTGGCTCTGTTTTGGACCAACACTCATGGGGAGCACTGGTCCAGGTTGTTGATTAACTATCCATGGGGTCTGGAAAGTCCCTATGCAATTTTATTTGTTATTAGGCAAATGTAGTACCAATGTTGGGCCTTGCCAGACAAGTTTTATCCTAAAACAAAAATCAAGGGGGTCCCCATAACAACCCCGAGCATGTTAGGAGCGCTCAATTATGGAACATAACACCGGTACACAAGTAACTAGGGCGGCAAGAGTGGAACAAAACACCGAGCAAAAGGCCAAGCCTTCCACCCTTTACCAAGTATATATGTGCATTAAATTAAATAGCAATAATATTGTGATATATCAAAAACATCCATGTTGGCACATGGAAACATTGCACCTGCAACTAGCAACGCTATGAGAAGAGCTGAGCAAGCAGTAACATAGCCAAACAATGTTTGCTGGGATGTGGACGGTTAGAGGCTTGTCATGGCATTTGGGAGGCTTGACAAACAAGTGGTGAGTAGCGAGACAGCGATAGAAACGAGACAACTAGCATGCCAATGATAGTAATGGTATCCAGGGAAATGATCATCTTGCCTGAGATCCAGCTTGGAAGAAGAACGAATCCATGAAGAAGACGAGCCAACGTAGTCAAACGAATCCTCACATTCCGAACACTTTCGGAACTCTATTGAGAAGAAGCAATCCGAAAACAACAATCAACACATGATCAACACCACAACATATGCATGACATGATGCACTTCAAATATGATGCATGTTATGCATGACATGGCAAGCACAACAATCAACTTCTACACATTAAGTGAAGCTCAATATGCAACGAGTTGCATAATGACGAAACTCCACATTCGAATATTTAGTTCACTCTCGTTTAGGTACACGACAATATTAAATGTTGTTAAACATGGCAAGAGGTGAAGCATAAGTAAACTACACATCTAGGCAAGTTTAAATGAGGCCGGAAACAACATATAGCATTTCCGAAACGACCCCATATGTTAATTTCGAAATTGGTCCATATATGAACTAATCATTTTTTATATTTATTAAACAGGAAAATAAAGTATGCCATGCAATTCTACATGTCATTCCAGTCGATTTACATATATGGAACATCTCAAATGGAGCTACGGTCTAAAAGATATGACCTGCACAAGATGAACATGACATGAATGCAAAATGCATGAAAATGACAACCATAAACATTTCAAATCATGAATGCAGCAATATATTATGATACTACATGAAAATCTAAGCAAGTTTCATATATGGCATTACCAAAACGGAGCTACGGTTCAACCACAACAACCAACACAAGTTTTAGTGCAAATCTGTCCAAAACAACAACATGGCATATTGCACGCATGAAAGAAACAAGCTACAAGATTCTAAAATGCACAAACTAATCATGGGGCAGAAGCATATAACAAAATCCAAACTAATCATGGTGACAAAACTTGGCAGGCGGTCTACCTACACTATAACAAGACCGCATGCCAACTTTCGACCCAATCCGAGAATATTTTTTGGGCGCTTTGAAAACAATATTTTATCGATGTCGCGGGCACGTGTGTGTGTGCTTGGACTCGAAACAGTCGACGACACGAACGGAGAGAACCGGCAGCTATGAACGGATGCAAGTTTTTGAAAACGAGTGACGATGCTATGCAAGATGATGCAAATGATGCGATGATGAATGCAACAACCACTTGAATCACACGACGAGAAAGGACATAAAAGGGGAATCTTCTGGAACGTCGGTCCCGGGCTGTTAGAACTATCCTCCACTTACAAGAGATCTCGACCCGAGATCTTAGAATGAGAAGGGGAAGAGGAATAAAAAAGGAAGAGGTAAAACTTAGTTGCTTCTTCGACAAATGAGAGAAACCAACAAAACTTGAAGGTTGGAAGAGATGAAGAATGACATGAGGAACAACAAGAATTCACAGAAATTTGGGCAGCACTTCGGTAGACAAGAGAGGCAAAACTTGATAAGATGAAAGAACTTGAGAACATGGCACAACACTCCGGTTAAAGGGATAAGCAAGGAAAGAACATGATCTTCACAACCGAGATGATGGGATAAATAGAGCAACATCACAACGGCTTGGAAACAAAAGAATAGAAGCTAGATCATATGAAAGAAAAGAACGGGGAAGAGAATGACAACATCTACCAAAATTTAATTGAAAGCATCTTTGCCAGAGGAGATTGAACGGAGTTGTTGTTAAGTCAACAACGGAAGAAGAAGCTTGTTGTGGCTTATGGAAAACATCTCAAAATTATGAGGTGACAACCGACCACAATGGAAAACAATTGATAGATTGGGATCAATGAAGAGATGAAACTTCTTTCACCAAGAGGATACATTGAGAACTTGGATCATTGATAAGCACCATGATAGAAACAATCCATAGGAAAAGCTTTAGGTGAAATCCAATCCAAAATAACTCCGAGAAAGAAAGATGGGTTTAAATATTTCATTCTTGTCGACTACTCTTCGAGACTCCTCATGAATCAAGAAAGCTATAACACTATCTCAAAAGATAAGAGGGAATGAATTGCACTTTGAAATGCAATAGAAATAAAGCTTGAGGTCCTCCAACAAGAAACTTGAAGAACTCTTTAAGAATAAAATCCTTGATCAACCACCATGAAGAACCTCCGTATACAAACGAATGATAAAAAGAAATGAAGGTAGAAAGAATAAGATTGAGGCCTAGCAAAGATTTAGATTGAACTTCGCGAAGAGATACTTGAGAAAACTTGGAACTCCGGAAAAGAAACGATGAGCACTTACGATAGAGAATTTGATATCATGAACAACCTCTGGAAGAATGCTTGAAATCAACTTGTTGAAACAAGAATAAGAATTATGTTATGCTTATCCTTCATCAAGTTTAATTGATGACAAACAATGGATAGAAGAGAGAGAGATATATAGAGCACAAACTTAAAGAAGTCTTCAATGAAACACCAGAATAATTGAGACGAACGAAGAGACAACAATTGAGAAGAATTTGAGAACGAAAGCTGAAAGCTGAGAACGAAGAAATCTTCTGAAATGATGACCTTCGGAGGATCGAAAAATGACAACAACTCTGAAATGCTCCCGATAGATATGGAAAGAATTACTCATGGTCGAAAACAATTTGAGAGGATAGCACGAAGCTGAGATGACAAATCTTCAAAAGAACAGAGAAATATTTAAGAGAAACTCTTCTTGGTCTTCAAGGCAAAGAATGATGGCGAGAAACACCACCAAGAATTACTGAGACACTCCGGGATAATGAATAAAGAAAGGTTGAGCCAACGATGAAAATGATTTAGAAGCGATCTTCGGGAAGGAATATGACTGATGAAATTCATTCTTACGTCATATTGAAAAGAACTTGAGGACATCTCCGGAAAGATTAAAAGAGCCAGGTAAGATCCTGGGAAAAAACCTGTGGGTTATGAGCCCACTCAAAGAGGTCACCGTTGAAGCAATTGCTTAGGAAGAGAGATTGCACTGGTACAAATTGAAAATTTGATGAGGTGAGAACCTCGAAACAATTAAGAGGATTTGAACGATAACACGAATCTTCTGAGATATCTTCAACACTCCGGATAGAATAGAGAGATGAACAAGCAAGAGGTTGGATAAAAATTCCAACATGGGAGAGCAATTAGAGAATGAAAATGATATGATGAGCACCAAACGCTTGAATTGAATCCACCGGAGAAGAAAACGAGAATGAAGAACGATGAACTTAGCACTTGAGAATCTTCACAAAGAATCACCGGATACAATACTGAAGAAGTGATAGCGGAAGCATCAATGAAGAGAAAGGCACTTGGATGAGAATTTAATTATTGACGAAAAAGGGCGGGAGGGCGGGGAAAAACAAAGACAACTTGATACCGATGAGATGAACTCCGGAAAGAAATACGAGTATTGATCTTGCGAATATTGGAGAGGGTTGAATTAACTAGATGAGAAACACACCGGTTAGGAAAGATATGAAATCACCACTTGACATCGAAGCAACTCGAATTTCCATGATCCAACAAAACAAAAGATGGGGCTTGAGGATTAAGCCAGAAACAAATACACAACCCATTGCATTTGCTGGAAGGATAATCCTAGGTAACTAATATCCGAAGTCTTTCTTGTTTATGCGATTCGGGTTGCGGACCAAGGAACGTACCCAAGTTAATCAGCTACAACTGCACTCGCAACCTTCCACACCATAATCCAAGAAACTCCGCAAACTCGTCTACCTCAGACACTCGTAATCACAACGATACTAAGTATGGCAGTACATACGAATTCTCTCCATCAGTACTGGGGATGCCGGACTCCTCTCGCCACTACTAGTATTGAAGCAATTTCGAATATCCTCCGTCCTGAGATACTAAGGAAACTGAACGATAATGATGTGCAAAAATCCCTCGGAGCTCTACTCCTTGATAACAGGAGGCACCAAGACAGAATTCCTTCACATCGGCATCATATAGTTTCCAAAATACCCGCGTGACCCTAAAAAAATTTGAGCGAGAAGAGGAGTAGAATCAAAATTCCTAAGTCGTAATTCCTCACCAGAGCATAGAAGAGGAGTAAAAAGAATCCTACTCTCCGATATAACTAGACTCAAAGTAGTTTTTACTAGACTCGACTCGGCCAAAGTTCGATCAATCAAGGGGGCTCCTAGGTCGGTACAGGCTCTGATACCAACTTGTAACGCCCAAGATGCGATCCTATCCTTATTTTGGCACGAGGGCCTCGACAGGGATAGAAGCGCATCTCGTCATTTTGCAAGAATGGATATCATTACAAGTACATGTAAAGAAGAGATGAGTATATGGAATTGGCTGACACTCGCCACAAGCTACATCAATATCACATCAATACAACAACATATCCAAACATCATACAGAAGAGCAAGGTCCGAGTACGGACGAAAACAAACGATAAAATGACATCCATCCTTGCTATCCCAGGCTGCCGCCTGGAACCCATCCTAGATCGATGAAGAATAAGGACTCCAAATCAAACAAGCATCACGCTCACGTCAAATCATCGCATTACTTGTACCTGCAACTGTTGTTGTAGTAATCTGTGAGCCACAGGGACTCAACAATCTCATTTCCAAGGGTATCAAGACTATTAAATCTTAATGGGTGAGGTATGGTTAAGTGGTGAGGCTGCAGCACGCACTAAGCATTTATTTGAGTGGCTAACTTATGAGTACAAGAATAAAGGGGGATGATTGTCGCATAAACGGTCGTGAACTAGTAATGATCTCTAAGAGATCCTGAACACCAACTTACGACTAAACATAACCCCACCGTGTTCTCTCTTGGATTAGAAATTCCCGAGAAGAGATAGTCACGGTTACACACACAGTTGGTGTATTTTATTAGAGTTTACTTCAAGTTTGCTATGACCGGGTGTTAAACAAACTTTCCAAGTTGCTACGTAACCGCGGGCACGGCTTTCCGAAAGATTTAACCCTGCAGGGGTGCTCCAACTCATCCATCATAGACTAACCACACGCCGCGGGAATAACCTCGACCACGAATCACGTGATTTCCTAGGCAATTCCATTGGAAAACCGCAACCTCGAGATAGCCCGAAGTATTCTCGGAATTCCTCGCACAAGACGTTCGAGAAAGGTAAAACAAATCCAGCAAGGCCGCCCGACGTGTCGACGAACCCGATAGGAGCCGCGTATCTCGTTCTCAGGACACGACCGGATGAACACTACGTACGGCGACCTGATAGAAATCCCTCGAGTTGCCCCGAGGTGGCCCCACAAGTGGCTCTGTTTTGGACCAACACTCATGGGGAGCACTGGTCCAGGTTGTTGATTAACTATCCATGGGGTCCGGAAAGTCCCTATGCAATTTTATTTGTTATTAGGCAAATGTAGTACCAATGTTGGGCCTTGCCAGACAAGTTTTATCCTAAAACAAAAATCAAGGGGGTCCCCATAACAACCCCGAGCATGTTAGGAGCGCTCAATTATGGAACATAACACCGGTACACAAGTAACTAGGGCGGCAAGAGTGGAACAAAACACCGAGCAAAAGGCCAAGCCTTCCACCCTTTACCAAGTATATATGTGCATTAAATTAAATAGCAATAATATTGTGATATATCAAAAACATCCATGTTGGCACATGGAAACATTGCACCTGCAACTAGCAACGCTATGAGAAGGTCTGAGCAAGCAGTAACATAGCCAAACAATGTTTGCTGGGATGTGGAGGGTTACAGGCTTGTCATGGCATTTGGGAGGCTTGAAAAACAAGTGGTGGGTAGCGAGACAACGATAGAAACGAGACAACTAGCATGGCAATGATAGTAATGGTATCCAGGGAAATGATCATCTTACCTGAGATCCCGCTTGGAAGAAGAATGAATCCATGAAGAAGACGAGGAAACGTAGTCGAACGAATCCTCACACTCCGAACGCTTTCGGTACTCTATCGACAAGAAGCAATCCGAAAACAACAATCAACACATGATCAACACCACAACATATGCATGACATGATGCACTTCAAATATGATGCATGTTATGCATGACATGGCAAGCACAACAACCAACTTCTACACATTAAGTGAAGCTCAATATGCAACGAGTTGCATAATGACGAAACTCCACATTCGAATATTTAGTTCACTCTTGTTTAGGTACACGACAATATTAAATGTTGTTAAACATGGCAAGAGGTGAAGCATAAGTAAACTACACATCTAGGCAAGTTTGAATGAGGCCGGAAACAACATATAGCATTTCCGAAACGACCCCATATGTTAATTTTGAAATTGGTCCAGATCTGAACTAATCATGTTTTATATGTATTAAACAGGAAAATAAAGTATACCATCCAATTCTACACGTCATTACAGTCGATTTACATATATGGAACATCTCAAACGGAGCTACGGTCTAAAAGATATGACCTGCACAAGATGAACATGACATGAATGCAAAATGCATGAAAATGACAACCATAAACATTTCAAATCATGAATGCAGCAATATATTATGATACTACATGAAAATCTAAGCAAGTTTCATATATGGCATGACTAAAACGGAGCTACGGTTCAACCACAACAACCAACACAAGTTTTAATGCAAATCTGTCCAAAACATCAACATGGCATATTGCACGCATGAAAACAACAAGCTACAAGATTCTAAACTGCACAAACTAAGCATGGGGCAGTAGCATATAACACACACTTCATTTCATCTTCACATATCATACTCAAAAGAGTCAAGGATCACATGATAGGAAGCTCACAACATGGCAATAAAATATAGCAGATTATGACTTAGTGAAAATAACAGCTTTTAGCATAGCAGTTTTTCACGAAGGCATATTGGCAGCAGCAAAACTATATGCTACAGGGCATATTATGGCATGAAAATTAACAGCATGATAGTAGACATGATGCACTACAAATCATTCCATGGTGGCAAGGTCTAATTATGCATAGAAACGTGGCTAGCATCATCACAACATGGCATTATGAAGAAAACAGATTCTCAGACTTAGTGAAAATTAGAGTAGACATGTGCAGCAGTTTTTAACAGATTGACATATTGGACAACAGAATTAATTATGATTCTAAACATATTCATGCAAACTATTGGCACAACATGATAGAGCATAACATGCTTAACAAAAGACTCCATTGGAGCATCCACAAAAGACTCATAGATCAATAGCAAATCACATGGCAACATGTCAACAAAATAACAGTTTCAGACTTAGTGAAATTTAGCTCTCTCCCAAAACTGCAGTTTGATTAGGCATGTAGACATGGCAATAACAGTAGCATAACAATCACTTATGAGCATGGCAAGGGCACTATCAGCAACTAGACATGACACACTTCAAATCATACCATTGGCAAAATTACATAGGATGCATGGTTTACTTAATATGATGCTCGCAAAACGGAACTCATCGTTAACAGATTTCAGTTTTAACGCGATGACTATTTAGAGCAAGAAATTGACATCTTGATGAAGTCCTACCTAGCAACCAGAGGCATGGCATCAAAGTAGACATCACATAGAGCAAAGCTCATGAAGACACCACATGCAAAAGACCTACGGATTTGATGCAACCATCCACACAACATTGAATAAAATAACAGATTTCAGATTACGACGATATGCACTTTTGCAACAGATATCTGGACCTCTAGATGATACCTAAAATGCATGCAAATGGCACCACCATGTAGGGCACGAAGAGTAGATGCATTTACATATTAAGTTTGTTAAAATCCGATGAACGGTTCACTAGTTACATGCACTTCAAAATGCAATCATGATGTTTTTACATACGCGAAAAAGGATTTAGCAGAAATATACCCCACGAAAAAAATGGACGGAGAGGTTCGGGACAGCGGCGCGCGGGCATTTGGATCGGGGATTCCCACAGATCCGGGACGGCGCGGTCCCGGCCGCAGGCTGGGAGGAGGCCGGCCATGGCGGCGGTTGATGACGCCGGCGAGGGACGACCGGACGAGGGGCCGCCGGATCTGGCCGAGGGTGGCCCGGACCTTGCCGGACGGGGACCGGCGGCGAGCTGCGGGTGCCGGCCGCGTCCATGGCGGCTCGAGGTGGGCCGCGCGCGGGGGAGCTCCAACGGCGGCGCAGAGGAAGGCGGCGGGGCCCGGTGGTGACGCGCGGCTGGGGCGCGAGCTCCGGTCGCCGGCGCATCGCGGCGGCGGAGGGCTGCTCCCGGGCGGCGTGGCCAGGAGCGAGAGCCGCTCGGGCGAGGGGGATCCAGGCGGTGGCGCGCGGGCTCTCCGGGCCCCGATGGGCTCGGGCGGGCCTGCCCCAGGCCCGGGCTGGCCGCGGCAGAAGCTGGCGGCCCGTAGGGAGGAGAGAGAGGGAGGGGCGACGTGGCGGCTCCCGGTTGGCCGGGGCGCCGGCTCAAGCGGCGACTGGCGAGCGGCGGCGCGACAAGTGGCGGCGGGGTGCTGGCCAGGCATGGAAAACGAGGCAAGAGGTGGGAGAAGGCCATTTTTGGACGGTTGGGGGTCTTTAAATAGCAAATGGGGCTAGGGTTTGGGTCTAGGGGTGGTTTTTCGACCCTCCGATCGCGATCGGACGGTCCGGTCGAAGGGTGAGCTTTAGGTGGACTAGGTGGGCTGCGATGGGCTGTGCAGAGGGGCTTGGTGGGGATGAGAGGGAATGGATGGCAGCCCGTGACAAGTTTTAAAACACCGAAAACGTCCGCTAATTTAACCAACGACGGTGCCGCTACGGTCGACCGTTCGGGTATCAAACGACTTCCGATTGGGACGAAACTTGGCAGGTGGTCTACCTATACTATAACAAGACGGCATGCCAACTTTCGACCCAATCCGAGAATATTTTTTGCGTGCTTTGAAAACAATATTTTATCGATGCCGCGGGCACGTGTGTGTGTGCTTGGACTCGAAATGGTCGACGACACGAACGGAGAGAACCGGCAGCTACGAACGGATGCAAGTTTTTGAAAACGAGTGACGATGCTATGCAAGATGATGCGAATGATGCGATGATGAATGCAACAACCACTCGAATCACACGACGAGAAAGGACATAAAAGGGGAATCTTCTGGAACGTCGGTCCCGGGCTGTTACATAACACCCACCTCTCTAAAAGGTAACGTAGCTTCCCTCCAAGGAAGTGAACATCGGCATACATCCTCGTCTCTCGGAGTTGCGGTTATCCCGAACCCTAACTCCCTAATTGTGGTTATTTGTCTTTGTGGTATTACTTGTACTACTTGTGCTTACCTATCTACTTATTTGTTGTCTTGCTTAGTACACATAGCACGACTACCATCTTTGCAATTGTTAGGCTCACTTTCATATTCCGCAATATTGCCTAAAATTGCTAAGTAACAATTAAAATTTGTAATTGTACCTATTCACTCCCTATCGAGAAAGGGACATCCTCTTCGGATGAGCGTAGATCTTTCACCGCTGAGGATCTTGAAAGGGCCCTCGCTAAGCAAAAGGAGGAGCATGATTCTTCTATTGAGGCCTTGGTCAAAATGAGGTTGGATGCATTAGCTGCAAAAACTCCACCACTGGAAAATCCAGGGGGTGTGATAAAGCAACCAAATGCATCTCTTCCAAATTTGGGCCAACAATCTCAAACTGGTGACCACACCGGTGTTCCATGGTTGTATGCAAAATCTAGAGTTGAGAAACCTAGGTATAATGCAGCCGGAAACCCCCCTTTACTTGATAACACTGCCAATTTTTCTCTGTGGAGGGTTGGAATGCAGGATCACCTTAGGTTTGTCAACGATGAAATGCTGGAGATCATGGAGAAAGGTTACAACCCTGTGAATCCCAAGGATCTCACACAAGGTGAAGAATATGACAAACACCTCAATGGCACCGCAATCATGCTCATAAGAAAGGGCATGTCTGACAAGCAGAAGAGGCCCTACATTCACCTCACAAATGCGAAAGACCTATGGGATAGACTTTTGATGACCAAGACGGGAACCTCCTCCCTCCGACTTGCACATTATGAGATTGCCAAAGGGGCATTACAATATTTTTGCATGGAGAAAGGTGAAGACCCCAGGCAACTTCATGAGAGATTGATGACACTTGCCGCTGATATTGAATCATATGATTGTGACAAGAGCCAAGATGGATTCAACTTGACCAAGCATTTTCTTGTGGACAAATTGTTAAATGCCCTTGCTACATATCATCATCAAATGGTCTGGGACATAAGAAGAGAACATGGATTCAAGGACATATCTCCCTATGATGTCATTTCAACCTTCCAACTATTTGAAGAATCAAAGGCAAATGCTACAAGACACCTTGCCATGCATCGTTCCTCATCACCCAAGACAAACCTAGCCTTGAAGGCCAAGCACGTAATGGATGATGATGTAAGTGAAGAAGAAGAAGAAGATGTTGAAGAAGAAGGCTATGAAGTTGACTCGGATGAGGGGCCCTCATATGAAGACATGGCTCTCTTTGTGAAGAAGTTCAGTGATGGGGATGTGTACCTAGGGTAGGATCATAGGCCTGACCTACATACCCTACCTAAGGACACTACATTGAAGAACCTAAAGATTACAAGGAAGACTCCGACTAAAATCACCATGGCGCATGAGCCACTCGACAGAGCATCCACTCGGAGTGTTTCTCCTTCCAATCGACAGTTATCTTTCACTCGGAAGAGCCAGAAGTCACTCGACCGCAGAAGACCAGAAGCCACTCCAGGGAGGTCAACGGGCAGGCGTTCGACTAGACACCATAAGTAGCATTTATTACGTACGTTATCAGTAACGTATGCCTTCATTACCACGATCGGACCCTTGGTTGCCGGGTATTCATGAGGGGCAGCGCACTCTATATAAGCCACCCCTCCCCTCTGGCACAAGGGTTCGCACCCCCTGTAACTTAAACATTCCACACGAGAGAAGCTCCCGAGCACTGAGACGTAGGGCTGTTACCTCCACGAGAGGGGCCTGAACTCATACATCCATGTGTACAAACTCGCCGTAGCTAGGACTCTGCCCTCTCCTTTCGTACCCCTACCTTCTACTGTCAGACTCATTCCCACGACAGTTGGCGCCCACCTTGGGGCAGGCGTCTAAGCAACTTCCGGCGAGTTTGCAAGTTTTCTTCTTCGTCATGTCTTCCGGCGGTGGTTTGTTCCTGGGCCACGAGATCCATCTCGGTGCGCTCACCTTCGTCGCCGATGACTCGGCATGGCTTCAGGAAGCGCCTCTGGACGTTGAGGCGCTCCCGATCCGCGTGGCGACACAATTCCGTGCAAGCTCCTGCGGCGTTCTTCTTCGGCAGCCGTCGACTCCGTACTTGTCGGTTCTCCCCGCTGTTCGTCGCCACAACCGATCTGGTCGCTCGCGGCTCCATTGTTGGGTGAGGCATGCGGCGGCTCGCCAAGCGTCATCTCCACAGATTGCAACTATCGAGCCCGCCGAATCACTTCACGGCGCGTTCGACTCGGCATCGGATCATTCTGGTGTCCCTTCCGAGTGCGAGAGATGCGATCCAGCGGCTGAGGTTCTTATGGCGGGTTCACAGCAAAGCCCGCCCGGCTACGGCCGCGGCAGGCACGAGGTTGGAGGACCGTCGAATGAGCAGCAGCGCTGAGATGAGGAGATTCTCCATACGCCCATCGTCGGTGCTACTGCCGAGGCCCAGGCCATGGAGGCCACGCGCCTTCGGCTCAAAGAGATGCAGGAGGCACTCGACGAGCGTGCCCGCCAGCGTCCACCCATTTCTAGTTGACGTCAGCGATAGTTGTTTCCGAGTGGATCTCATAACAACGTCAAGGTATTCCGTACTCCAGTTCTGAATGTTGCAGCCGCTGCTAAGATTGTAGATTCCATTCAAACATCGCGGTCAGAAGCTGGCAGAGGTTTGCAGCAGATCCGAGCGTTGCTTGATGCAGCACAGCAGCAGAATTTAGCTGTTTCTCAGTCGCGCAACAGGTTACACAGTAATTCGCCCAGAGCAGATACAGTTCAGTCGGCACATAGCCCGGGGTCGCCTCTGCGTCGCAGGGGCGGAGGTTACCGTGAAGATCAGTACCAAGATCGGGGGCGAGATCAGTTTGCTCCTTGTTATGACCGTGATGACCGCCGTCGAGTGCCTACTCCCCCGCAGAGCGGTTCATATGTGCCCCGGCACTATGACGATAGGCGCCCGTTCGGCGATGAGTGGAGTCCTGGGTTCGATGCAAGGAATGTCTTCGCACAGAAGCAGATTGATAGAGGCAGGGCTCACAGGAATGATTATGATAGATATTATCCTAGTGGAAGTGGTGCCGTAGTCTCTAGACCCGAGTGTTTCAGCAGAGCCATTCGATCTGCTGAGATTCCCCCCAACTTTAGGTTGGCGGCCGGAATAAGCAAGTTCACTGGTGAGTCAAAGCCAGAGACGTGGCTAGATGATTACCGAGTGGCGGTGCAGATTGGTGGTGGAAACGACAACATAGCCATGAAGCATTTGTCTTTGATGTTGGATGGTTCTGCCCGAGCGTGGCAGAATCGTTTGGCTCCTTCTAGCATCTACTGCTGGGAGGATCTTGCCCGAGTGTTCATCAGAACTTTCGAGGGCACATGCAAGCGCCCCGCTGGTTTGATTGATCTGCAGCATTGTGTCCAGAAACCCAATGAAACTTTGAGGGATTACATTCAGCGTTGGACCACCCTCCATCACACGGTGGAAAATGTTTCCGAGCACCAAGCCGTCTGCGCCTTCAAGGCCGACGTGAAGTACAGAGAGCTTTATCTGAAGCTTGGTCGGACAGGAGACATTTCCCTGAGCAAGATGATGGAGATTGCTACTCGGTATGCCAATGGCGAAGAGTAAGACCGCCTCCGCAGCGGCAAGGGAAAAGCAGTCGACAACGATGCCGGTGGCGGCAATTCCAGTCGGAAGCAAAAGCGTAAAGCAGATGGTTCTGCTCAGGCAGAGGTAGCTGCTCTGGCGGTGCAAGGAAAGAATAAGGGGAAACCCAAAGGGCAATTTACCCCCAAGAAGTCAAAGAATCAGTCGGGAACGGATGTCCTAGATTTGCCGTGTGCAATCCACACGAAGAAAGATGAAGAAGGCAATTTGATACTGCCGAAGCATACCACTCGACAGTGCAGATTACTGATCCAGCAGTTCATGGAAGGCCAGTCGAGTGAGAAAACTCCTGAAAAGGAAGATGATGAAGATAAAGAGGATTTCCCTGAGGTCAATGCCAGTTTGATGATTTTTGCCGATGTAGAAAGCAAAAGTCGACTGAAAGTTATTAACAGGGAGGTCAACATGGCTGTTCCTGACACCCCCACATACCTCAAGTGGTCTCAGACTGCTATCACCTTTGACCAGTCGGATCACCCTGCTCATGTCGCTACCCCCGGTCGGCAAGCTCTGGTGGTGGATCCCGTTGTAGGAGGCACTCGACTCCGCAAGGTTCTCATGGATGGAGGGAGTGGGTTGAACATCTTGTATGCAGATACCCTCAAGGGGATGGGCATTCCGATGTCCCGACTCAGTGAGAGCAGCATGCAGTTCCACGGAGTCATCCACAGGAAGAAGGCCAAGTCACTCGGTCAGATTGCATTGGATGTGGTGTTCAGCACCGACAAGAATTTTCGCAAGGAAAAGTTGACATTTGAAGTTGTAGACTTTGAGAGCGCATATCACGCCATCCTTGGTCGACCGGCTTATGCTTGTTTCATGGCCCGTCAATGTTACGTGTACCTCAAGCTGAAGATGCCCGGGCCCAAGGGTGTGATCACAGTCATAGGGAATCGACAGAGGGCTGAGGAGTGCCTTCAGCGAGGCTCCAAGATTGCCGACCAGCAAATGGTTGTGATCGAGTTAGAAGAATACAAGAGGAATACTGATCCTGCCGATCTGCTGCGTGCCAAGAAGCCTGCCTCTGAGTCTGCTTTTCAGTCGGCAGGTGGGGTGAAGCAAGAGAACGTTCACCCGACAGATCCTAAAGCTGCCCCAATCAACATCTCGACGACAGCGGATCCCCAAGCGTCATCTCCGCAGATTGCGGTTATCGAGCCCGCCGAATCACTTCACGGCGTGTTCGACTCGGCGTCAGATCAGTCTAACGTCTCTTACGAGTGCGAGAGCTACGTTCTAGCGGCTGAGATTCCTATGGCGGGTTCACAGCCAAGCCCGCCTGGCGATGGCTGCGGAGGGCGCGAGGTTGGAGGACCATCGAATGAGCAGCAGCGCCGAGCTAAGGAGATCCTCCATACGCCCGTCGTCGATGCGACTGCCGAAGCCCAGGCCCTGGAGGCCACGCGCCTTCGGCTCGATGGGATGCAGAGGTCACTCGACGTGCGTACCCATCATCGTCTGCAATTTATCATGCCTTTTGGTCTGAAAAATGTTGGCGCTACTTTCATGCGCATGATTCAGAAATGCCGGCTCGAGCAAGTCAGCCGGAATATCGAAGCTTTTATGGATGATATTGCAGTCAAGTCTCGTTAAGGTTCCGACCTGTTTGACTGAGTTGTTTTGATGTAATAAGAGAACTCCAGACAATGTTGTTTATCAAAGTTATGACTCCCGCAGTCTTTTGTCGATTCCGATCGCACAATCTCATATTCAAAAACATTCCGAGTGATGAGCAACCCTCTCACTCGGGGGCTTAGCTGCGAACAAGTTTTCGCCTAAGTTAAAAACTCTGCCGAGTGAATAGCATCCTATTCTCTCGGAAACTTAGCTGCGAATCAGTCTTCGTCTAAGTTCAAAAACACTCCGAGTGATGAGCAACCCTTTCACTCGGGGGCTTAGCTGCGAACAAATTTTCGCCTAAGTTAAAAACTCTGCCGAGTGAATAGCATCCTATTCACTCGAAAACTTAGCTGCGAATCAGTCTTCGTCTAAGTTCAAAAACACTCCGAGTGATGAGCAACCCTCTCACTCGGCGGCTTAGCTGCGAACCAGTTTTCGCCTAAGTTTAAAACGCTGCCGAGTGAATAGCATCCTATTCACTCGGAAACTTAGCTACGAATCAGTCTTCGTCTAAGTTGTAAAACGCTCCGAGTGGTGAGCAGTCTTCTCACTCAGGGGCTTAGCTGCGAACCAGTTTTTGCCTAAGTTAAAATCCCTGCCGAGTGAATAGCATCATATTCACTCGGAAACTTAGCTGCGAATCAGTCTTTGTCTAAGTTGTAAAACACTCTGAGTGGTGAGCAACCCTCCCACCTGGGGCCTTAGCTACGAACTAGTTTTCGCCTAAGTTAAAAACCTTGCCGAATGAATAGCATCCTATTCACTCGGAAACTTAGCTGCGAACCAGTCTTCGTCTAAGTCAAAAACTTTTCCGAGTGCCGAGCAGTCTTCTCACTCGGGGGCTTAGCTGCGAACCAGTTTTTGCCTAAGTTAAAATCCCGGCCGAGTGAATAGCATCATATTCACTCGGAAACTTAGCTGCGAATCAGTCTTCGTCTAAGTTGTAAAACGCTCCAAGTGATGAGCAGCCCTCTCACTTGGGGGCTTAGCTGCGAATCAGTTTTCGCCTAAGTTAAAAACTCTGCCGAGTGAGCTTCCTATTCACTCGGAAACTTAGCTGCGAATCAGTCTTCGTCTAAGTTGTAAAACACTCCGAGTGGTGAGCAACCCTCTCACTCGGGGGCTTAGCTGCGAACCAGTTTTCGCCTAAGTTAAAATCCCTGCTGAGTGAATAGCATCCTATTCACTCGGAAACTTAGCTGCGAATCAGTCTTCGTCTAAGTTGTAAAACACTGCGAGTGGTGAGCAACCCTCTCACTCGGGGGCTTAGCTGCGAACCAGTTTTCGCCTAAGTTAAAAACCTTGCCGAATGAATATCATCCTATTCACTCGGAAACATAGCTGCAAACCAGTCTTTGTCTAAGTCAAAAACTTTTCCGAGTGACGAGCATTCCTCTCACTCGGGGACTTAGCCGCGAACCAGTTTTCGCCTAAGTTCAAAATTCACTTGGAAATCAAACAAACTTAGCCAAGCGAAAGATCGGAAAGCAAAATGCGGATAAATCTCTAGCGCGGAACGGAAGTACTCAGGCTTAAGGCCTGAACGAAGTTTTAAGCGATTACACCATCACTCGGCATACCGAGGCAAATACAGTTTCAACTGCAAGCAAAGTTTTCTTCAAGCACCGGTGGGGCTCGCGGGCTCGACGAAGGTGTCCAGATCAATCCCATCAGCGATCCGAGTGGCTGCTTCGATGAAAGTCTCCATGAAGTCCTCAAATTGAAGTTTCTACGTGTTGATCACCCGGAGAGCCTTCAGTTTGTCCTCCTTGGCCTCCTTACAATGGACCCGGACGAGTGAAAGCGCCACGTCAGCTCCACAGCGAGCAGCAGATTTTTTCCATGCTTGCACTCGACCGGGAATCTCATTGAGGCGAGTCATCATCGACTCGAGGTCAGTCTGAAGATTGTCTTCTGGCCACAATTTTTTGGCGATCTTCTCCAGCGCGGCCTTCAGTCGAGTGATATACTCTTGAACGCTTCTGAGACGAGCTTCCAGCCAAAACATGTTCATGGCCACGACGTCCCCGACGGGTGACTTAGTGGGGTCCAGATTTGGCTCGATCTCTTCAGTCTCCTTGTCAAAGTCTTGGCAGAATTCTACACGAGGAGGAAATGAAAAGTTGGTCACGCTGCTGTTCTGAAGAGATTAAAGAAATTCACTCGACGGAACAAAGTTACCTTCAAGCATGCCGAATATTTTCTTCGCGAAGTCTCCCAAGTGGTTCTCCAGAGCGCTCCTTCTCTTGGTCATTTGTTCAACCTTTTTGAACCACTCGGCCTGTTCTTGCTTGAGTTTGGTGTTTTCCTCTTCCAACTTACTGGCTGCAGCAAGCTTCTTCTCAGCAGCTTCGGTTTTCTCCCTCGCCACCTTCTGGGCATCAGCGAGCGTTTTGTCATTATCTTCAAGCGCCTTCTTCATGGTATCTAAAGAAATAACATTGTTGAGTCGCACTTGGAGTCGACGGTTCTCGTCACGCACGTCTGTTCGAGTGAGGACACTCGGTTCAAAGGATAGAAGATGAAAGTGATAGCGCAATTGGTCAACAAGGATTACCTCCCAGGGTCTTCAGCTCAGTCTGTGCACGGTCCAGGTCATTCTTGGTCACCTCCAGATCTAGCTGAAGCTGGTTTTTCTCCATCTCCAGGTTGACGTACTGAGCCCCAAGCTCACAAGCTTTCTGAAATCAGCAAAGAGATAGTTCAGTCGACACTAATATTTCTCCACTCCCGAGTGGAAAAGAGAAAGTTAGTCGACTGGACGGCGGCCCGCCGCCCCACCCCACACCCCTGCAAAGCGTCATATCATGGATGATGGAAATGATATCCATGAAACATGCAGGATAGTTCTCAAGACTACTGCCCATCGTAAATGGTCGACAGTAGTCTCGGGGACTACACCCAGTGGGTGCACTCAGCGTGCCCCCACTGGACCAGAGACCACTCGACCAGGTCCGACCTGTCCGAGTATAAAAAGAAGAGCAAACATGCAAATATTGTCTCTATCAGACCCCCGCCGATGCAAGCACTCGATGGCGGTCTCGGGGACTACACCCAGTGGGTGCACTCAGCGTGCCCCCACTGGACCTACTATCACTCGACCATGTTGTCGAGTGACAAGCTACTATCAACACAAATCTAAGACCCCTGCCGACGTCTTCGCCATTCGACAGCGGTCTCGGGGACTACACCCAGTGGGTGCACTCAACGTGCCCCCACTGGACCAAAAACCACTCGACTAAGACCTGATCTACTCGAGGAAAAAACAAGCAAGTATGCATCTAAAGAAAACACCCAGTGGGTGTAGAGTCAAGATGGATAGGAATTCAATCGGAAATGAACTTACAATCGCACTTACTCGGACATTGGCTTGAAGCGCCGAGCTGGCATCATAAGCCAACTTGCTGGCCTCATACGTCTCTTTCGTGCGCAGCATCATTTGCCCAGCCTGGATCATAGCCTCTTTGGCAGCTCTAGTCTGATCCTCTGGGACGTGGTACAAAGGATATGCGGACATCGGATGAGTCGGTGCTGCAGCTGAGGTTACAAGAGTTGCATGAGGTAGCCCGATCGGCGCTGAAACCACAAGAGTTGAAGTTGCTGGTGGAGCACTCGACAGCGGAGCCACGAGGTCATCTCTGGCTCGGAAAGAGTCACCAAGTTCTTGGGACGATGCAGCAGTCGACTTGCGAGGCGCCTGCCCTGACGTTGTCCTCCGAGTGCGTATGCGTGGGGTGTCCAAGGCCACAACTTCACCTTCTGCACCCTGCTTTGGCTCCTCATCGTCTTCCACAAGGATGATGTCGTCAGCTATCAATCGACAACATTAACTTATTCAATTGACAATTCTTCTCCAAAAAATAGAGTAGAGTGAAGATTTATTATACCTCGTTGAGAGGTGGCCGCATCAGCAGTATCCACTTCCATGTGATCCTCTTCATCTCGCAGAGGCGACGTCACTGAGGTAGCAGCTCTGGCGAATAAATTTCACTCAATCAGCAAAGACACGAAGTTCCACAGCAGCGGAAAAAAGGAAAATGAATACTCACATTGAGGCGACGGGCACGGCGATCTTCATGCGGGGCAGAGCCTTCCGAGGTTTCGGTGCGTTAGACCTGGGCTGTTTCACAACCTTTTCAGTCGACTCAGGTGTTGCAACCCTGTCACGCTTCGGATTCCTGGTGCTCGATGCCAAGGTTCTGCTTGGGGCAGCTTCTGGATCTTCCCTTTGCTTGGTACGATGCTCGATGCGCGGAGGAGCCTGGACCTCTTTCGCGATCTCCTCCAGGTCGTCGTCACTGCCTTCACTATCATCGGCGTAATCAATGTCTGCGCTCCCACCAGCGCTCTCTTCTCCGTCTTCAGGTTGCCTTCCATTCGGCACGGGCGAGTACATGTTCTTAAACTCCTGCAAGATACAAACAGTTAAGTCAGTCGGCTGAAGACCCAATCACTCGACGAAACATGAAAGCATTCAACAAAGATGTTACTTACCAGGTTCGGCGACGGATTCTCGGCAGAAAAGGGCAAGATTCGCTTAACTCCCAGAGGATTGTCGCAGGCACCTGTGATGCTTCTGATCCACTGTGCAACGGTCTCCTCAGAGACTTCCTCTGGATGTGTCTGATTGGTGTCTTCGGCGCCCGAATAGTGCCACATAGTGTGGTCCCTCGCTTGAAGGGGCTGGATTCGCCGACCGAGAAATGCCTCCAACAGGTCCATACCAGTCACTCCGCCATGGATCAAATCAACTACTGCATTCACTAAGATTCCTACTTGGACTCTCTCTCCCTCTGCCACGGACAGTGTTCTGGGGGTGGTGGGTCGCTCTAACGTGAAAGGGGGAAGGCCAGTCGACATATTGGGAGAAGCAACATCTTTGCAATAAAACCAAGTCGACTGCCAGCCCCGAAAAGATTCAGGAAAAGGCATCGATGGAAACGCAGTCTTATTCCTTTTTTGGAGTCCCAGGCCGCCGCACAGCTGGATGACGTGGGTTTTTCTATCACTAGGGTTGGCCTTTTTGACCGACTGAGACCGGATAGTGAAAATGTGTTTGAACAAACCCCAATGGGGGGAACAGCCCAGGAAGCATTCACACAATGTTATGAACGCAGCAAGGTATGCAATGGCATTCGGAGGGAAATGATGAAGTTGTGCACCAAAGAAGTTCAAGAAACCACGGATGAATGGATGGGGAGGCATAGAAAAACCTCGCTCAACGTGGGTGAGGAGGAGGACTCGCTCGCCCTCGCGCGGCTCCGGCTCGACCTCTCCCTCCGACAGCCTCCACGACCCGTCAGCAATCAGCCCGTCGGCGATGAGGTTCTGGAGGTCCTCCCCCGTGACGGTCGACCGTAGGAAATCCCCTTGGATCCACCCCGGCGGCGCCATGGACCGAGCGCCCGATGGCTTCTTCTTCTTGCCTCCCTTCTTGGCGCGCTCGAGCTTCTCCGTCTTCCCCTTCGTCATCGCGGCGGCGGTCGTCGAGGTGGAGCCGAGCGGCGCGCGTGGAGCAGAGAAGGCGGAGGAAAAGGGGGGAAGGGAGGAAGAGCACTGTACAACCCCTGCGCAGTCCCGTCTTATAACTGCCCCGAGTGGGTCGCTGACCCGCGGGCCCGCTAGATCTCTGTGTATCCCGATTTCAGAGGAAGCGCGGTACGTGGCGATAAGGGCGGCGAAAAAATCATGGCATCGTGCCCCCACTTCCCCCAGTCGTTGCGTCATCTTCGCGCAGCGCGTGCTTTCGAAATTTTTGAATCCCATGAAATCCGAACCTGACAAAGCGACCCGTCGCATCAAGAGTTCTTGCTGATCACTCAGACCCGAGTCCGCGCTCAAGTTCACTCGGATGCATATAAAGACAGAATCGATCAGGGTGAATGACAAAGACTCCAATCGACGCAGACTTCCGTGAAGCCCAAAAGCACTCGGAGTTTTTGTGTCTTATCAGAACCTGCATCGATCCCTTTTCACTCGAACCCCGATCCATTCAGGGGCTAATGATGGGGATGTGTACCTAGGGTAGGGTCATAGGCCTGACCTACATACCCTACCTAAGGACACTAAATTGAAGAACCTAAAGATTACAAGGAAGACTCTGACTGAAATCACCATGGCGCATGAGCCACTCGACAGAGCATCCACTCGGAGTGTTTCTCCTTCCACTCGACAGTTATCTTTCACTTGGAAGAGCCAGAAGTCACTCGACCGCAGAAGACCAGAAGCCACTCCAGGGAGGTCAACGGGCAGGCGTTCGACTAGACACCATAAGTAGCATTTATTACGTACGTTATCAGTAACGTACGCCTTCATTACCACGATCGGACCCTTGGTTGCCGGGTATTCATGAGGGGCAGCGCACTCTATATAAGCCACCCCTCCCCTCTGGCACAAGGGTTCGCACCCCCTGTAACTTACACATTCCACATGACAGAAGCTCCCGAGCACTGAGACGTATGGCTGTTACCTCCACGAGAGGGGCCTGAACTCATACATCCGTGTGTACAAACTCGCCGTAGCTAGGACTCTACCCTCTCCATTCGTACCCCTACCTTCTACTGTCAGTCCTATTCCCACGACAATCAGTGCGGGAAAATTCAAGGGAAGATTCCAAAAGAAGAAAGTAAGGACTTGCTACAATTGTGAAGAAACCAACCACTTCTCAAATGAGTGCCCCTATGAAAAGAGAGAAGACAAGCCAAGATTTCCGAAGACATTTGTGAAGAAGAAGTTGCCCAACCCACTGAACTCCAAGTTCAAGAAGAAAGATCGGAAGGCTATGGTTGACCAAGACGAGTCCGACCCCGATGATGTTAGAGGTGTTGTAGGTGTAGCCCAAGACACTCAAACCACATTGAGACTCGTAAACAAGACTGGTGATGTTGTCACATACAACTATATGAAAGACTACGAAGGCAACGCACACAAATGTCTCATGGCAAAGGCCACGGTACATAATGATGAGGGTCAAGCTTCTCCGGACAAGGTGAAGGTAACTCCACGTCCAAACCCTCCTCTATTTATTCCTACCACACCTAGTCATGAATATCTTGATGCTGAGGATCATGATCATGATTATGAAATAAGTGATGCTATGTTTGCTAAAATGGAGAAATTCATGTGCTCTCTGAAAGGAAAGAAGCTCATTGTTTCATATGCTTATGGAGATGGTGAGTAAGCACACCATCTCCATCAAGGAACTCGAAACCCTCGTCACCGAGGAAAAGGATAAATGTGAAGTCCTTGAGCGGAAAGTCCTATATGAGGAAGCACGTAATGATGAATTGTTCTTAAAAATAGGTGCAAACATTGATAG
The DNA here is from genome assembly GCA_039707655.1 of Elymus sibiricus. NCBI lineage: Eukaryota > Viridiplantae > Streptophyta > Magnoliopsida > Poales > Poaceae > Elymus > Elymus sibiricus. Next base: position 174,412,187 of record CM077669.1, read on the forward strand.
ACACACTAAAGATTGTGAGCTCTTGCATTTGTCTCTTAAGACAAAGGAAGAAGAGCTCAATCCTCACCAAGAAGTTTGACGAACTCAAGATCACTTATCTTAACACACTTGGGAAAGCCTATTCCTCTCCTATTATAAATGTTGATGCTTATGCTACTAACCCCAATGGTGACCTAGCTAGCTTACTTGAGGAGAATCGGGTGTTAAAGGCACAAATTGAAAAAGGGCTCATGTCATGTGCTAAAGGACAAAATAACCTCAATGAAGTGTTCAGTCAACACAAGGAGGTTATGGCCAAGGAAGGAGTTGGATTTGATCCAAGAACAAGCAAGAGTAAGGTAGTGACACACAAGTCTACAACTCCTCTTAAGGAGACATTTGTGCGAGAAGGGCACAAGGAAAAAGGAAAGAGTAAGGTTGACAAGGCTGTGAGTAGGAAGGCCACTAGGGGGAAGCCTATTTCCAACAAGCCAAAAGAATTTATGCCTCCATCGTATGTGCTTCGTAAGCGAAAAGATGGAGATGTTTATGCTCAGTTTGTTGGTCCTAGAAATGCTTTTCGTTTTTATGCAATTTGGGTTCCTAAGACCCTTGTTACTAACTTGAGAGGTCCCACTGTAAAATGGGTGCCTCTAACGAAGACTTGAATTGTGTGTAGGTTGGTGTGGCCGGTAGAGACAAATGGGTGATTGACAGCGGTAGCTCAAATCATATGACCGGAGATGCAACATTGCTCATGGACTTCATGGAAGCTATTCGACCATTTATGAGCATCGTCTTTGGTGGAGGTTCTAAAGGACAGGTACTTGGTTTGGGCAAGGTGGATATCACCAATGACATGTCACTCACAAATGTCATGCTTGTCCAATCGCTAAAATATCATTTGCTTTCTGTTCGTCAATTGGCTTCTGTTGGTTATGATACACTATTTGGACTAACGGATGTGAAAGTCTTTAAGAGAGATACTCTTGAAGTTGCCTTTGTGGGGGAGTAGGATGGCAACCTTTACATGGTTGATTTCTCAAAAGAGAGCACATTCCATGCAACTTGCCTCATGGCCAAGGCCGACAAGGGATGGCTATGGCATCGCCGGCTAGCCCATGTCGGCATGAGAAATATTCAAGATCTCTTAAAGGGTGAACACATCCTTGGACTAACCAATATATCTTTTGAGAAAGACCATGTGTGTAGTGCATGCATAGCAGCGAAGCAACATCAATCAAAGCATCCCCCCAAGAACATAGTATCAACTTCAAGACCTTTGGAGCTCCTTCACGTGGATCTCTTTGGGCCTCCTTCATGGGACAGTCTTGGTGGGAAGAAGTATAAGTTCATTATTGTTGATGATTACTCAAGATACACATGGGTGTTCTTTCTCAAGTCCAAGGACGAGACAAAAATCACCTTCATTGATTTTGCCAAGCAAGCTCAACGAAAATTTGACAAAGAAATATTGGCAATAAGAAGTGACAATGGCTCCGAGTTCAAGAACTATACCTTGGAAGAGTTCCTTAGTGATGAAGGAATTGAGCATTAATACTCCGCACCATATACCCCACAACAAAATGGGGTAGCTGAAAGGAAGAACCGCACTCTTGTGGAAATGGCAAGGTCCATGTTGGATGAGTACAAATCACCTCATAGTTTTTGGGTAGAGGCTGTCAACACAGTGTGTCAAGCATCAAATCGTCTATTCCTTCGCAAGATCTTGGAGAAGACCCCATATGAACTCATAATTAACCGGGGACAAACCAAATGTCAAATATTTTCGAGTTTTTGGTTGCAAATGGTTCATTCTCAACAAGAGAGAACGGTTAGGAAAATTTCAATCTAAAACAACCGAAGGAATATTTGTTGGTTATGGATCAAACTCCCATGCCTATAGGGTCTACAACAAATCCACCGGATGTGTTGTAGAAACTTGTGACGTGGTGTTTGATGAATTTAATGGCTCCCATGTGGAGCAAGTTGATCTAAGTGATGCAGGTGATGAAGATCCTTCACAAGACATTTTGACCATGGGTGTAGGTGCTCTCCTTACAATGGAACATGTTCCTTGTGAAGGTGCAAATGAGGACACTAGCACCACTCATGCTCAAACTACTACAACACCAACATCACAACAAGAACCCGTTCCTCAAGAGGATGTCATAATCCAAGAACAAGAACTAGGTCCTACGCGGGACCTACAACACCATCAAGCACAAGAGCAAGAACAAGTTCATCATCCAGAACAAGAGCAAGAACATGCACATGTCGATGATGACGAATCTTCTAGTGATGGTGAATCTCAACAAATGATGCATGAAGAACAAGATCTTCCACAAAACCCTATAGATTCACATATTGAAGATATTGGTGATGGAAATGAAATTGAACCTCGTGAAACCCTAACCTCCATTATGCCTCGTGTGGCCTGTCGTGTTGATGTCAAACAAATTCACACCGGCATATCAGAAGGTAGAGTCACTCGTAAACAATTAACCTACTTTTGTGCTCACTTTTCGTTTGTCTCTAGTGTTGAGCCACACAAGGTACAAGATGCCTTGATGGACAACGACTGGCTTGTTGCAATGCAAGAAGAGTTGAACAGCTTCGAGCGCAACAAAGTATGGTCTTTAGTCAAAAGGCCAACTAAGGAACACAATGTTATTGGTACAAAATGGATCTTCAAGAACAAGAAAGATGAGCATGGTGTAATCATCAGAAACAAGGCAAGGTTAGTGGCACAAGGGTACTCACAAGTTGAAGGTTTGGACTTTGATGAGACCTTTGCTCCCGTTGCCCGTCTTGAATCAATTCACATCTTACTTGCTTATGCTGCTTTCAATGGTTTTACTTTACATCAAATGGATGTGAAGAGTGCATTTCTTAACGGTCCTCTACAAGAAGAGGTCTATGTATCACAACCACCCGGTTTCGTTGACCACGATCACAAAGACTATGTGTACAAACTATACAAAGCTTTGTATGGCCTCAAACAAGCACCTCGTGCTTAGTATGTTCATCTTAAGAAGTTTTTACTCGATGATTGTTTTGTGAGACGGGTAATTGACCCTACTCTTTTTACAAAAAGGGAAAAGGGTGATTTGATCTTATGCCAAATTTACATAGATGATATCATTTTTGGTTCTCCTAACATTCATTTATGCAAGAAGTTTGCGGAATCCATGACCAAGACCTTTGAGATGTCACTCAATGCGGACTTGAAGTTCTTTCTCGGTTTCCAAATTCAACAATTTCAAGAAGGAATTTTCTTATCCCAAACCAAGTATCTCAAGGACATTCTTCGAAGTTCGGAATGACAGACGCCAGCCCATGCAAGATGCCCATGGCAACTAAATTTTTGCTTGACGAAGACACAAACGGTATCCCGTTTGACCCATCTCTTTACCGCTCTATGATTGGTTCATTGCTTTACCTTTGTGCATCTAGACCAGACATCATGTTAAGTGTAGGCATTTGTGCAATATTTCAAGCTACCCCTAGGGAAAGTCATCATATGGCGGTTAAGTATATTCTCAGATACCTTGTTCACACCCCATAGTTGGGTCTATGGTACCCCAAGGATGCCAAGTTTGATCTCATTGGGTACACGGATGCGGACTGTGCTGGAGACAAGGTGGGAAGGAAATCCACCTCTGGCGCATGCTAGTTTCTTGGACGCTCCTTGGTAAGTTGGTCCTCGAAGAAGCAAAATTGTGTCTCCTTATCCACCACTGAAGCCGAATATATTGCAACTGCAAGTTGTGCAACACAATTGCTATGGATGAGGCAAACTTTGAAGGACTATGGTATAACCTACAAACATGTGCCTCTACGATGCGACAATGAAAGTGCCATCAAGCTTGCTGAAAACCCTATTGATCACCCTCGCACCAAGCACATTGACATTTGGTATCACTTCTTAAGAGACCATGTGCAAAAGGGTGACATTGCGCTTGCTCATGTTGGTACGGATATATAACTTGCAGACATCGTCACCAAGCCGCTAGATGACGCTAGGTTCTGTCAACTTAGGCGTGAACTTGGTATCTTGGAGCTTGAGAGCATCATGTGAAATCATTGCACACCTGCATACAGTTACTTCATGTCTTGTCTAGATGTAGGCATGTGTTTAGGGGGAGACACTCAATTCATGAGTTCTCTCACCCTATATGATGCATAAACAAACCAAACACTCTCAAAGTTACTAAGTCTCACTTTTGTGACTTGGTACTTTAAATGATGGAGTTGTGATGTTGGGCTCAAGGTTAATATCTTCGCAATGCCAAGTAACATATACTCGAACATGGTGGATCCGTCCACCGCCCTCTCTCTCCGAGAGGTTGGACTATCTTCATCTCCTATGGTTTTCTCTTTGATCTATATATATTTTTCCCTGATCTCTACACTCATACTTGGGGCCTTTTCTCTCTGATTCGTTTTTCCGTTTTTGCAATATGAGTGTAGTCGATCTATATGACCATAGCTCAGGTTCTACCTAAAGCCATTCTCATCTTAAAACCCTCTGATATTTCTCTTGGTTCACAAGCTTCTTCCATCCACATAAATGTTGTTGAGCTTGTGGTGGTCTTGGCAGTTTTCGGTCCCTCTCCCTCCAGTTCTCGAGGTTTCAAAGAGACTGTGTTCTCTCTGGATAACCCGGAACTTCCGGGATGTGGCCCGGAACTTCCACCTGCCGGAACTTCCAGACTTGACCGAAACTTTCGGGCGTCGTGGGTTGAGGCACTTAACAGTGGGCAGGGGTTGACCAAGGGGCATTCCCCCACTTGTTCCCCTGCCCCTCCCCTCCTCTCCTCTTCCTGCGGCGCCCCCTCTCCCATCAACGACTTCTGGGCGAGCAGCCCGCCCCCGGAACCTCCGACCTTCCTCTCTTCCATCGTGTTCGGAGGGCATCGAGTGTGTTCTTCATCCATGGAGGAAGGTAACCTAAGCGTTTTCTCTGCATTCTGTCTGGATTCTCTCCTAGGGATTGTAGTCAAGCTTTGGTATTAGGATAAACACAATATCTGCATCCCATGTACTACATCCATCTTAGATCTGCGGTATCTCTTCCCTTCAAATCTATTGCACGAAGTATGCATGTACTCTACTTGGATCTGGATGGTGCCCTACGACCAGACTGGTGCCCGGAACCTCCGGGCAGGCCGGAACTTCCGGCCTCGCTAGGGTTTCCACGACCGCGCTGGGGCCGGTACTTCCGCTGGCCGGAACTTCCCGTCTCCCAGAACTTCTGGTCTCTCGGAACTTCCGTCCGCCAGACCTTCCGGCCCTCGCCCGGAACTTCCGGCCTAAGCAGAGTCCTGGCATTATTTCACGCGATGCGATTCTTTGATTTCTTTTTTGAAGCTTGTGCACTTATTCTATCCTCTTGCTATTTCTCTCATCTCCTTTCAGCAGGTGGTTCTGGCTCGCGTGCTCGCCCATCCAAGGTGTATGAACGGAAAACCAAAGAGAGGGTGAAGAAGACAAAGGCTGTTGTATTAGGCCCTGAGAACATGTTTGACTGTTATCCTGAGCCTGATGCTGAGTCCGAAGACCAAGGCTCCCCTCCTCCTGCTCCCACTCACTCAAGGAAGCGGAAGACTGCTTCCAAAAAGGGCAAGCCAATTCACGCTCATCCTCCTCCTCCTGTGCCCATCTCTATGATAGAGTTGCCAGCACCGGAGTGGGCGGCTCAACGCAGGATCAATCCTTATCATGAAGAGCATGAACATGTGGCTAACTCCATGTTCTGGACTCTATTTCAGTAGCACACTTATGATGAGATTTTCACTCAGTTTGTCAACAAGTGTGTCATTCAGAAGAGTATCAACATCGCTCACTTTGACAAGACTCCCACCAACACTGCATATTTTGCGGGGGTCCAGAGTATGTGTGTCAAGCTCAACCTTCTTCCTCTCATGAATTTTCAGCATGATGTGTCCCCACCACTTGTGGCTCAGTTCTATGCCATGGTGCATTTTGGGACTGATATACAGTCGACTCTTACATGGATGTCTGGTGATGAGAAGTTCTCTGCCCCATTCTCTATGCTGGCTCGTCTTTTGGGCTATGCATACACTGACACTACTGCTGATCGTGGGTACAAGATCCATGACAAAGGAGTCTTTCAGGTTCATCACTTGGCTGATTTGTGCCCGGCTGGTGGACAGGTTGGCTTTGTTGGTGACCTTCTGCCTTTCTATGATATCATGCACCGGATCTTTTGCGAAGTGCTTGCTGTCAAGGTGGGTGACAAAAACAAGATTCGTGGTCATCTCATCAAACTCCTTCACTACACTTGTCACAACTCTGATAAGGGCCCTATTGATGTGATGGATTTCATATGGCATGAAATGTACAGTGTTGTGATGAACCGCAAGGTACCAATTTCTGCTCCCTATATCACTGCCTTGATTGCTGAGATTGCTCCTGATGCATCTGCTGGCCGGCGTCTAACTGTTCACTCTAGTGTTAACTTGTTGGTTAAGAAAGGCAAGGCTACCATTAATGAGGGTGATGATGATGAGGAAGAGGATCTTCATGCTGGAGGTTCACAGCACTTTGAACTTCGCTCTCGCTCTCATGCTTATCGTCGTGGGGAACCTAGTGATTCTGGGTCAAGGAAGAGCAACAAACTTTGGCGCCTTCTGAACAACATGTTCTGTCTGCAGCAAGATATGCACAAGAAGCAGTGGGAGGAGCACAAGTCTAGGAAGGAGGGCATGAAGGCCCTTAAGGATGGCCTGCGTGCATCTGGCATGGCCCTTGCTCATGGTTCTGAGTCTAATGTGACTCTGTTTGATAAATACCAGTCCAAGTTTGCTCGGTTTGATGTCGAAGCTGGAGATGAAGCCTCTTCTCATCGCCCTCATGGCCCAGTGTCTTCTGGAGAGTCGTCCGACGACTCGTCTAATTCCCATAGCTAGGAGCTACAGTAGTGCATCCTTCATTTTTCCTTTTTGCCATCTTGATGACAAAGGGGGAGATGTTGGATTGCTTGATAGGGGCGTTGACTCATTGTTTTATCATTTGCCTATTTCTATTTGAACCTTTGCTCCTATTTGAACTTTAGCTCGTTCGTGAACCTTACCATTGTGTGTTCATTAACTATTTATCCTTGTGTGAGCACTTTATGGGTTACAATGTGTTGCATGGCATATTCAATATTCCCATCTCATATTGATATTGTGAGCGACATCTATCATGGGTGATATATCCATATATGTCTCGTCACATATGAAAATCAAGGTTAGTAAATCATTCTATGTCGCTATGTTTTTTTTGTGTGGGTAGCACAGTGTGAGGGGAAGCTACTTCCAATCGTGTCTTTGACATTCAAATACAAATCTAAAATAAGGCATAGGTTGTGGGGGAGTTATTTCCTTTTCATCAAAACTGCTTTATAGCATATATACTTTGTGTGTCTACCCTCTCAAGCATTATTGTCATCTATGTCAAAAAGGGGGAGATTGAAAGTGCATCATTGCCCTTAATAAGTTTTTGACATCTATGACAATTTCATTTGTGTTTCTAACCACATGCTCTAGTGTAAACAACACCGTCAAAATTAAAGTGAAGCATGGATGGTTACTTCCCCTCTACACGGAAAAAGGAAAAAGGCGGAGTGCCATAATTGTTTTCTTTCCTTCTTGAGTCCCTAGGACAGCCGCACTATTAAGAGGGGGTGCATCATGAAAACATCTAGGTATCAACTCCACATACACATGTGATCTGGCAAAATCAATTCTCAAAACTGGTTATAATTAGATGGCGCAATGGTTCTGCCTAGGCCGGAGCTTCCGGGACGGCCGGAACTTCCGGGGACCAGAAGGTTCGGGAAGCTTCCGAGCTACCCAGAGAAACTGCTCGTGTGTGCAATCTCTCTGTGTAGGCCGGAACCTTGCCGGACACTGGCCGGAACTTCCGTCCCCCGGAACTTCCGGGCCTGCCGAAATTTCCGGGCGCCGGAACTTCCGTCCTCGTTCTGGCAGCTTCCGGGGTACTCCAGAGAGGATGCAAACTCTCTGTGTAGCCCGGAACCTGCCCGGAACTTGGCTGGAACTTCCGGTGTCCGGAACCTCCGGGCATGCCCGGAACTTCCGGACTTGGCAGGAATCTGGCCCCAACGGCTGGATTCCATCCCCACCAATAAATAATCTTCTTCTTCCCCACGAAGCAGGTGACGACTCCATTTCTCTCTCCACCATTTTCAGACCTCGATTTCTTGGAGTTCTCCCTCCTCTTCCAACCAAAGCTCTTGATCTTTTAAGGAGTGAAGGAGGAGTGCCTGATCTACACATTCACCAAAGCAAAAGTTGACTCCCCCTTGTTTTCGTGGTGCATCTTGTTACTCTTGGAGGTTGGAGACTCCTAGGCGGTAGGAGTACTCCGGCGAGGAATCGTTCATTGTGATTACCCCCGGAAAGTTTGTGAGGGTTTGGAGACCACCCCAAGGTCTACCACTAGTGGTTGAGAAACGCCTTCATGGTGTTGTCTCAAGGAGAGAAGAGGGTGAGCCTTTGTGGCGTTGGTGTGCCTTCGTGGTAACACCCACCTCTCTAAACGGTGACGTAGCTTCCCTCCAAGGAAGTGAACATCGGCATACATCCTCGTCTCTCGGAGTTGTGGTTATCCCTAACCCTAACTCCCTACTTGTGGTTATTTGTCTTTGTGGTATTACTTGTATTACTTGTACTACTTGTGCTTAGCTATCTACTTATTTGTTGTCTTGCTTAGTACACATAGCACGACTACCATCTTTGCAATTGTTAGGATCACTTTCATATTCCGCAATATTGCCTAAAATTGCTAAGTAACAATTAAAATTTGTAATTGTACCTATTCACCCCCCCCCCCCTCTAGGTCCATCTCGATCCTTTCACCGAGCTCGCCCTGCCGCCTCTCGTCGTGGTGCCGCCCTCGTCCGGCCTAGATCCGGCGAGGTCCAGCCAGATCCGCCGCCGCTTGACCCCGTCGCGGTGCCCTGCTCCTCTGCAGCGCCGGCCGTTGCCATCGCTATCACCGCCAGCCTCTACATAGGGAGCAGCCGCCCCGATCCACACACACGCTTGCGCTACGGATGGGCCCCGCAGCGTTGACCGTCGCCAAGTCCAAGGCCCAACAACCTCCCAAGGCCCAACCAGCGCCGGCCTCTTCTGCTTCCAGCCGAAGGCCCATGGCCCGTGGTGAGCAATCCCGCTCTAAACCCCGCCGAGTGCAATGTAAATTATCTTGCGCTCGCTCAGATTTGGCCCGCGTAGTATTTTTTTTCCTTGTTGCGAATTTGTCAATTATCCAGAGAATTGCAGTTTTACCGAAAAACCCCTAGTGTTCATGCATATAATATCTCATAAACCGTGCATCGCAAGTAAAAATTTAAATACGAAAAATGCTTAGAATTTTGTGTAGATTAAGGATTTCCAACTTTCATGCATGTTTAAACCCGATGTTTGCATTAATTTGTGTAAATGCCATGTCAAATCGGTTTAATTCATAGCTAAATAATCGTAGCTCTATGCATGTGTTTCCTTCATGAGTTTGTTCTTTATGATGTGCACCACCATGCCATGCCATGGGTTTTCATGTAAAAAATTTACATCATGACAATTTGTTGCACTAAAGTGGCCTTCATGCTAAATCTGTTTTTCTATTAACAAAAAGTTCCATTTTGCGAGATTCATACTATGCAATCCATGCCTCCTTTCAAGTTGTGCCTATGGAGTAATTTGTAGTATGCCATGTTTACTTGCTGATAGTATGTTTGCCATGCCATGAAATCCATGTTTAGCTATAGTTTTTATGATGTGAACATGCTTACTCAGTGTTGCTATTTTGAGATGCTAAAATAATTCGAAGTCTAAAACTGTTATATTTTGTTGTTGTTTTGCCATGTGAATTGCCATTGTTCTACAACTCCTTTTGGTGTTGCCCCCGTGGAATGTTTTGTAAAGCCTGTTATGTAGTATCATTTTGTGCCATTAGTTTTTATATATAGGACTTGCATCATAGTTATTTCTGCTGTCAAACAAGCCAATATGATAAAACTGCTGGTCATGTCTACTCTAATTTTCACCAAATCTGAGAGTCTGTTTATGTCATATTGCCATGTTTTGTTGATGCTAGCCATGTTTCTGTGCATAATTAGACCTTGCTCATGTTGAATGAAATGTAGTGCATCATGTCGACTACCATGTTGTAAGTTTTCACGCCATGATAGGTCCTGTAGCATATATTTGTCTTGCTGTCAATATGCCTTCAGGTTAAAAACTGTTTGCAAAAACTTGTATTTTCTCTAAGTCCCTAAATGCCATATTTTATAGTCACGTTGTGAGCTTCCTACCATGTGATCCATGAAACTTTTGAGTGTGATTTATTTTGATGAAATGACATGTATGTTACATGCTAATGCCCCATGTCTTTTTTTTTGCATTTTAGGTTCTTGTAGTTTATTGTTTTGAGGTGTGCAAAATGCTATGTTGCTGTTTTGGGAAGATTTTATCAAAACCTTGTGTTGGTTGTTCTTGTTGAACCGTGGTTCCGTTTTGAACATGTTGTACATGAAACTTACCTAGAATTTCATGTGGTTTTGTAATATCATGTTGCATCCATGATTTAAAATGCTTGTGGGTGTTGTTTGCATGCATCTTGTATTCATGACATATTTATCTTGTTTTTGCCATATCTTTTAGGTCATAGCTCCGTTTTAAATGATCTATATATGTAAATCACCTATAATGCCGAGTAGAATCACATGGTGCATTTTGTTTTCATGTTTAATAAATATAAAACATGGTTAGTTCAGATCTGGACCAATTCATAATTTGCGTATGGTGTCGTTTCGGAAATACTATATGTTGTTTTCGGCCACATTTAAAATGCCTAGATGATGTAGTTGTTCATGTTCCACCTCTTACCATGATAAACAATATTTAAACTGGCCGTCTAAATAATCGAGAGTGAACTAAATGATTCGAATGTGGAGTTTCATCACTTCACTTAATGTGTACTAGTTGATTGTTGTGCTTTGCCATGCCTTGCATATTTAAACTTGACATGCATCATCATTGTTTGTACATCGTGTCATGTACATGTTATGATGTTTACCGTGTCATTTGTTTGTTTCCAGATTTCTTCTTCTCAATAGTGTTTCGAAAGCGTTTCGGAGTGTGAGGATCCGTTCGAGTACGTTGGTTCGTCTTCTTCACGGATTTGTTCTTCTTCCAAGCGGGATCTCATGCAAGATGAACATTGTCATGCTAGTTGCCATGCTAGTTGTCTCATTTCTATCGCTATGTCTCGCTACCTACCACTTGTTTGTCAAGCCTCCCAAAATGCCATGATAAGCCTCTAACTCTCCACATCCCAGCAAACCATTGCTTGGCTATGTTACCGCTTGCTCAGCCCTTCCTATGGCGTTGCTCGTTGCAGGTGGAGGTTGTTCCATGTGCAACATGGATATCTTTGGGATATCACAATATTCTTGCTATTTAATTTAATGCACTTATTCACTTGGTAAAGGGTGGAAGGCTTGACCTTTTGCCTGGTGTTTTGTTCCACTTTTGCCGCCTTAGTTTCCGAGTACTAGTGTTATGTTCCATACTGAGCGCTCCTAACATGCTTGGGGTTGTTATGGGGACGCCCTTGATAATTCGTTTTGGGATAAAACTCTTTTGGCAAGGCCCAACATTGGTACTACATTTGCCTAATAACAAATAAAATTGCATAGGGACCCGCCGGCACCCACGGATAATTAATCAACAACCCGGGTCAATGCTCCTCATGAGTGTTGGTCTAAATAGAGGACTGTGCGGGGCCACCCTGGGGCAACTAGGTTGATTTCTATCAGGCCACTGTACACTAGCTCATCTTGTCATGTCCTGAGAATGAGATACGCGGCTCCTATCGGGTTTGTCGACACGCCGGCTGGCCTTGGTGGATTTGTTTTACCTTTATCGAATGTCTTGTGCATCGGGATTCCGAGGATACTTTTGGCTATCTCGCGGTTGAGGTTTACCGGCACAGCTCGTGGTTAGTTTGTGATGGATGAGTTGGAGCACCCCTGCAGGGTTAAATCTTTCTGAGAGCCGTGCCCACGGTTATGTGGCAACTTGGAAAATTGTTTAACATCCGGTAATAGAATAATTGAAGTAAACCTAAATTAAAATACACCAATTGTGTGCGTAACCGTGATCGGCTCTTTTCGAGGGAGTTCGGAAAGAGGACACGGTGGGGTTATGATTGACTCGTAAGTAGGTGTTCAAGATCACTTCTTGATCATTACTAGTTCATGTTTGTTTATGTGTAGATCGCTCTTCTTATTCTTGTACTCGTAAGTTAGCCACTCAAACAGATGCTTAGTGCTTGCTGCAGCCTCACCACATAACCATATCTCACCCATTATGCTTTGCTAGTCTGGATACCTTTGGAAATGAGATTGCTGACTCCCCATGGCTCACAGCTTAGTACAACAACAGTTGGAGGTACAGGTAATGCGATGCTTTGACGTGAGAGCGATGCTTGTTTGATTTGGAGTTCTTCTTCTTCATCGATCATAGGATGGGTTCCAGGCCGGCAGCCTCGGATTAGCAATGATGGATGTCGCTTTTATCGTTTGATTCCGTCTGTAGTCGGACCTTGCTCTTTTGTATGGTGATTGAATGTATTGTTGTGTTTGAGATGATCATGATTTAGCTTGTGGCGAGTGTAAGCCGATTCCATACACTCATGCCTTCTTTACATGTATTTGTAATGATATCCATTCTTGCGAAATGACGAGATGTGCTTATATCCCTATCGAGGCCCTCGAGCCAAAATAAGGATAGGACCGCATCTTGGGTGTTACAAGTTGGTATCTGAGCAGTACTGACCTAGGAGCCCCTTGATTGATCAAACTTTGCCGAGTCGAGTCTAGTGAAAAACTATTTTGAGTCTAGTTATATATCGGAGAGTAAGATTCTTTTTACTCCACTTCTATGCTCTGGTGAGGAATCCTGATGTAGGAATTTTAATTCTACCCCTATTCTCACTCAATTTGTTTAGGATCACGCGGGTATTTTGGAACCTCTATGATGCCGATGTGACCAGAATTCTGTTCTTGGTGCCTCATGTTTCCGAGGAGTGGAGCTCGAGGGGATTTTTTTCACACGCTATCGTTCAGTTTCCTTAGTATCTCAGGACGAGGATGTTCGAAATTGCTTCAATATTATTTGTGGCGAGAGGAGTTTGGCGTCACCCAGTACTGGGGAGAGCGTCCAGCTGTACTGCCATGTTAGTATCATTGTGATTACGAGGGTCGGAGGTAGATGAATTTCCGAGGCCTCTGGTTATGTGTTGACGGATGTGATACATTGGATAGTAGTATTACTGCTAGGAGTTGAGTGATGGATTTTACTCCATGTATCTGTGGACCTGATTGCATAACCAAAGTATTTTGGGAGTTCTCAGGTGGGAATTCAAGTAGTTACCTAGGATTATCCTTCCAACGAATGCATAATGGGTTATGTATTTGTTTCTTGCTTAAATTTGCAGGCTTTATCCTTTGTTTTGATTGGAGTATGGTGATTCGAGTTGCTTCAATGTCAAGTGGTGATTTCATATCTTTCCTAAGCGGTGTTGTCATATTTCTATGGGAATGTCAATCCTTTTGCTCAATCAAATTGTCATGTCAATTCTTTTCCCAACCGGTGTGCTTCTCTTAGAATAATTCAATCATCTCCAATATTTGCAAGATCAATCCTCATATTTCTTTCTAGAGTTCGTTTCATCCGTCCTAAGTTTTCTTTGTTTTTCCCCACCCTCCCGCCCTTTTTCTTCAACGATTAAATTTCATCCAAGTACCTTTATTTTCATCGATGCTTCCGCTATCTTTTCTTCCGTTTTATATCCGGTGATTCATTGTGAAGATGCTCAGTAGCTTCAGTTCTTTGTTTTGTTTTCTTCCCCGATGGATTCGATTCAACCTCTCGGTGTTCGTGATATCCTTTGTCATTTGTCCAATGCTTTACGTTGTTGGAAATTCTTGTCCTAGTATCTCTTTTTTTCACCTCTCTCTATTCTATCCAGAGTGTTGAACATATCTTAGAAGATTCATGTTTCTATTCAAAAACTGCGTAAATTATTTCAAGGTTCTCACCTCATCAAGATTCAATTGTACCGGTGCAATCTCTCTTCCTAAGCAATTGTTTCAACGGTGTTTCTCTTTGAGTGGGCCCATAACCCACAGGTTTTTCTCAGGATCTTACCTGGCTCTTCTAATCTTTCTAGTGATGTCGTCAAGTTCTTTTCAATATGACGTAAGAATGAATTTCATCAGTCATATTCCTTCTTGAAGATCGATTCTAATCATTTTCATCGTTGCCTTAACCTTTCCATATTCATTGTTCCGGAGTGTCTCAGTAATTCATGATGTTGTTGCTCGCCAGCATTCTCTGTGTTGAAGACCGAAGAAGAGTTTCTCTTAAATCCTGGTCCATTCTCTTGAAGATTCATGGTTTAAGCTTGTTGACTTCCTCTCCAATTTTTTCGATCATGAGAAAATTCCTTCCATATCTATCCGGATCATTTCAGAGTTGTTTACATTCTCGATCCTCCGAAGGCCATCATTTCCGAAGATTTTTTCGTTCTCAGCTTTCAGCTTTCATTGTCAAATTCTTCTCAATTGATGTCTCTTCGTTCGTTCGAGGTTTTCATCGTTCATTCTCAATTCATATCGGTGTTTCGTTGAAGATTTCTTCAAGTTTGTGCTCTTATCTCTCTTCAATCTTTTTCAAGAAGAATAAGTAGTATGCCAAATCTGTTGCTTGTCATCAATTTAACTTGATGAAGGATAAGCATAACATAGTTCTTATTCTTGTTTCATCAAGAGGATTTAATTCCTTCTTCCGGAGGTTGTTCATGTATCAAATTCTTGATTTCAAGTGCTCTCATCCTTTATTTTCCGGAGTTCCAATTTTTTTCTCAAGTATCTCGTCGCGAAGCTACATCCAAATGTTGCAAGGTTAGAATCTTATTCTTTCCACCTTCATTTCTTTTGATCATTCTTTTGTTTCGGAGGTTGCTCTCTTCGACCCATCATCTTGTTTTGTTAAGATCATGTTCTTCCTTTTCTTGTCCATTTAATCGGAGTGTTGTGGAATCTTTTCAAGTTCCTTCCATCTTATCAAGTTTTGCTTCTCTTTTCAACCAAAGTGTTGCCCAAATTCGTTCTCTCTCGTTCCTTGTCTATCTCATTTTAACTGGAGTGGTTTCGTATTCTTGCTGGTGCCTCGTGTCATTCTTCATCCCTTTGCAACTTCCAAGTTTTGTTGGTTTCACTCATTTGTCAAAGAAGCAACTTATTTTTACCTCTTCCGTTTTTCTCTTCTCTTCTCATTCTAAGATCTCGGGTCGAGATCTATTGTTAGTGGAGGAGTGTTGTAACAGTCCGAGACCGACGCTCCCGGCGCCTTTCAATTATTTTGAGTGTCACCATGTGATTCATCTGTTTGTCAAATTCAGCATCGCATCATTCGCATCATCTGCATTGCATCGACACTTCGTCGTCATCATTTTTCTTGAAACTAGCATCCGTTCATAGTTATCGGTTCTCTCCGTTCTTGTTGTTGTCCGTTTCGTGACAAAACACACACGCACGTGCCCGCGGCATCATTAAAATATTGTTTTTAAAGTGCGTATAAAATATTCTCTGAATGGATCAGAAGTTGTCGTGGAGCCTTAATTCGTTGTAGGTACACCGCCTGCCAAATTTCGTCGCATTCGGAGGTCGTTTGGTACCCAACGGACAACTGTAGCGGCACCGTCATTGGTTTAATTATCGGACGTTTTCGGTTTAAAAAAACTTTGTCACTGGTCTCACACTTCCCTCTCTTCTTGGCCCAACCCCCTCCACACAGCCCACTACCACCTAGTCTAAGCCCCCTCCATCCGGAGCCGTCGTATGACAATCCCACAGTCCGAAAACGGATGAAAACCCTCAAACCTTAGCCCCTTTACTATATATCGACCCCCTCTAGTCCATTTTTGGACAACCCTAGAAAAAACCCCACCCCTAAACCTACCCTAGCCTCCTCCCACCTCGCCGCTGCCGCTGTGCCTTGTTTCCCACGCTGGCCGCACCGTGCGCCGCCACTTGGCACCACCGCGCCATCGCCCGCAGCCAACCAGCGCCACCACGTCGCGTCCGCTTTCCTCCAACCACTGCGGCCCGCCCGGGCCCAGGGCAGGCCCGCTCGGGCCCGAACCAGCTTCGCCATCGCCCACGCAAGCCGCTCCCGTCTCCGCTGCTCGCCTCCTGTGCCTGAGCCAGGGAGCTCGCCTCTTCGCCCCATGCTGCCGGCGACCCACCAGAGACGCCGCCGGTGAGCCCCCGCGCGTGCCCAGCCAGCACCGCCCTGAGCCACCGCCATCGTTCCCTGCTCCCCTCGCCTCTAGCCTACCATGGCCCCGAGCTCGCCCTGCCGCCTCTCGTCGTCGCTCCTCCCTCGTCCAGCCCGGATCCGACGAGGTCCGGCCGGATGCGCCGCCGCTCAACCCCGTCGCGGTGCCCTGCTCCTCTGCGCCTGCCGGCCGTTTCCATTGCCATCACCATAGCGTCTACATCGGGAGAGACCGCCCCAATCTAGACACACGCTCACGCTGCGGATGGGCCCTCTAGCCTTGACCGTCGCCAAGGCCAAGGCCAAGCAACCTCCCAAGGCCTAGCCAGCGCCGGCCTCTTCTACTTCCAGCCGAAGGCCCATGGCCCGTGGTGAGCACTCCCGCTCTAAACCCCGCCCAGTGCAATGTATATTATGAGCGCCCGCTCAAATTTGGCCCGCGTAGTATTTTTTTTTCTTATTGCGAATTTGTCAATTATCTAGAAATTGCAGTTTTACCCAAGAACCCCTAGAGTTCATGCATTTAATATCTCATAAACCATGCATCGCATGTAAAAACTTTATATATGAAAAATCCTCAGAATTTTTTGTAGATCAAGGATTTCCATCCTTCATGCATGTTTAAAATGTTTAAACCCGCTGTTTGCATTAATTTGTGTAAATACCATGTTAAATCGGTTTAATTCATAGCTAAATAACCGTAGCTCATATGCATGTGTTTCCTTCATGAGTTTGTTCTTTGTGATGTGCACCATCATGCCATGCCATGGGTTTTCATGTAAAACATCTACATCATGACAATTTGTTGCACTAAACTAGCCTTCGCGCTAAATCTGTTTTTCTGTTAACGAAAAGTTCCATTTTGCGAGATTCATACTAAGCAATCCATCCCTCCTTTGATGTTGTGCCTATGGAGTAATTTGTAGTATGCCATGTTTCCTTGCTGGTAGTATGTTTGCCATCCTATGAAATCCATGTTTAGCTATAGTTTTTATCATGTGAACATGATTATTCAGTGTTGCTATTTTGCGATGGTAAAATAATTCTAAGTCTGAAACTGTTATATTTTGTTGTTGTTTTGCCATGTGAATTGCCATTGTTCTACAACTCCTTTTGGTCTTGCCCCCCATTGAATGTTTTGTAAAGCATGTTATGTAGTATCATTTTATTCCATTAGTTTTGATATAGAGGACTAGAATCCTAGTTATTTCTGTTGTCAAACAAGCCAATCTGATAAAACTACTGCTCATGTATACTCTAATTTTCACCAAGTATGAGAGTGTGCTTATTTTAGATTGCCATGTCGTGTTGATGCTAGCTATGTTTGTGTGCATACTTAGACCTTGCTCTTCTTGAATGAAATGTAGTGCATCTTGTCTACTACCATGCTGTAAAGTTTCACACCATGATAGGTCATGTAACGTATATTTTTCTTGTTGTCCATATGCCTTCAGGTTAAAAACTGTTTGCGAAAACTGGTATTTTCTCTAAGTCGCAAAATGCCATGTTTTATAGTCATGTTGTCAGCTTCCTACCATGTGATCCATGACTCTTTTGAGTGTGATTTATTTTGATGAAATGAAGTGTATGTTACATGCTACTGTCCCATGTCTTGTTTGTGCATTTTAGGTTCTTGTAGATTATTGTTTTGAGGTGTGCAAAATGCTATGTTGCTGTTTTGAGCAGATTTTATCAAAACCTTGTGTTGCCTGTTCTTGTTGAACCGTGGCTCCGTTTTGAACATGTTGTACATGAAACTTACCTAGAATTTAATGTAGTTTCATAATATCATGTTGCATCCATGATTTAAAATGCGTGTGGGTGTTGCTTGCATGCATCTTGCATTCATGACATATTTATCTTGTGTTTGCCATATCTTTTAGGCCCTAGCTACGTTTTAAATGATTTATATATGTAAATCGCCTAGAATGATGAGTAGAATCACATGGTGCATTTTGTTTCATGTTTAATAAATATAAAACATGGTTAGTTAAGATCTGGACCAATTCATAATTTGCGTATGGGGTCATTTCGGAAATACTATACGTTGTTTCTGGCCTCATTTAAAATGCCTAGATGATGTAGTTGTTTATGTTCCAGCTTTTGCCTTGATAAAAAACATTTAAGCTTGCCTTATAAATAAACGTGAGTGAACTAAATGATTCTAACATGAAGTTTCATCAATATGCAACTCGTTGCATATTGAACGTCACTTAATGTGGTAGTACTTGATTGTTGTGCTTTGCCATGCCTTGCATATTTAAACTTGACATGCATCATCATTGTTTGTACATTGTGCCATGTACATGTTGTGGCGTTTGCCATGTCATTTGTTTGTTCCCGTATTTCTTCTTTTCGATAGAGTTCCGAAAGCATTTCGGAGTGTGAGGATCCGTTCGACTACGTTGGTTCGCCTTCTTCATGGATTCATTCTTCTTCCAAGCGGGATCTCAGGCAAGAGGACCATTTCCCTGGATACCACTACTATCATTGCCATGCTAGTTGTCTCGTTTCTATCGCTATGTCTCGCTACCTACTGCTTGTTTGTCAAGCCTCCCAAAATGCCATGATAAGCATCTAATCATCCACATCCCAGCAAACCATTGTTTGGCTATGTTACCGCTTGCTCAACCTTCTTATAGCGTTGCTAGTTGCAGGTGGAGGTTCTTCCATGTGACAACATGGATATATTTGGGATATCAAAATATTCTTGCTATTTAATTTAATGCACTTATACACTTGGTAAAGGGTGGAAGGCTTGGCCTTTTGCCTGTGTTTTGTTCTACTCTTGCCTCCTTAGTTTCTGAGTACCAGTGTTATGTTCCATATTGAGCGCTCCTAACATGCTTGGGGTTGTTACGGGGAGCCCCCTGATAATTCATTTTGGGATAAAACTCTTCTGGCAAGGCACAACATTGGTACTACATTTGCCTAATAACTAATAAAATTGCATAGGGACCCGCCAGCACCCACGGATAATTAATCAACAACCCGGGCCAGTGCACCTCATTAGTGTTGGTCCAAATAGAGCACTGTGCAGGGCCACCCCGGGGCAAATCGGGTTATTTCTATCAGGCCAATGTACACTAGCTCATCTGGTCGTGTCCTGAGAACGAGATACGCGGCTCCTATCGGGTTTGTCAACACGCCGGGCAGCCTTGCTGGATTTGTTTTACCTTTCTCGAATGTCTTGTGCATCGGGATTCCGAGGATACTTTGGGCTATCTTGAGGTTTAGGTTTTCTGGCGCAGCTTGTGGTTAGTTTGCCATGGATGAGTTGGAGCACCCCTACAGGGTTAAATCTTTCTAAGAGTCGTGCCCGCGGTTATGTGGCAACTTGGAAAATTGTTTAACATCCGGTAATAGAATACTTGAAGTAAACCTAAATTAAAATACACCAACTGTGTGCGTAACCGTGACCGTCTCTTTTCGAGGGAGTTCGGAAAGAGGACACGGTGGGGTTATGATTGACTCGTAAGTAGGTGTTCAAGATCACTTCTTGATCATTACTAGTTCACGTATGTTTATGTGTAGATCACTCTTCTTATTCTTGTACTCGTAAATTAGCCACTCAAATAGATGCTTAGTGCTTGCTGCAGCCTCACCACTTAACCATATCTTACCCATTAAGCTTTGCTAGTGTTGATACCTTTAGAAGTGAGATTGGTGATTCCCCGTGGCTCACAGATTACTACAACAACAATTGCAGGTACAGGTAATGCGATGCTTTGACCTGAGAGCGATGCTTGTTTGATTTGGAGTTCTTCTTCTTCTTCATCGATCATAGGATGGGTTCCAGGCCGGCAGCCTGGGATTAGCAAGGATGGATGTCGCTTTTATCGTTTGATTTCGTCCGTAGTCAGACCTTGCTCTTCTGTATGGTGATTGAATGTATGTTTGTGTTTGAGATGATCATGATTTAGCTTGTGGCGAGTGTAAGCCAATTCCATACACTCATCCCCTCTTTACATGTACTTGTAATGATATCCATTCTTGCGAAACGATGAGATGCGCTTCTATCCCTATCAAGGCCCTTGAGCCAAAATAAGGATAGGACCGTATCTTGGACGTTACATATTGTCTGAGACTTCATTCTGTTTGGCACCCATTAGGGCGAGTACATATGCGGCCTGGTTACTATCTTGGGATATATGGTGAAACTCCAGCCCCTCGAACCTGGCCAAGATTTTTAGGACGACATTCCGGTATGCTGTCATCTTTGTGTCCTTGGCATCAAATTCGCCATTGACTTGCGAAATGACAAGGTTAGAATCACCTCGGACCTCCAGGCGTTTGACATCCATGGAGACTGCTATCCGGAGTCCGTGTAAAAAGGCTTCGTATTCGGCCGCGTTGTTTGAATCTGTGTACCCAATTTGTAATACATACCGAATATTGTCGCATGTAGGTGACGTGAGAACGACACCGGCCCCTAGGCCAGCTAGCATTTTGGAACCGTCGAAGTACATGGTACAATGTGAGTAGGTGTTGTACTCTCGAGGGTGATCGGCTTCTGTCCATTCGGCCACGAAGTCAGCCAACACCTGAGATTTAATAGCTCAGCATGGTCGATAGGTCATTTCAAAGGGTAGGAGCTCTATGGCTCATTTGGTGATATGCCCCGTTGCATCCCGATTGTTAATTATGTCACTTAACGGGACATCACCACGGTCACCGAGCACTCTTGAAAGTAGTGCAAACTTTTCACGATGCCATAAAAACGACGTAGGCTATCTTCTGATAGTGAGGGTAGCGCGTTTTCCAAGGGGTTAAGACCTCAGAGACATAATAAACAGGCTTCTAGACCTGGAACTTGTGACCCTCCATGTCCTGTTCAACCACCAGGACTGTGCTAACCACCTGGTGTGTGGCCGATATGTACAATATCATCGGCTCACATATAGGGGCCGCCAGGATAGGATTAGTAGCAAGGAGAGATTTGATATCTTCCAGTGTCGATGTGGCCTTCTTGGTCTATTCGAATGTCTTTGTTTGTTTCAACAGTCTGTATAAAGGCAGGGCCTTCTCCCCTAGCCTTGATATGAAGCGGCTTAGTGCCGCCACGCATCCTTCTAGTTTTTGTACATGTTTGAGCTCCGTTGGCACCTCCAGACGGTCCAAGGCTCGTATTTTTGCCGGATTGGCTTCGACTCCTCGGCTGGATATGATAAAGCTGAGGAGTTTGCCGACTGGGACTCCGAAGACGCATTTCCCCGTGTTAAGTTTAATTTGATATTCTCGTAAGCAAGCGAAAATATCACGGAGGTTGCTTACCAACTGTCCGACATGTTTAGTTTTGAGAACCATATCGCCGACGTAGCCCTCGACGGTCTTGCTGATGTGTTTCTCCAGGCATGTTTGAATCATACGTTGGTATGCGGCATTGGCATTCTTCAGTCCGAAGGGTGTTGTGTTGAAACAAAACGGCCCGTAAGGTGTGATGAACGTTGTTGCTGCATAGTCAGATTCTTTCATCTTTATTTGATGATATCCTGAATAGGTGTCCAGGAAGCATAGTGACTCGTGCCCTGCCATGGCATCCACAATTTTGTCGATGCGTGGTAATGCAAAGGCGTCCTTGGTGCAGGCTTTATTGAGGTCTTTGAAATCGATGCGCAAGTGCCAGGACTTGTCCTGCTTTGGTACCATGACCAAGTTGGCGATCCAGGCGGGGTGCTTTATATCCTGGATGAACCCGGCCTCCAGTAATTTGGCCAGCTCCTCTCCCATTTCTTGACGCTTGGGTTCCGGGAAACATCAGAGTGTTTGTTTCAACGGCTTGTAGCCTTTTAATATGTTTAGGTTGTGTTCCGCAAGCCTGGGGGGTATCCCTGCCATATCCGAAGGGTGCCAAGAAAATATGTCCCAGTTTTCCTAAAGGAAATTGCGTAGAGCCTCGTCGGGTTCAGGACCAAGATTCGCCCCAATGGACACCGTTTTAGCTGGGTCCGTGGGGTGGACTTGGAACTTGACTATTTCGTCTAACGACTTGAATGAAGTAGACTTCGGCGTGTAGCATGGTCAACTCCTCGGGCATGAGGGCTTCGGATAGAGATTCAAGGTCAAGCGACGATATTTTATTCTCGGCTCTGAGTGCTCTATCAGGGTCGCTCAAGATAGTAAGGATCCTGTTTGGGCCCGGCATTTTGAGCTTCATATAGTCATAATGCAGTACTGCTTGGAACTTGAGAAGGCGTCCTGCCCCAGGAGTGCATGATATCCGCTTTTAAAGGGGGCGATGTGGAACATAATCTCTTCAGAGTGATAATTGTCTAATGTTCCAAAGACTACATCCAGGGTTACTTTTCGGCTGCAGCGAGCCTCTCGCCCGGGTATTCATATTTAGTTTGATGCCGCCGTCCATGAGCACTTTCCAAAGTTGGCAGTTGCCCATGATTGGGTTGAGGACCAGCGCGGTTGGGCACCTGCCCGAGGTCAACTTTGGTTGATCTGTATGATCGAAGGTGATCGGTGTCTCTACCCACGCGCCCCGAGCAGGAAGTTGTTGTACATAGGGTAGATCCCGGACATCTGGTGGGCCCGAGTTATCGAGACAATATTCGATGTGGGAGGTGGGTGGGTGTTTTTTGATATCTAAGGACCATGGGTCCTAAGATCTAGCATCCTCATCCCGGGTCAGTTCTATAGCCATCGAATCGGCCGGGCTGATTTGAAGATCAGCAATTTCGGCTGCCTCTAGTCGGCCGTCGCCAGAGTTGCTATCCAAAACATACCTCAGCCCCTCATCCTTGACGGAGGGTTCAACTAAGGCCCATTCGGAGTCATGGGTTGCCTCGATTCCGCAAGGGAGGGTGGGGGTACTCGTGACAGGAGCTTCGGGCATGGGAATCATGCTCGTGGGATTGGAGCCGTTAATCGACGATCCCATCGATCCCTCTATCGATCTCACAATGGAACACTCAATGAAAGCTCTAGTGTCGGTGTAAAAACCGGCAGACCTCGGGGTAGGGGGTCCCGAGCTACGGATCACATATGGATGGTAATAGGAACACGGGAGACGATGTTTACCCAGGTTCGGGCCCTCTTCATGGAGGGAAAACCCAATGTCCTGCTCTTGTTTATTATGGTGGTGAAGTATCAAGTACAGAGTTGATCTACCTCGAGATCGTGAGATGTGTTCTTACCCTAGAGGTAGATGAGTAATGTTGTGTTCTAACCCTCTATGGTCCAGACCCTCTGGCTTATATATATGTCAGGCGGGGTATCTAGGATTACAAGGTCGGTATCTTTGCATAGAGGCGGTAGAAGAAGTCTTGGAGTATACGACAAGTCTTGGGCATACGTAGTCTTGATCACGTTCCATCGTGGGATCCCCGGAATCCATCTTAAACAGGTGGAGGGCCTCCCGACCAAGTCCGAGGAGTTTGGGCCGACTAGGTTAGGACCCACTAGTTCAGGACACCGTCACTAAGTTAAAACTCAAATAAGTAAATGGCATAGATATTTTGATCTATTTAAATTGAGAGAATGCACATGGTGATTTCTATTTATAACATATCCTCCCAACATTTTACGGATCTATAATAAAATATTCCATTAATTTGGAATTAACCATAACACACTTGCAAAATAAATCCGATGTCCTTTCTCCTCAATACTTGGCCTCCAAACCTTGCCCGAATTCCTTCTGCATTTGTCGAGGCTCCACCTAAAAGCTCAACATTTTTTGGGACCTTCCTAGCCTCTAATTCCAATTCAAAACCATTTGACTGAAATTCAAATGAGTTTGTATTCAAACCTTTCAACATGCCTCTTTGCAATTTTTCTAGATCAAGCTAATTTTCGTGAGTCCGGGAAAATCAACCCCTTACCCATATTCCTTATATACTCCTTTATTTCCTCTCTTTTCCCTTGCAAATTTCTCTGTTTATGGGAAAAGAAGAGAAATAGGGGAGAGAGAGAAGAGGCCTTAGCCCAGCCCATTTCACCTGCCAAGGCCGAGCCTCACTCCCTCCTTAACCTAACCCTAGCCCGATCGATCCCCTCTCCTCTCGATCCCCTCTCCCCTTGATCCCTCCTTTGCGCCGCCACCCATAGCGACACACACACGCGCGCGCGCACGCACGCGCGCACACACACACACAGATGCATAGAGGAGAGGTGCCTCGCGCCTGATCCCCTTGCTGCGATCGCACCTCACCGCGCTGTGCTCCGATGCCCCAGCGCTCCGTCCTCCCTGGCCTTCCTCGCCTCGCCGCGCCTCCTCTCGCGCCCGTGTGGAGCTCCCGAGCTACACCCATCCGGCCGCCGCGCTGCCATCCGTCGGCGGCCACCGCTGCTACCTACCGCCCTTGCAACCCTTGCCTTCCTGCCATGGTCGCACATCTTTTTTGCTCGTAGCTTCGCCGCCAAGCACTTCCTCTGTTGCTCGACCACCACCCACCTCTACACCTCACGGCCGCCTCCCATGGCGCGCTGCCACGCGCTTCTGCTAGCTCCTCCTCTACCTCCTTCGCCTTGTCGCGCCTCTATTCTTCCACTTCACGCCCCGGGCGTTCTCTGCCAGGAACGCAGGTAGCTGCGCCGCCAACCGCCATTGTAGTTGCTGCTCTAGCCATCATCGCCACCTCGCCGGCTGGAACCCCCTGCACACGCCGCTGGCGAGCCCATCTCCTCCCTCAACCCCAAGCCCGACGTCCCTTGCCACCTCCTGTCGTGCCTAGGGCCTCCATGGCCATTTGCCTGAGCCACCAAGACCACGGGTCAACTCCCGCATGCCCTGTTCGCCATAGTGGACAACCACGACGCACTGCTGCGTCCTTTGTTGTTGACTACCACGAGCACATGGAATACTAGTGCCTTACTGCCTTCGGATGCAGGTGGTTCGATTTGGCCAGTTGGACACGTCGCCCGAAGATCCACTATTGAACCGAGACCTTGTTGGTCTGCTTCAATTGGGGTCACTACCACACCGAGTCCCTCAGAGACCATCAAGACCAAGATACGGTACCACTACACTGGAAGTCCCAGATCGACCAAGTCCAAGGACCCCTCCGAACGTCAAGTACCTCTACACACGGATACACCATTATCGACTACACTGACGCCAAATCTTGCAAGACCCGAGCCTCGGCGACCATCAATGCGTACCACTACTTCCACTACGACTGTCGCGAGAACGTCTACTTCCTCTACATCACACCGAACTCGATACACTCCGAATATGCATGCTTCGAAGGTATAACGCCGAGATGACTGCACGTGGACGAATGCATGTGTTGTATGAGAAGCACCCTATGTTTGCACCGTGTGTGATTGTTTCGTGCACGTTTCTAGTTTGCCATGTCACCGACACATGGGACACCCGGTATCCAGGATCACTCTCCGTCATTCTTGCATGATTCCACACATCCGCATACTTGTTCTCTTGCACTGGTATCTCAACGAGTTACCGGATCATCGAAATGTTGTTGTGGCATCATTTCCCTTATCGCCGCCATGGCACCCCTTTCTTTCCGTCATGGCGTCCAAAGGCTCCATTTCATATTATATGCCAATATGTTCATCCAATTGCATCAATTTTGATCATGTCATCCTCATGCATGTTAAAAACAATTAAAATGATGTTTGCATTCAAAATTGCCTAGAGACTTGCTAAACGGTTTATTTCATAACTAAATAACGGTAGCTCCGAATTAAATAAATTATATATGTAGCTTGACTAGAAAAGTGTTTAGAATAACATGATGCACTTTGTTTTCCTGTTTAACAACAATAAAATATGTTCAGTACAGATCTGTACTAATTTCGAAATTTGCCTATGGGGTCATTTCGGAAATGCAATATTTTGTTTCCGGTGTCATTTAAATTGCCTAGATAGCTAGTTTAATTATGCTTCGCCTCTTGTCATGACAAATAACATTTAAACTTTTTGGGTACCTAATCGAGAGGAACTATATAACTCAAATGTGGACTTTTGTCAATATGCAACCCATTGCATATTGGGTTGCATATTGAGCTTCACTTAATGTGTAGTATTTGATCGTTGCCTTGCCATGCATCTTTAAATGGAAATGCATCATACTCGTTTGTGCATCATGTCATGATTATGCTTGTTTGTTTACTATGTTTTGTTTTCTTCTTTTCGGAAATATTTCTTCTTGCTAGAGTCCGATAACGTTTTGAAGTGTGAGGATTCGTTTGACTATATTTGTTCGTCTACTTCATGGATTCGATCTTCTTCAAAGCGGAATTCCAGGCAAGATGACCATTACCTTGGATATCACTACTATCATTGCTATGTTAGTTATCTCATTTCTGTCGCTGAGTCTCGCTACCTACCACTTGTTTGTCAAGCCTTCCAAAATTCCATGATAAGCCTCTAACCTCCACCTTCCCAACAAACCGCTGTTTGGCTAATTTACCGTTTGCTCAGTCCCTCTTATAGCGTTGCTAGTTGCAGTTGCAGGTTGTTCCATGTGGAAACATGGATATCTTGGGATACCACATTACCTATATCCATATATGTGCAACTTTTACCAAGTATATATGTGCATTAAATTAAATAGCAATAATATTGTGATATCTCAAAATGTCCATGTTGCACATGGAAACAACTTACACCTGCAACTAGCAACGCTATAAGAAGGGGCTGAGCAAGCGGTAACATAGCCAAACAATGGTTTGCTGGGATGTGGAGGGTTAGAAGCTTTTCATGGAATTTTGAGAGGCTTGACAAATAAGTGGTAGGTAGGGAGACATAGCGATAGAAACGAGACAACTAGCATGGTAATGATAGTACTGGTATCTAGGGAAATGTTCATCTTGCCTGAGATCCCGCTTGGAAGAAGAACGAATCCATGAAGAAGACGAGCCAACGTAGTCAAACGAATCCTCACACTCTGAACGCTTTCGGAACTCTATCGAGAAGAGCCAATCCGGAAACAATAATCAACACATGATAAACACCACAACATATGCATGACATGATGCACATCAAATATGATGCATGTTATGCACGACATGGCTAAGCACAACAATCAACTTCTACACGTTAAGTGAAGCTCAATATGCAACGAGTTGCATATTGACGAAACTCCATATTTGAATTACATAGTTCACTACCATTTAGTTACACGACAATATTAAATGTTGTTGAACATGGCAAGAGGTGAAGCATAGATAAACTATATATCTAGGAATCTTAAATGAGGTCGGAAACAACTTATAGTATTTCTGAAACGACCCCATATGTTAATTTCGAAATTGGCCCAGATATGAATTAACCATATTTATATTTTTTAAACAGGGAAAAAATGCACCATGTGATTCTACACGTCATTCTAGGCGATTTGCATATATAGAACGTTTAAAACAGAACTATGGTCTAAAAGATATGACAGACACAAGATGATATGCCATGAATGCAAAAATGCATGAAAACGACAACCACAAGCATTTCAAAACATGGATGCGACATGATAATATGATACTACATGAAATTCTAAGCAAGTTCCGTATGCAACATATGTAAAATGGAGCAACGATTCAACAATAGCAAGCAACACAAGTTTTAGTTCAAATCTGTCCAAAACAGCAACATGGCATTCTCCACACCTCATAACAACAAGCTACAGTACACTAAAATGCATAACAAGGGCATGGGCATGTAGGCAACATGATACACAACAATTCATGTCAGGGCATCAAATTGAGCTAAAGCATGGATCAATAGGAAATG
Organism: Elymus sibiricus; assembly: GCA_039707655.1. NCBI lineage: Eukaryota > Viridiplantae > Streptophyta > Magnoliopsida > Poales > Poaceae > Elymus > Elymus sibiricus. Next base: position 174,440,249 of record CM077669.1, read on the forward strand.
AGCTCACAACATGGCATATTGGAACAACAGTTAAGGACTTACTGAAAATACCAGTTTTAGCAGAGCAAAGTTAACCTGAAGGCATATTGACAACACTAAAACTATATGTTACAGGTCATATATTGGCATGAAATTTAACAGAAAGGTATAGGGCATGATGCACTATAATTCATTCCATTATGGCAACATCAAATTATGCACAAAATCATGGCAAACATCAACACAACATGGCATTCTGAAATAACTGGATTCTCAGACTTAGTGAAAATAAGAGTAGACAAGAGCAGCATTTTTTAACAGATTGGCATGTTGGACAACAGAGATACATATGATGAAAATCCTATACATGGAAACTAATGGCACAACATGATAGATCATAACATGGTTAACAAAGCAATCCATTGTGGCAACACCAAAAGAGTCCTAGAACACTAGCAAATCATATGGTAACATGACAACAAAATAATAGTTCCAGACTTAGAATTATTTAGACCCCTCAAAACAGCAACATTGAGTACGCATATACGCATGATGGAAACTACAGCTACACAAGGAATCCATGGCATCACAAAAAAACTATCAGCAACTAGACATTGCACACTACAAATAACTCTATTGGCACAAGCTTAAAATAGTCATGGATTGCTTAATACAAAGCTCGCAAAACTGAACTTATCGTTAACCGCACCCAGTTTTCCAGATTACGATGACATGCACTTTTGCAACAGAGTTTTGAGCACTTAGATGAATTCCTATATGCATGCAAATGAAACCATGATGTAGAGCATATTGAGTAGAACAATTTTCATATTTATTTCATCTTCATCCGATGGACGGATTGCAAGTTGTAGGGCCCACAATAATGCATATATACACAGATGCAAAGACTTAGAAAAAACGAGAGGAGAGGGAATGGCTCACCCACGGCCAACGGGCCAGATCTGGAGCTGGGCCGGCTTGGGGTCGCGCTGGCCCACGCGGGCGGTCAACGAGGGAGCTCGTCTTCCCCACGAGGCCGAAAGAACGGGGCGGCGGCGCCCTCGATCTCCGATGAGCAGGCGAGGTGGACGGCGATGGAGGGGCATGAGGGGGTCGTGAACGGGGTCCCCCGTCCTGGAACTGGCCGGATCCGGCCGGCGGGGGGGGGGGGGGGGGCGGGGGATGGCGCGGCGGCGAGCTCCACGGCGGCCATGCGGCGGCGGCTTGCTGCGCAGAGAAAGAGAGAAGAGAGGTGATAGGGAGAGGGTGGAGAAGGGGGAGAGAAGGCGGGGTCCGACCTGGGGCAGCACAGCGATGTACTGGCGGCGACGGCTCGCCGGAGGAGCTCCATCGCGGCGGCGCGATCCGGCCTGCGGGGCTGGCGGTGGTGGGAGGCCGCAACTCCCTGGCGACGGCGCTGACGAGCGGGAGGGCGCTGCGGGCACGTGGCTGACCCGGGCCCTGGATGGGCTCGGGCGGGCTGCCTCCGGTCTCTGTAGGGCCACGGCAGCTAGCGCGGTGGGGAGCTGGCTGGGGGCGTCGTGGCAAGCCCCCGTTGGACGCAGGGACGGCTCGTGGCGGCACAGGTGGCTGCTCAACTGCTCGCTGAGCGCCAAGTGGCAGCGTGGGTGTGGCTGGGCAATGATTTCGAGGTGGAGGTGGCTGGAGGATAGGGGAAGGCCAAAATTGGACGGCTAGGGTGTCCATATATAGCAGATTAGCAAGGGTTTGAGGGTTGGGGCCGTTTTCGGACCGTACAATCTCGATCGGACAGTCTGGAAGCGGAGGGTTAGGCTAGGAGGGCTAGGGAGGGTTGTTGGGCTGTGTAGATAGGTTTGGGCTGAGAAGAGAGGGAATATGTGGCCCGGCACCGAGTTTTAAAAACACTGAAAACGTCTGATAAATAATCCGATGACTGCGCTGCTACGGTCGTCTGCTCGAGTATCAAACGTCCTCCGATTGCGGAAAAATTTGGCAGGCGGTCTACCTACAATATAAAAAGACCACACGCCAAGTTTCAACCCAATCCGAGAATATTTTATACCCACTTTTGAAAACAACATTTCATTGATGTCGCGGGCGCGTGCGTGTGTGGTTGGTCTCGAAACGATCGTCGACGAGAACGGAGAGAACCGGCAACTACAAACGGATGCAAGTTTTGAAAAGAATGACGACAACAGAGTGCCGATGCTATGCAGGTGATGCGAATGATGCAATGATGCGTGCGACAAACAAACGAATCACACGATGACAACGGAATAAAAGGGGAATCTTCTGGAGCATCGGTCTTGGGCTGTTACAAGTACCAACCTAGGAGCCCCCTTGATTGATCAAACTTGGCCGAGTCGAGTCTAGTGAAAAACTATTTTGAGTCTAGTTATATATCAGAGTGTAGGATTCTTTTTACTCCTCTTCTATGCTCTGGTGAGGAATCCTGACGCAGGAATTTGAATTCTATTCCTCTTCTCACTCAAAAAAAAATTTAGGATCACGTGGGTATTTTGGAACCTCTATGATGTCGATGTGACCGGAATTCTGTTCTTGGTGCCTCCCGTACGTAAGGATTGGACCCGGGGAGTAGAGCTCCAGGGGATTCTTGACACATCATTACTGTTCAGTTTCCTTAGTACCTCACGACACGGATGTTCGAAATTGCTTCAATACTATTCGTGGCGTGAAGAGTGTGGTGGCACCCAGTATTGGGGAGCGAAATCACATGTACTGCCATGTTTAGTATCGTTGTGATTACGAGGGTCTGAGGTAGATGAATTTCCGAGGCCTCTGGTTATGTGTTGACAGATGTGATACATTGGAGAGTAGTATTACCGCTAGGAGTTGAGTGATGGATTTTACTCCGTGTATCCGTGGACCCGATTGCATAACCAAAGATTTCGGAAGTTCTTAGGTGGGAATTCAAGTAGTTACCTAGGATTATCCTTCCAACGAATGATAATTGTTTATGTATTTGTTTCTGGCTTAAATTTGCAAGTTTCATCCTTTGTTTTGTTGGAGTATGGTAATTCGAGTTGCTTTGATGTCAAGTGTTGATTTCACATCTTTCCTAAGCAGTGTTCTCATATTTATATGGGAGTACTAATCCTTTTTCCTCAATCAAATTGTCATGTCAAATCTTATTCCTAACCGGTGCGTTTCTCTTCAAGATAATTCAATCCTCTCCAATATTTGCAAGATCAATCCTCATGTTTCTTTTCGGAGTTCTTTCCATCATCTAAGTTGTTTTTGTTTTTCCCATCCACCCACCCTTTTTCTTCCGGAGCCAGACATCTCGAGTCAAGTGTCCTTTTATTCAGGTGAAGTCTCTGTATCCGTTTTCTTCAATGTTTCAATCGGTGTTTTTCATATCAAGATCCTTAAAAGCTTCAAGTTCATCATTCTTCGTCTCCATTTTCTTCCCCGGTGGATTCAATTCAAACTTTCGGCGTTCATCATATTCTTTTCATTCGTTAAATGTTTTTCATGTCGAAATTCTTATCCAAGCCTCTCTTGTTTATTCATCTCTCATTATTCTATCCAGAGTGTTGAAGATATCTCAGAAGATTCGTGTTTTCATTCAAATCCATTCAAATTATTTTGAGGGTCTCACCTCATCAAGTTTTAATTTGGACCGGTGCAATCTCTCGTTCTAAGCAATCGTTTCAACGGCGGTTTCTTTGAGTGGGCCCATAACCCACGGGTTTTCCCTTGGATCTTGCCTGGCTCTTCTAATCTTTCCGGAGATGTCCTCAAGTTCTTTTCAATATGACATAAGAATGAATTTCATCAGTCATATTCCTTCTCGAAGATCGCTTCTAAATCATTCTCATCACTGCCTCAACCTTTCTTTATTCATTGTTCCGGAGTGTCTTAGTAATTCATGGTATGGTTTCTCGTCATCATTCTAAGCGTTGATGACCAAAGGAGACTTTCTCATAAATCTTGGTCCATTCTCTTGAAGATTGGTGTTTCTAGGTTGATGCTATTCTTTCAAATTGTTTCCATTCGTGAGAAATTCCCTCCATATCTATCCGGAGCATTTTAGAGTTGTTTTCATTTCTTGATAATCCAAAGGCCATCATTTCAGAATATTTCTTCGTTCTCAGCTTTCAGCTTTCGTTATCAAATTCTTCTCAATTGATGTCTCTTCGTTCGTTCAATATTTTCTTTGTCCGTATCTAAATTCTTTCCGGTGCTTCGTTCAAGTTTTCTGCTAGGCGGATCATCATCTCTTCGTTCTCATCTATCTCCATTTATTCAAAGAATCCTCATTCGTTTCAAATTCTTACTGGCGTTTCTTCCAAGTCTTCTTCAAGTTTGTGTTCTTATCTCTCATCAGTATTTGCAAGAAGAATAAGTGGTATGCCAATTCATTGCTTGTCATCAATTTAACTTAATGAAGGATAAGCATAACATAATTCTTATTCTCTGTTTCATCAAGATGATTTCAATCCTTCTTCCGAAGTTGTTCATGCTATCAATTCTCGATTCTAAGTTGTTCATTTTTTCTTTTCCGGAGTTCCAAGTTTTATCAAGTATCTCTTCGCGAAGCTCCATCTAAATCTTTGCAAGGCTTTAATCTTATTCTTTTCAACCTTACTTTCTTTTGTTCATCATTTTCTTTACGGAGGTTCTTCAAGTATTTAATTCATTCTCGAAGTGTTCCTCGAGATTCTTGTTGGAGGATCTCAAGTATTCTTGTCTTGCATTTCAAAGTGCAATTCTTTATCCATTATCTTTGAGATGGTGTTATAGCATTTTGATTCATGAGGATTATCGAAGAGAATTTGTCAAGAATGATATATTTAAACCCATTTGTCTTCCTTGGAGCTATCTTGGATTGCATTTCACCTAAAGCTTTTCCTAAGGATTGTTGCTATCATGGTGTTATCATGATCCAAGTTCTGAATGTATCCTCTTGGTGAAAGAATTTCACATATCTTGTTGCTCCCAAGCAACCAATTGTTTCCGTTAGTGGTCGGTTGTCACCTCATAATTTTGTGATGGTTTCCATAAGCCCACAACAAGCTTATTCTTTTCGTTGTTGATTTTCCAACAACTCCGGTCAATCTATGCTTTTCTAATTCAATTGTGGTAGAAATTGTCATTTTCTTCTCCGGTCTTTCCTTTCCAACGATATAACTTCTATTCTTTCGTTCCGGAGGCATTGTGATGTTGCTCTGTTCGACCCATCATCTCGTTTTGTCGAGATCATGTTTTTTCATTGCTCATCCATTTAACAGGAGTGTTATGTCCTCTTTTCATGTTATTTTAATCTTATCAGGTTTTGCCTCTCTTTTCAACCGAAGTGCTGCCAAAATTCTTTCTATCTCGTTCCTTGTCTAACGAAGTGGTCGCAAATTCTTGCTGGTGCCTCATGCCATTCTTCATCTCTTTGCAATCTCTAAGTTTTGTTGGTTTCACTCGTTTGTCAAAGAATCAACTAAGTTTTACCTCTTCCTTTCCTCTTCCTCTTCCTTTTCTCATTCTAAGATCTCGGGTCGAGATCTCTTGCTAGTGGAGGAGAGTTGTAACAGCCCGAGACCGAAGCTCCAGAAGATTCCCGTTTTATTCCATGGTCATCGTGTGATTTGTTTGGTCGTCGCATTCATCATCGCATCATTCGCATCATCCGCATTACATTGGCACTCCGTTGCTATCATTTTTCAAAACTTGCATCCGTTCGTAGTTGTCGGTTCTCTCTGTTTTCGTCGACGACCATTTCGGGACCAACGACACACGCACACGCGGTCTCAAAAGTTGGCACGCGGTCTCAATATAGTGTAGGTAGTCCGCCTGCCAAATGTCGTCCCGTTCGGAGGTCGTTTGATACCCGAACCGTTAAACCTATAGCGGCACTATAGCCGGCCAAATTGCAGACGTTTTTCGGTTTTAAAACCATGTTGCCGGATTGCTCGTGTTTTCCCTCTCTGCTATGCCTAGCCCCTCTGCATAGTACATAGACCCCTTGCACGCACCCGATAACTTCCCCGAACCCGAAATGCACAATCATGACCGTTGGGTCCGAATCAACCCCAAAATACCCCAAACCATCATCGACTTTTCAATTGGACCCCTAACCTAATTTTCTCGACCGTCCGATCGAATTGGAGGGTCGGATCTGCCTCTAAATCCCCCCTTATACCTATTTAAGCAGCTATCCCTAGTCAATTTGGAACAAACCCTAGCTTCTAGGTATCTTGTCCCTTTGGCCGCCGCCAGCCTCGCTCCTCCTCAAATTTTGCGCCTGCCCAGTCCGCGAGCCTTCTCTCAATCCAGCCTCTGCACCCTTGTTCCTCCTCGATCCCCGTGCTAACCATCCGCATCCTAGCAGCAAGTGCATGTGGCCTCCTCTGCTTCCCCTCGCGCCCGCAACAGCAGGAGAGGCCCCAGTCGCCAGACTTTGTGCATCTCCAGCCGCACCCATGGCGCCCCAAGACAGCCCCGTCCGCTCGCCTAGTGCCCGAGCGGAGAGGCTCCGATCGAGTCCAGCTTAGCCGGTTGGAGCACCAGCTCCACCTCCGAACCCCCTCTGCCCTTCCTTTCCTTCTCCTCTGCTCCATCTCTCTCTCACCCCGTGGCCATGGATGCACGCAGGTACACAGCAACGCCGGAGCGCTCTTCCTCCTCGCCTCCCCATCTAGCGACCGACGCGCCGCGAACACCTAGCCACGCCGGCTTTCCTCGCCTTGTCCCCAGCCTCTTCTTCGCCGTCCCCACCGAAGCCCAGTCCGCAGCAGCCCCGTCCCCAACCACCTCGTCGCCTGTGCCCCACCGCTGCAGGGCCAATGTCTCGCCCTGTTCCTCTCTTCTCCTCACTCTGTTTCTTCTCCACTCTTCTCTTAGCTCTCTCTCTCTCATGTTTTTGCCAGGGCACCGCTGCTGATGGAGCTCGCCATCGGTGCCTCTCAGCCTCAGATCGAGATGGGCTCAACCAGATCTGCCAGCGTAGCCACTGCCCCACTCGATCCCTGTGCCAGATCGGCCGTCGTCTTGCTCCAGCGCCGGCAAGGCCAGCGATGTGTCGCTGCATCCCCTGCTTCCGTTCCCGCTGGCGAGAGACCGATCGCTCGATTGCTTCGAGCATTAACCACTCGGACGCTAAGTCTCGCCAGACCCGAACCTCGTCTACCGTCGTCAAAGTCCCATGAAGACCCGCCAAGGCCAACTACGGAATGCGTACCACTACCGCCGCCGAAGGTCGCGAGTACCACGACGTCCGTGATGACCCGTGAACATCTACACGGCATCGAATCGTTCCGCCATGTCCACACGCTTCAATGGTATAACCACCAAGACGACAGCCCGTGGACGAATGCATTGTTGTTGACATGTGACGATGTACATTTCGTAGATGCCATGATAGTTGCAGGTACCTCGTCGAGTGTTTTCACTTGCACGTTCCTCGTTGCCATGCCCTCGTCACGTGGGAACCCGGTAACTGGGACCACTCCACTCATCACTTTTGCGTGACTCACTCACAACCACACTTATTCTTTTGCACCTTCATCTCAACGAGTTGCCGAAACCGGAACATTGCTGCTGTATCGTTTTCGTTATCGCTGCCGTGGGACCCCTTTCTTTCCTCCATGGTGACAAAATGCTTCATATCTTATTCATGCCAATGCTTTCGTAAAAATACATAATATTTGTTCATGTCATCCTTATGGATGTTAAAAACATTTAAATTGTTGTTTGAATTAAACTTGCCTAATAGCATGCTAAAACGGTTTATTCCATAACTAATTAACCGTAACTCCAATTAAAAAGTTTTATATATGTAACTTGCCTAGAAAAACGTGTAGAATCTCATGGTAACTTTATTTTTCTGTTTAACAAATATAAAATATGCTTAGGACAGATCTGGACCAAATTCATAATTTGCATGTGGGGTCATTTTGGAAATGATATATGTTGCTTTCGGCCTCATTTAAAATGCCTAGATGATGTAGTTGTGTATGCTTCACCTCTTGCCATGATAAACAACATTTCAAATGATTGTTTAGTTAAACAACATGAACCACATTTCTCATAATATGGAGAGTTATTATTTTGATTTATGTATGTTACCCTTCTCCATTTAAATTGCTTAATTCCATCTTCACCTTATGCCATGACCATCCATGTTAAACAACATTTACTATTGATGAGTACCTAAACGAGAGTGAACTAAGTAATTCGAATGTGGAGTTTCGTCAATATGAAACTCATTGCATATTGAGCTTCACATAATGTGTAGTATTTGATTGTTGTGATTGCCATGCCTTGCATATTTAAACTTGACATGCATCATCATTGTTTGCGCATCATGTCATGCATATGTTGCGATGTTTACTATGTCATTTGTTTGTTTCCGGATTTTCTTTTCCTCGCTAGAGTTCCGAAGCGTTTCGGAGTGTGAGGATTCATTCGACTACGTCCCGTTCTTCTACTTCACGGATTCGTTCTTCTTCCAAGCGGGATCTCAGGCAAGATGAACATTTCCCTGGATACCACTACTATCATTGCCATGCTAGTTGTCTCGTTTCTATCGCTATGTCTCGCTACCTACCACTTGTTTGTCAAGCCTTCCAACATGCCATGATCAGCCTCTAAGCCTCCACATCCCAGCAAACCATTGTTTGGCTATGTTACCGCTTGCTCAGCCCTTCTTATAGCGTTGCTAGTTGCAGGTGCAAGTTGTTTCCATGTGAAAACATGGATATGTTTGAGATATCACCATATTATTGCTATTTAATTTAATGCACATATATACTTGGTAAAAGGTGGAAGGCTTGGCCTTTGGCTCGGTTTTCTGGTCCACTTTTGTCGCCCTAGTTACTTGTTACCGGTGTTATGTTCCATATTGAGCGCTCCTAACATGCTTGGGGTTGTTATGGGGACCCCCTTGATTTTCATTTTGGGATAAAACTCTTCTCGCAAGGCCCAACATTGGTATTACATTTGCCTAATAACTAATAAAAATGCATAGGGACCCACCGGCACCCACGGATAATTAATCAACCCTTGGGCCAGTGCTCCTCATGAGTGTTGGTCCAAACGGGCAGACTGCGGGCCCACCGCGGGGAAACTTGGGGTTTGGTTTGACTCGTGGTGTGACCCATCCGTCGTGTCCTGAGAATGAGATACGTGGCTCCTATCAGGTTTGTCGACACGTCGGGCAGCCCTGCTGGATTTGTTTTACCTTTCTCGAACGTCTTGTGCACGGGATTCCGAGGATACTTTGGGCTATCCCGAGGTTGAGGTTTGCCACCGGAATTCTGAGTATACTACGAGCAATCCCGTGGTTGAGGTTTTCACGAAGCGTGTGTCTAGTTTGTGATGGATGAGTTGGAGCACCCCTGCAGGGTTGAATCTTTTCAAGAACCCCTGCCCACGGTTATGTGGCAACTTGGAAATTTGTTTAACGTCCGGTAACAAAAAAGTTAAAGTAAAATCAAATAAAATACACCAACCGTGTGCGTAACCATGATTGTCTCTTCTCGTGAGTTCTGAACCGAGAGAGAACGCGGTGGGGTTATGTTTGACTGTAAGTAGGTGTTCAGGATCACTTAGTGATCATTACTAGTTCACGACCGTTTAAGCGTAGATCACCCCTTCTTATTCTTGTACTCGTAAGTTAGCCACTCAAATAAAATGCTTAGTGCTTGCTGCAGCCTCACCTTGGAAATGAGATTGCTGAGTCCCTGTGTCTCACAGATTACTACAACAACAGTTGCAGGTATAGGTAATGTGATGCTTTGACGTGAGAGCGATGCTTGTTTGATTTGGAGTTCTTCTTCTTCTTCATCGATCATAGGATGGGTTCCAGGCTGGCAGCCTAGGATAGCAAGGATGGATGTCGCTTTTATCGTTTGATTTCGTTCGTAGTCGGACCTGCTTTTCTGTATGGTGCTTGAATGTATTTTTGTATTTGATGTGATCATGATTTAGGTTGTGGCGAGTGTAAGCCAATTCCATATACTCATCTCCTCTTTACATGTACTTGGAGTTCATCATCCATACACAATCTATTACCTTTTGGAGAGTGGTGTCTCCTAGATTGGTTAGATGTTGCTTGGGAGCCTCTGGATCATGTGGAGTTGAAGAAAGAAGTTTGTAAGGGCAAGGAGATCGCCTACTTCATGAAGATCTACCCCGAGTGAGGCTTGTCCTCCGTGGACGTAAGCCATGGTGGAATAGGCAAGGTTTCTTCTTCGTGGAACCTTCGTGGGTGGAGCCCTATATGGACTCGCCCAACCGTTACCCTTCGTGGGTTGAAGTCTCCATCAACGTGGACATACGATAGCACCACCTATCGGAACCACGCCAAAAATCTTGATGTATTCATTGTGTTTGATCTTCCTATCCCGACCTTTACTTACACATGCATGTCATTAGTTTCCGCTACTATACTCGTAGACTTGAGTGTGTAGGTTGTGCTTGACTTGGTAAAATCGCTAAAAATTACCAACCTATAAAATTGGGAAAAGGGTTGTTTTTAAAATTGGTCAAGTAGACTAATCACCCCCACCCCCTCTAGACATACTTTGGATCCTACAATTGGTATCAGAGCTTTGGTCTTCATAGCATTGGTCTCACAACCTAGGAGAGTATGGCGTCTAGTGAGGGAAACTACCACCGTAGAGGTCCATATTTTGATGGTACAAACTTTGCTAGTTGGAGACATAAAATGAAAATGCATATTCTTGGTCATAACCCCATCATTTGGGTTGTTGTTCGTATTGGATTGCAAGGTGAATTCTTTGGAGATGGAAAGGAATCATATCGTGAAGCGATTGCGAAAGAATTGAATATGTTGCAATACAACTCTCAAGCATGCGACATTCTATTCAACTACCTATGCCCCATAGAATTCAACAAGATAAGTTGTCTTGAGAATGCGATGGAAATTTGGGATATTTTGGTTGATGTGTGATGTCTACTACACAACTTTATTCTTGCAGACTCTGTTAGGCCTCCAAGCACAGAGTTTTGTAGGACAATAGCAATTTTCCCTCAAGTGGATGACCTAAGGTTTATCAATCCGTGGCAGGTGTAGGATGAAGATGGTCTCTCTCAAACAACCTTGCAATCAAATGCAAGAAATCTCTTGTGTCCCCAACACACCCAATACAATGGTAAATTGTATAGGTGCACTAGTTCGGAGAAGAGATGGTGATACAAGTACAACATGGATGGTAGATATAGTTTTTTGTAATCTAAAAATATAAAAACAGCAAGGTAGAAAGTGGCAAACGGCAAGTAAAACGTTATATAAATGATTGGAAACAAGGCCTAGGGTTCATAATTTCACTAGTGCAATCTCTCAACAATGCTGACATAATAGAATCATATGATCATCCCTCAACGCGCAACAAAGAATCACTCCAAAGTTCATATCTAGCGGAGAACATGAGATGAAATTGTTGTAGGTAGTGGAACCACCTCAAAGTTACCCTTTCCGATTGATCTATTGGGCTATTCCTATAGGTGTCACAAACAGCCCTAGAGTTCGCACTAAAATAACACCAATGGTACGTATCAATCAACCCTAATGTCACCTAGATACTCCAATGTCACCACAAGTATCCATGGGTTAATTATTCGACATGCATCAAAACAATTTCAGATTCATCATATTCAATCCAACACAAAGAACTTCAAAGAGTACCTCGAGATTTCTATCGGAGAAGGTAGGAAAAGAACGTGTAATCAACCCATATGCATAGATCCCCAAGGTCACCGGAATTCGCAAGTTGATGCCATAACATATATCAAGTGAATCAATAGAATACCCCATTGTCACCATGGGTATCCACATGCAAGACATACATCAAGTGATCTCAAATCCAATATTCAATCTGACATAACAAAATCTCAAAGGGAAAGATTCAATTCATCACAAAAAGATAGCAAGGGAAGAACACCATATGACCCAAGTATATTAACAAAGCCCGTGATACATCAAGATCATGCCATCTCAAGAAGACGAGAGAGAGAGAGAGAGAGAGAGAGAGAGAGAGAGAGAGAATTACTAAACACCTAGTTACTAGTACATACCCTCAGCCTCGAGGTTGAACTACTCCCTCCTCGTCATGGCCTCCGCCGGGATGATGAAGATGGCCACCGGTGATGGTTTTCCCCCTCCGGCAGGGTACTGGAAAGGCTCCAGATGGGTTTTTCTTCGATACAGAGAGTGGCGGTGGCGGAGCGGAAGTTCTAGGTTAACTTTCGAGGGTTTCTAGATTTATAGGATTTTTCAGCGTTGGGATCACGCCAGTTGGAGCCACATGGGCCCCACAAGCCATCAGGGCGCGCCCAGGGGGTGGGCGCGCCCTGTTGGCTTGTGTCCCACAGGTGGCTCCCCTCCGGTGGTTCTTCGATCCGGTATTTCTTATTTCCTCCAGAAAATATAAAAAAAATCGGGCTATTCCGAGAACATTTATTTTCTGCACAAAAAACAACACCACGGTAATTCTGCTGAAAACAGTATCAGTCCGGGTAAGTTCTAAATAAATCATATAAAGTGCATCAAAACCATAAAAAAGTATTGTAAACATAGGCAAATATGGTAGGAATACTTCATAAATTATCGATACGTGGAAGACGTATCAGCATCCCCAAGCTTAACTCCTACTCGTCCTTGAGTAGGTAAATGATAAAAGAAATAATTTATGAAGTGTGAATGCTAGCATAGTATATAAGTTTGATCAATGATAATTCTAATCACTTTTTCTAGCATCATAAACAACAACTTTTTCACATAAAAATCATCATGATAGAGTAGCAATCAATTCACATGACATGGTTCAAGCAATGCATTCTCTTGAAACGTAATAACCTATGTTCTTAGTCACCAAACAATTTCAATGCATCATCAAGTCTAAGTAAGAGCTCCACAAACTCAATTATCATATAGTCTTCTATGATTTCTAATACTCAAAACATATTTTTCAAACAAACAACATCCATCGAACATAGAGAAAGATAGGGGCTTAATGTTTCGCCGCCCAACGCACTTATCATAAAGATAATTATTGATACGTCTCCAACGTATCTACTTTTCCTCACTCTTTTGCCCTTGTTTTCGACTCTAATTTGCATGATTTGAATGGAACTAACCCGGACTAACGGTGTTTTCAGCAGAACTACCATGGTGTTGTTTTTGTGCAGAAATAAAAGTTCTCGGAATGGAACAAAACTTTTTGGAGCATTATTTCAGAATACATAAGAATTATTGGAGCCAAAATCCACAAAAGAGTCGGGGCAGGGTGAGCAGCACCCACCAGGGCGCGCTAGGCCCCCTGGGCACGCCCTGGTGGGTTGTGCCCACCTCGTGGCCCCACTGACCCTAATTCTGCCACTATAAATTCCTATTTTCGGAGACAAAAACCAGAGAAAAAGTTTCATCGCGTTTTACGATACGGAGCCGCCGCCACCTCCTATTCTTCATCGGGAGGCCAGATTTAGAGCCCGTTTGGGGCTCCAGAGAGGGAAATCTTCGGTCTTCGTCATCACCAACCCTTCTCCATCGCCAATTCCATGATGCTCCCCACCAGGAGTGAGTAATTACTTCGTAGGCTTGCTGGTCGGTGAGGAGTTGGATGAGATTCATCATGTAATCGAGTTAGTTTTGTTAGGGCTTGATCCCTAGTATCCATTATGTTCTGGGATTGATGTTGCTATGACTTTGCTATGCCTAATGCTTGTCACTAGGGCCCGAGTGCCATGATTTCAGATCTGAACCGTTTATGTTATCATCTCTATATCTATGTTCTTGATCCGATCTTGCCTAGTCATATGCACCTATTACGTGTTATGATCCGTCAACCCCATAGTGACAATATTTGGGATACTTCACGGTGATGACCGTAGTTTGAGGATTTCATGTATTCACCATGTGTTAATGCTTTGTTCCGGTTCTCTATTAAAAGGAGGCCTTAATATCCCTTAGTTTCCTTATGGACCCCGCTGCCACGGGATGGTAGGACAAAAGATGTCATGCAAGTTCTTTTCCATAAGCACGTATGACTATTTACGGAAAACATGCCTACATTACATTGATGAACTGGAGCTAGTTCTGTATCGCCCTAGGTTATAACTGTTATATGATGAATATCATCCAACAAGTTACCGATCCAGTGCCTATGAGCTTTCCACTTATTGTTCTTGCTAAGTTACTATTGCTGCTGCTACTATTCCAACTGCTACAAAACTATTGCTACTACTGTTACCGCTAGTGTTACTATTGATACTGCTATCAAAACTATCATATTACTGTGCTACTGATCACTTTGCTCCAGATATTTAAGCTCCAGGTGTGGTTGAATTGACAACTCAACTGCTAATACTCTCAAGTATTCTTTGGCTCCCCTTGTGTCGAATCTATAAATTTGGGTTGAATACTCTACCCTCAAAAACTGTTGCGATCCCCTATACTCGTGGGTTATCAAGACCTTTTTCGGGCGCCGTTGCCGGGGAGCATAGCTATATTTGTTGAGTCACTTGGGATTTATATCAGTTGATCACTATGAAGAATCTGAAGGATCCAAAGACCAAGATTTTTCCCTCTAAGACGAGGGGAGGTAAGGAACTACCATCTAGCTCTGCACTTGATTCACCTTCTGTTATGAGTAAGCTTGCAACACCACCACATGCTAGTAATCCTGATATGTCGCAGGTTATTGATGATGCTACCTCTGCTATGGATGTTGCTAGTACCATGCTTGATAATAATGTGCCACTAGGAGAATTTCTTGATGAACAAATTGCTAGAGCTAAAGAGAATGAAACTACTGATATTGATGAGATTGCTGAAACTGATGAAGCTTATGAAACTGATGATGACTATGAAACACCTACTAGTCCTAGCTCTCCTAAGTTTGAAATGCCTAAGATACCTGAAGGTTATGTCATGGATGAAGAGGTAACTAGAGAAATTCTTTCTTGCAAGGATAGAAACGATCTTAAGAAATTGCTACGCAAGTATAAGGAAAAGACTTTGAATGCTAGAATGAAATGTGATCCTAAGTTTGCTACTTCACCTATCTTTGTTACCGATAAGGATTATGAGTGCTCTGTCGACCTAGAGTTAATTACTTTGGTTGAATCTGATCCTTTCCATTGCTATGAAACTGAAACTGTACTGGCACACCTTACTAAGCTGAATGATATAACCACCCTCTTTGCTCATGATGAGAAGATTCGTTACTATTATATCCTTAAGTTATTTCCGTTCTCATTAAAGGGTGATGCTAAGACATGGTACAATACTCTTACTCCTGGTTGTGTGCCGAGTCCCCAGGATATGATTTACTATTTCTCTGAAAAATATTTTCCTGCTCATAAGAAACAAGCTGCATTACAGGAAATATTTAACTTTGTGCAAATTGAAGAAGGGAGTCTCCCACAAGCTTTGGGGAGGCTTCTCCAATTGCTTAATGCTTTGCCTGATCATCCTCTCAAGAAAAATGAAATACTTGATATCTTCTATAATGGACTAACCGATGCTTCTAGGGACTTCCTAGATAGTTGTGCTGGTTGTGTTTTCAGGGAGCGAACTGTTGAACAAGCTGAGGAATTATTGAATAATATATTGAAAACTTATGATGATTAGACTCCTCCTGAACCACCACCTAAACCCACTCCGAAGAAGAGGGGTATCTTATTTCTCAGTCCTGAAGATATGCAAGAGGCAAAGAAATCTATGAAGGAAAAAGGTATTAAAGCTGAGGATGTTAAGAATTTGCCACCTATTGAAGAAATACATGGCCTTCACACACCACCACCTCCACGGGTGGTAGAGGTAAATTCTTTATTAAAGTTTAATGAAAGTGACATCCCTCACAATAAACAACCTAGTCAATGCTTATATGAGTTTGACAACTATATTATGAAGCAAGATCAATTCAATGCTCATGTTCTGAAATAATTGAAATATAATTCTGATATGATTGCTCTCTTGAGTGGCTTGCTATTTAGAATCAGTAATGATGTTAGAGGGGTAGGAAAGCATGCCTCTATAGTTCAAACTCAGTTAGAACAAGTTGCTAAATCTCAAAAAGAATTGCTTGATGAAATGAATAATAATATGCATGATTTTGCTGCTAGAGTAATAACTAGAGGAGGTAGAATGACCCAAGAACCACTTTATCCGGAGGGTCATCCTAAAAGAATTGAACAAGACTCTCAGAGAATTAATACTGATGCACCTAGTCCTTCTAGAAAGAAAAAGAAAAAGGAAAATGATAGGACTTTGCATACCTCTAGTGAACCTGAGACACAAAAACCTCCTGATAACAATGATGTCTCTTTTTCTGATGCTGAAACTCAGTCTGGTAATGAACATTCACCTAGTGATAATGAAAATGATAATGATGATGTTCATGAAGATGCTCAACCTAACCATGATAAAGAACCAGATAATGATGTTGAAATAGAGCCTACTGCTGATCTTGATAACCCACAACCTAAAAATAAACGTTATGGTAAAAGAGACTTTGTGGCTAGCAAACATGGTAAAGAAAGAGAGCCATGGGTTCAGAAACCCATGCCATTTCCACCTAAGACATCTAAGAAAAAGGATGATGAAGAATTTGAGCGCTTTGCTGAAA
Source organism: Elymus sibiricus (assembly GCA_039707655.1). Taxonomy (NCBI): domain Eukaryota; kingdom Viridiplantae; phylum Streptophyta; class Magnoliopsida; order Poales; family Poaceae; genus Elymus; species Elymus sibiricus. Next base: position 174,456,817 of record CM077669.1, read on the forward strand.
TGATTAGGCTAGTCTTTTTGCGTACCCGCTTAACCGATATCTTAAAGATGGCCCCTTATGCAAAGTATATGAAAGACATCATCACAAATAAAAGAAAGATACCTGAAGCTGAAATGTCCACCATGTTTTTTAATTATTCTTTCAAGGATGGAGTACCTAAAAAACTTGGAGATCCTGGAATACCAACTATACCTTTCTCCATTTAAAGAAACTATGTCAAAACTGCTTTGTGTGATTTGGGAGCTGGTGTTAGTGTTATGCCTTTCTCCTTATATAAAAGAATTGATTTGAATAAACTCACATCTACCGAGATATCATTGCAACTGGCTGACAAATCAACGGCCATACCTATCGGTATTTGTGAGGATGTGCCCGTTGTTGTTGCAAATGTTACTATCTTAACGGACTTTGTTATTCTTGAGATGCCCGAGGACGACAACATGTCGATTATCCTTGGTAGACCCTTTTTGAATACTGCAGGGGCTGTTATTGATTGCAATAAAAGCAAAGTCACTTTTCATATCAATGATAATGAGCATACGGTGCACTTTCCAAAGAAACAATTCCAAGTGAATGGTATAATTGTTATTAAAGAATCTCCGACCATCACTATTGGAAGTTTTCAATTACCTCTACCTACTGCCAAAAAGAAATATGATATACTTATTGTTGGGATATGCACATCCCCATTGAGGTAACTTAGTGTTTTACGAAAGTTCTTCGGTTTCATGCTAATCGGAAGTGGTTGTTAATAAGACTTGATCAACCTTATTAATGAATCATTTTTGAGAGGTATGAAGTCGATGAATCTAGTAAGCACAAATCTCTGCTCCCACCTTTTATTTTACGTTTTAGCTAGTCAACTAAAATAAAATGCCATGTTTATCCTGCTTTCTGTTTTCACCGTGCAATAAAAAATGACCCAAAAATAAAAGTTCTCAGAATGTCCTAAAAATTTGATACGGCTTTTTTCTGAATATTTCTGAATTTTTGGTGCAAATAATACCCAAGGGGGGTGCACCTGGTGCCCACAAGACACCAGGGCGCGCCAGCACCCCCAGGCGCGCCCAGGTGGGTTGTGGCCCCCACGTGGGCCCCCTCACTTATCCCTTTAGCCCACATCATCCCCTACCTCCAGAAAAAAATCACCACAACCACCATTCCCGTGTTCTTGCTCTCAAACACGCGGATTTCGATCTCTTAGCTCGAAGCTCCGTTTCTGAAACTGTTTGGAGGGATTGCTACTTGGTATGTGACTCCTCCATTGCTCCAATTAGTTTTTGATTTAGTGGGTTATTTTTAGAGTAATTAGCTACTCTTGGTGCTGCTGTAGTTTGAATGCTCAATATGGCCTCTATGCATGCTTAGGAGTAGTTGCTCACAATCTTACAAAGTTTTGTTGACAAAATTTTTGTGGACTAAAAATTTTAAGAATTTTTATAGGAATAAAATGCAAATCTTTAGGAAGTTCTCCTCCAAGAAAAATGCCAAGGGAGTCATTGGGGAATCATCGGACAATGACCTTCACACCCCAAGAAGGGCGGAGGTGCGGCCGTGCGAATGGCCGCATGATGCCTTCATGGAGGAGGCCGGATTCCATCAAGAGTTCGCTCAGTCTGTTGCAAACGCTGGGTTGACCGAGTTCCTCGCAGCTAAGTGTGACCAATATCACATCCTTACAAATTCCTTTGTGCAAGGCTTTTATTATCTAGGGATAAACAATCCTCCTGAAGTGCAGTTTAATCTTTATGCTGAAACTTACAAAATGTCGCAAACTAACTTTTGCAACATATGTTTGATCCCTTCTGATGGGGAATTGAGAGAACCTAGGCCATCTAAGTTTGAGGATTTTCTCCGCACTTTAACAGTGGGTGAGGATAGAGGCGTGTAAAACGCTACTGCTACCAGCTTGCAGTTTCCCTCAGTGCATTACTTCGCTTTGGTCATCGCTAAGTGTTTAACCGCTAGGGAGAAGGTCGGCGCACTCAGTGCCCCTGACCTTGCTATTTTACGTCGTGCACTTTATGATGATCACACCTTTAATATGGGGGCTATTATTGCTCGTCGCTTACATCTTAACAAAACTAAGGGAAAGATACATGGTGGTATTTATGCTACTCGCTTAGCGAGACACTTTAATGTTTAGTTTCGCCCTCATGATTATCTCTTGTCCCGAGTTTACCTTGATCACAAGTCACTGCAAGTTCACCAATTCCTCTATGTAACTGATTCTCCCCGTGATATTCATTACAACCTAGTGTTCGGTAAAGAAACCCGTGATGTTATTCCGTTGCCTGCACCTGCCTTGTTTGATTCTATTGAAAGGGACGGATACAAGATCATGCCAGATTACATTACAGCCTACCGGAACAACTTACCAGCTGCTGAGGAGGAGCCCCAGGGGTGGGATGCTCAGGTGCCGCCTCCACCTCACTACAACTTGGGACCGGACGGCTACTACGGATGGTGATTACCAAGCTAGGCCAAAAGCCTAAGCTTGGGGGAGTACGTATTTCCACCGACATTACATTCATGTTCACACATTTCATTCCAGTTGTCGGTGATCACACTTTTTCATTGTAACATCCATGCTAGATTTGTTTTCTCGTGTTCTTCTTGTGTGTTTGAAAAACTTTGAGAAAATCCAAAAATATTTCCTACTTCTTTTTAGTTTTTCTTTCTAGCTTAGTTTTATTGTTGCATCAAAAGAAAACTCAAAAAGATTTCTCGTTTCTTCTTTTGCTTGTTGGGAGCTTTCACGTGTAAATAGCTTTTCTCGTTTTGTTTTTCCTTTTAATTAGCCTTCTTCAAGAAAAAACAAAAACTCCAAAAATATTTCAGTGTGTTTCTCTGAAATTATTTTCCTTTTATTTGAGTCGTACCAGGGAGAAGACCACAATGAAATTGTTGAGTGGCTCTCGTATGCACTATTGTTTATCTAACAAAGAGCCCATATTACTTTGTCTTCTCCTCATGAATAAAATGTTGCAGATTCCAGCTTAGTCCACGACACTCTTGCACTATTATTATTTTCTTATCATTAGGTCATGCAAGTGAAAGGCAATAATGACGATATTTGATGAATTGACTGTGGCAGTGAAAAGCGGGTATGAACTCAACTTGTTTTTGTTTTCGTAAATATGTTTAACCTAGTATCCTTGATTCAGCATATTATGATCAAACATGTTTGCAATGACCATTAAAGATTATAGTTGTTCATGCCAATTCTTAAGTAGCTAGGAGTGGATAATTATTTATCTTGAGTGTGAACACGCATTAAAATGGTTGTGATGTGGTATGATGATATGGTATCCTCCTCTGAATGTTTTAGGTGGCTTGACTTGGCACGTGTTCACGCATGTAGTTGAATCAAAACCAACATAGCCTTCATGATATTTATGTTCATGGTGTCCATATCCTACTCATGCTAGTATTCAATGTTGATTATATGTAATGCATGTTCATGACCGTTTCGCTCTCTAGCTGGCCGCTTCTCAATCTAATTGCTAGCCTTCGCCTGTACTAAGCGGGAGTACTGCTTGTGCATCAAAACCTTTAAACCAAGTTGTGTCAGATGAGTCCACTATATCTACTTATATGCGGCATTACCCTGTCGTTCCAAAGTAAATTTGCATGTGCCATCTCTAAAAATTCAAATGAACATCTGTTTTGTGTGTCTGGACCGCTCATGGAGCGACAGGGGGAGGTTAGTATCTTCCATGCTAAGCAGGTTATTCTCATGATGCGTGTTTATTCACTTGTCCTTACACGAGAGGGGTGGTAATAGGGATCCCAGTCCCGAAATAAAAAACAATCAAAAATAATTAAACAAAACTCCCCCAGGAATGTTGTTGGTTTGGACGGTACCCGTGGATGCGGCTAGCCATGGAGTGTGATTGTTGGAGGAGGGGGAGTAAACCTTTACTTTTACCGCTTGGGAACCGCCGCTAATTTGTTTAGCATGGAAGATATTGATAACTCTTGGTCGTAACGTTGACAGGAAGGGTGTACCTCCCAAAATTATATCTATCTCTGTTTTAAACTTTGAGCTCTGGCACCGCTGCAAATCTGAAAGTGCTAGTTATCGACTAGAGGGGGGTGAATAGGCGATTTTTATGAAAGGCCTCGAAACAATGAATGTATTCGAAGTATGCGGAAGCGATACAGGATCAGGTAGGGATAGTAATCAACGATCTAGTCAAGGCATGCAATGTAGTGAAGACATATAGGCAAGTTAAGCATTATCATCATGCACACTAAGATGAGTCAAAGACAAACTTAGATAGAATGAAGATAAATAGCAGATATGAATGTCTTCAGGATAACTCTTCAAACAATGAATAAGCAAAGGCTTCACGATACTGAACATGAATGTAAGAAAGTTAAGGATAGAACCAGTTGCTTGACGAAGACACATGATTTGTTGGACCAGTTCCAGTTGCTGTGACAACTATACGTCTGGTTAGGGAGGCTGAGATTGAACTCAGAAGACCTCGTCTTCACCTTATTCCCCTTGAGCCGAAGTCACTTAGATAGCACCCAATCACTCTGTAAGTCTTCAGGGGAGACTTCCGAAACCCGTACAAACTTGGTCACCCGGCGATCCACAATGACTCTTGGATTGCTCTAGACCCAGACGCCTAACCGTCTGGAAGATCACAGTCGTCAAGTGTAATAAGTCTTCACTTCTCTCAGAATAGAATGACTTCGGTGATGCTCAAACACACTAGCTCTAGGTGTTTAGGTGTATCCTCGCAGGATATTTCTCTCTCAATGTCTTCGAGGTGGGTTGCTCCAAAATGACAACAGCCGTATCTCTCTCTGAGCAGCCGCCTTCTCATGGTTGAGGGAGTGGGCTATTTATAGCCAGCAGGCAACCAGACCTGATATGACCAAACTGACCCTGCGTCAATGGCCAACCGACACGTGTCACAACGGTCGGATTTCAAACGCACGTGGCAGCTTTACTTGGGCTACAAGTAAAGCTGACTCAACCAACTCTAGAAGAGATTTCCTCTCATTGTCTTCGCTCGAAGACATAGGTATGGGTTGAGCATCATGTCAGCATCTGACTTCAATCACATCGGCCCCACTTAACAATACGGTGGTTCCTATGACTCAGGAAAGAAGAAACAAAACTACCAAAAGACTTCGTCTTCGCGTTTCATTGTCTTCGGACGAATGTCTTCGCATACCACCAATAGCTTCAGCCGTCATCAATGTCTTCGGACATTTTTGGGGGTCGTCTTCGATGGCTAAACCGAAACTCCAGGGACTTCTATCTGTGTTAACATGTGAACTCTCACAAACACATTAGTCCCTTAACCACGTTTGTCTTCAATACTCCAAAACCAACAAAGGGTGGCACTAGATGCACTTACAATCTCCCCCTTTCTGGTGATTGATGACAAACTGGTAGAAGTTTTCAACGGGGATAAATATATGTGAAGATAAGGTTTTGAAGATTTTGATTACAAGATATAGAGAGCTCCCCCTGAAGATGTGCATATGAAAATTTTGCTTTGAATGCAAGTGCACATGGCAGGTTGTAGTTTGTGGAGATCTCCCCCTATATCTTGTAATCCAATCACTATGCATTAACAGATATGTCGAAGATAATGAAATGCACAATGAAAAAAGATATGTCGAAGATAATGAAATGCACAATGAAAAATGGGCATCTACAAAATGACCTTAAGTGCATGAAAATAACTTAAGGAAGCGCCAAAGAGTACGGTAAACATAAAGTGCAGACGTCCATCAGGACTTAAGTTTTACAACCCAAAACAGCAAATGTTCAGAAAACGAGAGTTGTAAACTTAGCAAAAGATAACACCCAGCCCATATTAGTAGACCTGTTTCAAGACTATCATCCAATGCTTCTCCCCCTTTGTCATCGAATGACCAAAAAGGGACGAAGACATTGAAAAACTACACGTCCCCAGCAGGTGTCGATGAAGACGGTGCAGTGGAGTCTTGGGGTGCTGGTGCAGTTGAGCTTGGTGCAGTGTCGTCACGCCGAGTCGATGGAGGCAGGGAGGTGGCATCATTAGCTCTATCGACAAGCCTGATGTTGACGAAGGGAGCTGAAGAGGAGAAATTACTGTCTTCGAGGGATGGAGTCTTGCACCAATTCTCCGCACTAGGAGGTGGTGCACCAAATCTGTAGCGAGGGTGAAATCCATCGTCTCGAAGCTCGTCCTCAGGAGCCAGCATAGTCAAAGTCTTCCATGAGCGGCGACTGGTTTCATAAGCCACAAACGCATTTTTGGTGGCGAGGTTGCGAACGTGATTGATATCTTGCATCATGGAATGCATTTGGCACCTAGTCCATTCATGGTGCCTGTCTTGCTTTTGGATCAAAGAAACAAGAAGTTCACGATTAGTGAGTGCACGTTCTCTTCTTGGTAGGCGTTGACGAGGCAGGGTACTGGCAGTGGCGTCAGTGTTGGTAGCACCGGATCTTGGTTGTCGAAGAGCACCAATAAGTCTTGCCCTTGATGGATCAGAGGGAATGTGAAGACCATCAATATCAGCAGTGCCACAAGTGCCTTCGACAGTTGGATTCTTGCTCTTGGATGGATACAGATCTGCTAGCACAACTTCAATATCTGGAAGATAAACGCCATGGTTTCGAGCAGATGGAAGAAACCTGGTGTTGGTTCTGTACTTGATGAAGCGCATGATCCAGGGAGCATATATCTTCGGCTCGGGGACATTGAAACCATTTGCAGCAAGGTTGCGAAGGAACAAGTCTTGAAGATTGAACCTGATGCCATACACAATGTTGTAGAGCAATGTCTTCAGAGGCCCTTCAATCTTGCGAGATGAGTTGTGCCCTTTAATTGGCCAAATGGTGTGCCAAAGAATGTGGTAGAGAGTGCGGGGCACGTACTGAAGATCATCCACGAAGAATGAAGTGGGCAATTCTGCATCTTGAGCCAAGGGTTTCATCATTGTGAGCATCTCAGTCATGTTGAGTTCTCGCATATGGAATAGGCTTCGAGTGGTAGCCACATAGGCTTCAGAGCGAGGATCCAAGCCTTCACCAGAGGCAGCAAGTGGTGTTGCGGGAAAGAATTCCAGTGGTGAAGCAGTGATATGTTCATCCCGTATCATGAAGTCCATCTGCCAAGTGTTCACATCACGACCGAACCCAGAGATGTGAAGGGTTGCATAGAACTGGAGGATGAGTTCCTCATTCCAGTCTTCATGGTCGGTGCAGAAGGGCAGCAATCCCACATCTCGAAGACAATCCAGTGCTTGATCAAAACAGGGAAGACCTTTCATAGCTTCAAAGCTGAGATGTCTGTGGGGAAAAATCCTGTTCTGACCATAGAGCACACACATGTAGTACTGACATTGTGGAGCACTCCAAAACCTGTCAGACTGTATTCTTTCACTCTTGTATGGATTGCGGTCGGAGTCAAAGAAGGTGTTGTTCAGCCTGAACCTTTCCAACTCGAAGACCAAGGGTCTTGCAAGGCCGGACTTGCGAAGACATGGAAGGCGTGGCATGGGGTTCATGACATTGGAGCGTCGATCAAGGTGGAACTCATACTGAGGTCCCATTCTTGGTGGTGCAACAAGGCGAGGCCATCTTTTAGGAACCATCTCTCCTTCTCGATTGCGAGCCATCACAATGTTATCTTCATTGTCTTCAGTGGATGGTGTGGATGGGACAGGAGGTCCATTAGGGGATGGGGCATTGGCTTCGCCCATGGTGGCATCGGCAGTAATGTCTTCGGCTGCCATGCCTTCTGGTGCAGATTGGCTGGGAGGAACATCTTCAATCCTTAGCACTTCTTTGACTGGTGCAGTCGGTGAAACACGTACTTCATCTTCATGAATAGGAGACATGAGAGCTCGAGGTCCTCGACGAAGAAGTTTTAGTGGTGAAGAGCTGGTGGTGGTATCAATCTCCATTGGAGCAAATGGAGATTCTGGTGAGGTTATCACTGGTGGGAAGAAAGGAGGTGATGGTGTACCGGGCTCAGCTTCAGGTACTTCTGGCTGGAGAGGAGTCCCAATGTCCACAAATTCACTAGTTGGTTATGGGTAGGAAACCATTGGGGCATCCACCTGTGGAACATGTTCTGGCTCAAAATTGTCTTCAGTGCCAATGTCATCATAAGCAAAGTCTTCAGCTGCTGCAGTGTCTTCAGCAGCTGGAATATCTTCTAGTTTCTGAGTCTCTGTGAAAGCAGACTCATGTAGAACAACTTGTCTCTCCAAGTTTTCTGATGCGGGAGGAGCCACTGAGATTGGCGTGATGAGTAGGGGCTCTTGTTGAGGATCGGAGGTTGATGACAGAGCAGTAGGGGGTACTGGTTCTTGCGCTGGCTCTGAAGACTTGAATTTTCTTGTCTTCAACCTCTTCGGAGGTTGGGCTTCAGAGGCAGCACCCATGCGCTTCTTGGCTTCAGCTTCGGCCTTCTTGGTCTTTTTGTTATCAGCAGCAGAGGAAGACAGAGGTGCACGAGTGCCAGAGAAGCCAGCCGGAAACTCAATGCCACGGTGCTCAGACGGTGTGGTAGCATGCAGATCCGAAGACATTGAAGCTTGCCTGGAGCGTGCAATGATTTCAGGAGAAAGAGCAGGCTGACCAAGAGCCTTTCTTTTCAGCATGTCGTTGTGAGCTTGGACCATAATCGAAGTCTTTCTCTTTAGACATGCTAGGGCGCCTTTGACAGCTTCACACTTCTTCTCAAATTCAGCTTTGAGATCCGCCATCATCAGTTGATATCCCTGTATCTAAGGAGCGGAGAGCCTGTGCACATTCTGCTTGAACAGCTCCTTTTCATGGCTAATCTTGGCCTTCATCTGCTTGGCTTTCTAAGCCACAGTCAGTTCCTCATTCACCAGCCCTTGGAAGGTGACACTTAGTCCAATTGGAAGCTGGAGGGCATCGATGGTGAGAGAGGGATCTGCGAACCATTCATCAATGAAGTGTTCAAAGATGACATGGTCAATTAGAGGTAAGTCTTCGAGCAGCTTGGCTTCCTCTTCTTTCTGCTGGATGAGCCTAGCTAAGGCTTCATCGTCGAACTCATCATCAGATAGCTCAATCATATTTGCTGCGTCCATCAAAGATATGGTTGGTGTCGGACCTCTGGAGGCAGCAGCTTTCCGTTTCATTCGCCTGTGAAGGCGATCTTCTTCCTCGGGCTCTTCTGGATTAACAGAGGGAGAACGCGAAGCTTGAGGTGAGGAGACAGTAGGCTTAGGAGGCTTTTAAGCTTTTGGCTTTGAAGCCTTTTACTTCTTCGAAGGCTTTGACTTAGGAGCTGGTGGATTCTCTTCATTGCCTTCTTCAGAGTCAGACTGTGTGCGTTCTGGGCAGCCAAGAATGCTTGATGGATGAGGATTGCTAGGCATTGGGGGCCGAAACATGCATGGGTAGAACCCCACTTTGATAGCTTCTGCCTTAGTCTTCGGATGGAGATTTCTGTAGACAATGTCTGTCCATGGTGCTTTTTCAGCACACTTCTCAGCATACTCATCAGTCACAAAGCGGTAGTAGAACCACTCCACACTCCAATATCTTCGAATCCATTGGATTCGATTCTTGCGCTGAAGATAAGTTTCTTCCTTATCAGACTTGTATTGCTCATATAGATCTGGAGGGAGATCCTTAGCTGTATTCTTTCGTCTCTGCTTCCCTCCCTTCTTGACTAGTTTATCATATTCCATAGGCTTCGACAAAGGCTTCACAGGGGTGCGCAAATATGAACACGCACCAGGAGATTCCAGATGTATCTGCAAATAGTCTGCAAATGAATTCAGACTATGAGATCCAAGAAATTCTGCTGCGGACATGTACCTGTGAAAGAGTTAGAGATGCGAGGGAAGAGGAGAGGTCATATGCATTCTCAGAAGATTTGGAAGATAACACAGTGTTGAAGACATTGACCTTTTACCGAAGACATTCACTTATATAGAACGTATGGTGATTTCAGATTTGTACAAGTCCAAGGATTCGTACGAGTGAGGAATCAAACCAATCTTTAGACCAAAAAGTGAAAGTATTGGGCAAATAGAGATCTAGATCTAGATGCGGTTGAGTGGAAAGTGAAGAAACAACAACCAACTATTTTCAGTAAGAATTTCAAATCAAAGCATGCGGTAGAAATAACTTTTTATTTACTGCAATGAAGAACGCGATGAACAGATCGACCAGGCGGAGAGGCCGAGATGTTCGATCTGCCTCACCCTAACTTGGTGGAGACAGACAGCTACGACGGCGGCGTGAAGGAGATGTACGCGGCCGGTGTGAGTACGTCGTCGGAGAAGGCGTGGCAGCTAAGCACTTCGTGTCAGGTGGCGATGGAGTCCAGTGACGGCGCTAGGGTTTGAGCACGAGGGTGGCGGAGGTAGAGGAAGGTAATAATGGAAGGGGTAACTTGTATTTATAAGGGGTGGAAACATCCGAACCGGTTGGACGATTATGCCCCTGACTCCTCGGTTTAGGTGGACATGTGGCATACATGCAACCCACCTGACATCCCACTACCATAATCGAAGCGGCGGCGCGGGAGTTGTTGCTAAAAACACAGAGACAGTTGAGATTTGAGAATTAAATATGTGGTTGATTTGTCTTCAACTGACAAGGACACAACGAAGACAGTCAACACGTGTCAATATAGAATGCATATGACTGGATTAGAACAGACTTAGACGAGGTCAGAACAGAAGAGAATGTCGGGTCCGATAAGTTGACGACAAAGCTATAGGACAAATGTTGTATAGGACAGAGCTCTAATCCAAATGTAGATCTGCAAATAGTTTTCAACTGAAACACACATGCAAACAAAAATTTTGTTCTGAACACATTCAACTCTCGAAGACATGTGAAGAAGATTGAGATAAAAACAATGTCTTCGAGTTTGGTTGGTGGTGTTACCCACCGTATAAGAATGTTTGACTCAGACACGGTGCACAATTATCGTGGCGCTCTGAAGTCATATTCTTCGTTAATGTATTCACACTCAGATTGTAAGTCTTCATGAATTGAAGACATACGTTACATCGTGTGTTGTGCATCAAAGTCATCAACATGCATAAGCGTTAGGATGTATTCCCATTCAAAGGACATTTGAGGATACTAAGATATTTAGCTCACACCGCAACTTGCAAAACCTCTTCTCATCCAAAGGCTTCGTGAAGATATCTGCATGTTAATCTTCAGTGTCAGCATGCTTGATGTTGATGTCGCCCTTCATCACGTGATCCCGAAGAAAATGATGTCATATCTGAATGTGCTTTGTCTTCAAATGCTGTACAGGGTTGTAGGAGATCTTGATTGCACTCTCGTTGTCGCAGTAGAGAGCTACATGCTTCAGGTTGATGCCGTAGTCCTTGAGATTCTGCTTCATCCAGAGAAGCTGAGTACAGCATGCGCCAGCAGCAATGTATTCAGCTTCGGCAGTGGAGAGTGAAACACAGTTCTGCTTCTTCGAAGACCAACATACAAGAGATCGTCCCAGAAAGTGACAAGTGCCTAATCTAGACTTGCGATCAACTCTGTCGCCAGCGAAGTCAGAATCTGAATAGCCAATCAGCTCAAACTTCGAACCCTTTGGATACCATAATCCTAGCGTTGGGGTGTGAGCCAGATATCTAAGTATTCACTTCACAGCAAGGTGATGCGACTCCTTTGGTGCCGCTTGAAATCGGGCGCACATGCAAATGCTAAGCATTATATCTGGCCTAGATGCACATAAGTACAATAAAGACCCAATCATGGAGCGATATACCTTTTGATAGAAATCTTTACCATTTTCGTCAGTGCAGAGGTGACCATTGGTAGGCACTGGCGTCTTGTAGCCTTTGGCTTCATTCATGCCAAATTTCTTGAGGCGTTCCTTGAGGTACTTCTCCTGTGATATGAAGATGCCATTTGGTTGTTTTCGAATTTGAAGCCCTAAGAAGAATTTCAGTTCTCCCATCATCGACATTTGGTACTTCTCTTGCATCATAAAGGCAAACTCATCACTGTATTTGTTGTTAGTACAGCCGAAGATAATGTCGTCCACATATATTTGGCATACAAACAATTCATCATCATAGGATTTAGTAAAGAGAGTGGGATCGAGTGAACCAGGTTTGAAGCCTTTCTTCTTGAGGAATTCCTTGAGTGTGTCATACCAAGCTCTTGGTGCTTGCTTGAGGCCATAGAGTGCCTTGTTGATCTTGAAGACTTTGTCAGGATGCTTTGGATCTTCAAATCCTGGTGGTTGAGCAACATATACTTCTTCCTCAATCTTACCATTGAGGAATGCACTTTTGACATCAATTTGATATAAGCATATGTCATGATGGTTAGCATAAGCAAGCAGTATGCGAATGGCTTCAAGTCTAGCTACAGGTGCAAAGGTTTCACCGAAGTCAATACCCTCGACCTGTGTGTAACCTTGGGCCACAAGTCTAGCCTTGTTTCTGACAACTTGGCCGGACTCATCTTGCTTGTTGTGGAAGATCCACTTGGTACCGATGATGTTGTGCTTCCTTGGATCAGGACGCTTTACGAGCTCTCACACATTGTTCAGCTCGAACTGGTGAAGCTCTTCCTGCATGGCTTGAATCCATTCTGATTTCTTGAAAGCTTCATCTACTTTGGTGGGCTCTGTGATAGATACAAAAGCAAAGTGCCCACAAAAGTTAGCCAATTGAGTAGGTCTTGAGAGAGTGAGTGGACCTGGTTTATTTATGCTGTCAAGCATTCTCTCAATTTGGACTTCATTAGCCACGCGTTGATGAGCAGGGCGAAGACTTTGTTCTGGCTGCTGAGCATTTTCTTCATCAGCAGCATTGTCTTCAGGTTCAGCATAGTCTTTGCGCTGAGTGGATGGAGGAATGATGACCTCCGCAATCACGGGTTCTTCAGACACAATTTCTCTAGTGCCCATCAGTCTGATAGCTTCATCGGAAGGTAGTTCATCTAGCACATGACGTAGGTGCTCTCTTTGCGAGCCATTAGTTTCATCGAATCGCACATCTATAGTTTCAACAACTTTGTTGTGGAAAGTGTTGAAGACTCTGTAGGTGTGTGAATCCTTTCTGTAACCAAGCATAAAACCCTCATGTGCTTTCGGTGCAAATTTTGAAGTGTGGTGTGGATCCCTTATCTAGCATCTTGCACCGAAGACTTTGAAATAACTTACATTGGGTTTCTTACCGGTGAGAAGCTCATATGATGTTTTCTTGAAGAACTTGTGAAGATATACTCTGTTGATGATGTGGCATGCAGTATCAATGGCTTCAGGCCATAGCTTCCGTGGTGTCTTGTATTCGTCAAGCATGGTGCGAGCCATCTCAATAAGAATCTTGTTCTTGCGCTCCACGACACCATTCTGCTAAGGAGTATATGGAGCAGAGAACTCATGAGTGATGCCAAGAGTATCAAGATAGGTGTCCAGGCCTGTGTTCTTGAATTCAGTGCCATTGTCACTCCTAATGTGCTTGATCTTGATGTTGTAGTTGTTCATACACCTATTTGCAAAGCGCCTGAAGACATCCCGCACTTCAGTCTTATAGAGTATAATATGCACCCAAGTGAATCGAGAATAGTCATCAACAATTACGAAGCCATATAGATTTGCAGTGGTAGAGAAAGTGGAGTAATGAGTAGGGCCGAATAAGTCCATGTGTAGCAGCTCAAAGGGACGAGTGGTCGTCATGATTGTCTTCGAGGGATGTTTGGCCCTAGTCATCTTCCCGGCTTCACATGCGCCACAGAGTTGGTCCTTCTTGAACTTGACACCTTCAACGCCAATGATGAGCTTCTTCTTGCCAAGTGTGTGTAAGTTCCTCATCCCAGCATGTCCTAGCCTTCTGTGCCATAGCCAGCATTCCGAAGCCTTTGCTAGAAGACATGAGGCAACCTGTGGTCCTGCAGAGAAGTCTACCATGTACAAATCACCTCTTCGAAAACCTTCGAAGAATTTGGTTTTGTCAGAGGCCATTAGCACAACACATCGAAATTTGCCAAAGATGACAAGCATATCTAAGTCACAGAGAATTGAGACAGACATCAAGTTGTAACCAAGGGATTCGACAAGCATGACATTTTCCATGTGTCGGTCCCTTGGGATAGCAACTCTACCAAGCCCCAATACTTTGATGCTGCTCTTGTCAGCAAAGACGATGTGGTCTTTAGTTGGAGGTCTAAGAGTTTGCTCCATCAATAGGCTTCGATCACCAGTCATATGACTAGTGCATCCACTGTCCATAATCCATTTAGTGGCATTGGATTTGCTTTCCTGCATTAAGAATTAGTCTAGTTCACCAAAGCATGCAACTGTAACATGCATTGATGAAGATATTGCAGTACACAATTATATGAAGCTATTGGACGATATGAATGGTAACACCATTCGCATTAGTTTTCTTGCATCCAAACAAGATCATTTTCGGGTCTCCAGAGATTATCTTCAGGATAGGCTTCATCCCATCTGGAAACCCAATGTTGCATGAAGATATTAGTTCTTCTTAACTACCCACATGCGAAGGGGTGGCTTAGAAGCAATAAGACGTAGAGCAGCATCAAAGAATTTAGGCAAAGATGCCCTAAGGGTTCGTTTCACAGGGGGGTTAGAGTACTCAAATGAATATGCAGAGTAATTCTTAGTGGGATGAACATAGTGATTCATGCCATTGTGCACATATACGTGAGTCCTTTCAGTTCTTCCCTGCGAAACATGGGTGTTAGAGTGATCATATGAAGACTTTGATCCATATGAAGATTTTGGTCCATATGAAGATCTGGAGTTTGTCTTCTTCCGTGGTGTTGTCATAACATTGACTGGAAGCTTCTCAAGAAGACATTTGGGAACCCGGATCTTCTTCATGGGTGAACCATTCCTGCAGTTAGTTCCAATATACCTGGCAAACACTTCACCACTCATAGATTTGAACAACTTATAATTGGAGTCAAATGACTCGTCCATGATGACAGGGTTAGCACAGTTAAAGCCAGATAATGTGGATGGATCCACTGAAGGTCCTTTTGCAGTGACCCATGTGGTTTTGGGATACTGTTCAGGAGTCCAGTAGGAACCATCAACATTGATGTTTCTTTCAAAACCCAAACCCTCTTTCCTAGGGTTTTTGTTCAGGATTGTCTTCTTTAGGACATCACAAAGAATCTGATGTCCTTTAAGACTCTTGTACATGCCAGTTTCAAGCAATGTCTTCAACCTGTCATTGTCGTCAGTGATGGCAGTGGTTTCCTCAGATGAGGGGTTTGTTACCACAGATACAGTTGAAGATAATGCATTTTCAGAAGCATTTGAACATTCAGCAGTTGAATCATTAGCTTCACGGGCAATACATTTTAAGCATGGAGCATCAAATTCATCCTGAGCGGTACTGGTCTGTTCTGCTAACAGTGAGTCGTTTTCCTTCCGTAGGTCATCATGAGCTTCTCTCAACTTCTCAAGATCGATCTTTTTCTGAAGATATTCGAGAGAAAGCTTCTCATGATCAGCTGAGAGGGCGTCATGACGACTTTGGAGATCCTCAAACCTTGAACGAAGACTACGCATATCTTCAGCCATAGTTTCGTTCATACTCATCTCTTCGCGTAACAGGTCATCGCTTTTCTCTAGAGTAGTTTGCATTTTCTCCATAGCACTTTGTTGTTTGGTGGCAATTTTTACAAGTTTAGCATAGCTAGGCTTCATGTTATCATCAGATTCAGCTTCGGATTCAGAGTCATGACGTGAGGGTTTTGATGATACCTTGGAGGCTTTCGCCATGAAGCAGTAGGCCGGAGTAGCATCATCATCACTGGCTTTGGTGTTGAAGAAAGAACCATTGTCTTCGGGTTCGAAGACAGAGGTGGAGAGATATGTCGAAGCCATTGCTAGTCCAGCAACTTCAGCGTTAGATTCCTCCTCAGATGCTTCCTCAGCCTCACAACCAGATTCAGACTGTGAATCCATCTCCTTTCCGATGAAAGCATGTGCCTTGCCAGATGAACTCTTCTTGTGTGATGAAGACTTTGCATACTTCTTCTTCTTCTTGTCATCGGAGTCATAGTCCTTGCTCTTCTTCTTTGATTCCTTCTCCCATCGAGGACAATCAGCGATGAAATGGCCAACTTTCTTGCACTTGTGACATGATTGCTTCTTGCTATCTCTTGAGGACATTTCTCCAGACCTCTTGGAATCACGCTTTGAAGATTTTGCGTAGCGTTTTGACTTGGCAAACTTTCAAAACTTCCTGACAAGCAAAGCGAGTTCTTTTCCAAAGTCTTCAACACCATCAGAACTACATTCAGAGTTGTCTTCGGATGACGACACAGCCTTGGCCTTCAGGGCACGAGAACGACTGTAACTGGTACCGTAGATATCCCTCTTCTCAGCTTGTTGGAACTCATGTGTGTTCAACCTTTCAAGAATATCGGCGGGATCCAAGCTCTTGAAGTCAGGGCGCTCTTGGATCATAACTGCGAGAGTATCAAAGGAACTATTGAGCGATCTGTGTAGCTTCTTCACAACTTCATGTTTGGTGATATCAGTGTCGCCAAGTGCATTCAGCTCATTTGAGATGTCGGTGAGTCGATCAAATGTGAGTTGAACGTTTTCGTTGTCAAGTCTCTTGAAGCGGTTGAACAGGTTGTGAAGCACATCAACACGAGAGTCTCTTTGAGATGAGACACCTTCGTTCACTTTGGATAGCCATTCCCAGATTTGCTTAGCGGTGTTAAGTGCACTCACACGGCCATACTGTCCTTTGGTCAGATGACCACAAATGATGTTCTTGGCGGTGGAGTCCAGTTGTGCGAACCTCTTCACATCATCAGCAATAACACCTTCACCAACTTCGGGAATGTCCACCATTATGACATACCATAGGTCGTTGTCAATGGCTTCGAGATGCATGCGCATCTTGTACTTCGAGTAGGGGTAGTCAGTGCCATCGAAGACAGGGCACGCAGCGGAGACCTTGATTATCCCTGCAGTCGACATAGCTAAAACTCCATGGTGGTTAAACCAAAACACAGAACAACGGAGTACCTCGCTCCAATACCAATTGAAAGTGCTAGTTATCGACTAGAGGGGGGGTGAATAGGCGATTTTTATGAAAGGATTTGAAACAATGAATGTATTCGAAGTATGCGGAAGGGATACAGGATCAGGTAGGGATCAGGTAGGGATAGTAATCAACGATCTAGCAAGGCATGCAATGTAGTGAAGACATACAGGCAAGTTAAGCATTATCATCATGCACACTAAGATGAGTCGAAGACAAACTTAGATAGAATGAAGATAAACAACAGATATGAATGTCTTCAGGATAAGTCTTCAAGCAATGAACAAGCAAAGGCTTCACGATAAAGAACAGGAATGTAAGAAAGTGAAGGATAGAACCAGTTGCTTGACAAATACACAGGATTTGTTGGACCAGTTCCAGCTGCTGTGACAACTGTACGTCTGGTTAGGGAGGCTGAGATTGAACTCAGAAGACCCTGTCTTCACCTTATTCCCCTTGAACCGAAGTCACTTAGATAGCGCCCAATCACTCTGGTAAGTCTTCAGGGGAGACTTCTGAAACCCGTACAAACTTGGTCACCCGACGATCCACAATGACTCTTGGATTTCACTAGACCCAGACGCCTAACTGTTTGGAAGATCACAGTCTTCAACTATAATAAGTCTTCTGTTCTCTCAGAACAGAATGGCTTCGGTGATGCTCAAACACACTAGCTCTAGGTGTTTAGGTGTATTCTCGCAGGATATTTCTCTCTCAATGTCTTCGAGGTAGGTTGCTCCAAAACAACAACAGCCGTATCTCTCTCTGAGCAGCCGCCTTCTCATGGTGGAGGGGGTGGGCTATTTATAGCCAGCAGGCAACCCGACCTGATATGACCGAACTGACCCTGGGTCAATGGCCAACCGACACGTGTCACAACGGTCGGATTTCAAACGCACGCGGCAGATTTACTTGGGCTACAAGTAAAGGTGACTCAACCAAATCTGGAAGAGATTTCCTCTCATTGTCTTCGCTCGAAGACATAGGTATGGGTTGAGCATCACGTCAGCATCTGACTTCAATCACATCGACCCCACTTAACAGTACGGTGGTTCCTATGACTCGGGAAAGAAGAAACAAAACTACCAAAAGACTTCGTCTTCGCGTTTCATTGTCTTCGGACGAATATCCTCGCATACCACCAATAGCTTTAGCCGTCATCAATGTCTTCGGACATTTTTGGGGGTCGTCTTTGATGGCTAAACCGAAACTCCAGGGACTTCTATCTGTGTTAACCTGTGAACTCTCACAAACACATTAGTCCCTTAACCACGTTTGTCTTCAATACTCCAAAACCAACAAAGGGTGGCACTAGATGCACTTACAAAATCCATGCTTCCCTCTGCGAAGGGACTATCTATTTACTTTTATGTTGAGTCATCACCTTCTCAAATAAGCGCCAGACCTAAGAGCACTATTGTCATCCTCATGCATTGTGTATAGTTGATGTTGGGTGCAGCATGACTGGGTCTTTTCTACCATGAATTACAATGTTTAGTCGCTGCTTGAACTTTGGAGGTGCTCTGCATTTATGTTTTGCGGTCTCAGAAAGGGCTAGCGACATACCACTATTGTCATATTGTATCATGATCGTTTTGACAAAGTGTTGGCGCTTAAGATATCTTATTATTGCTCGCTAGTTGCTTATGTTATTGCTATGAGTTAATATAATTTCTAAGAGTTATTGTTGGCATGGTTAGTCATAATCTTTGCTTAAAACCTGGGTGCTACTTAAGCATATATATGTAAACAAGAACAAAAGAGTTCATAAAAGTTTTTCTGTATCACTTTCAGTTTGTCAACTGAATTGCTTGAGGACAAGCAAAGGTTTAAGCTTGGGGGAGTTGATACGTCTCCAACGTATCTACTTTTCCTCACTCTTTTTCCCTTGTTTTGAACTCTAATTTCATGATTTGAATGGAACTAACCCGGACTAACGCTGTTTTCAGCAGAACTACCATGGTGTTGTTTTTGTGCAGAAATAGAAGTTCACGGAATGGAACGATACTTTTTGGTGAATTATTTCAGAATATATAAGAATTATTGGAGCCAAAATCCACCGAAGAGGGGGGCCAGGGTGAGCAGCACCCACCAGGGCGTGCCAGGCCCCTTGGGCGCGCCCTGGTGGGTTGTGCCCACCTCGTGGCCCCACTGACCCTAAATCTGCCACTATAAATTCCTATTTTCGGAGAAAAAACCAAAGAAAAAGTTTCATCGCGTTTTACGATACGGAGCCACCGCCACCTCCTGTTCTTCATCGGGAGGCCAGATCTGGAGCCCGTTTGGGGCTCCGGAGAGAGAAATCTTCGGTCTTCGTCATCACCAACCCTTCTCCATCGCCAATTCCAAGATGCTCCCCACCGGGAGTGAGTAATTCCTTCATAGGCTTGCTGGTCGGTGAGGAGTTGGATGATATTCATCATGTAATCGAGTTAGTTTTGTTAGGGCTTGATCCCTAGTATCCATTATGTTCTGAGATTGATGTTTCTATGACTTTGCTATGCCTAATGCTTGTCACTAGGGCCCGAGTGCCATGATTTCAGATCTGAACCATTTATGTTATCATCTCTATATCTATGTTCTTGATCCGATCTTGCCTAGTCATATGCACCTATTACGTGTTATGATCCGTCAACCCCATACTGACAATATTTGGGATACTTCACGGTGATGACCGTAGTTTGAGGAGTTCATGTATTCACCATGTGTTAATGCTTTGTTCCGGTTCTCTATTAAAAGGAGGCCTTAATATCCCTTAGTTTCCTTATGGACCCCGCTGCCACGGGAGGGTAGGACAAAAGATATCATGCAAGTTCTTTTCCATAAGCACGTATGACTATTTATGGAATACATGCCTACATTACATTGATGAACTGGAGCTAGTTCTGTATCGCCCTAGGTTAAGACTGTTATATGATGAATATCATCCAATGAGTTACCAATCCAGTGCCTACGAGCTTTCCACTTATTGTTCTTGCTAAGTTACTATTGCTGCTGCTACTGTTCCAACTGCTACAAAACTATTGCTACTACTGTTACCGCTACTGTTACTATTGCTACTGCTATCAAAACTATCATATTATTATGCTACTGATCAATTTGCTCCAAATATTTAATCTCCAGGTGTGGTTGAATTGACAACTCAACTGCTAATACTCTCAAGTATTCTTTGGCTCCCCTTGTGTCAAATCTATAAATTTGGGTTGAATACTCTACCCTCGAAAACTGTTGCGATCCCCTATACTTGTGGGTTATCAATTATCAACAATAGTTAGTCATGATCAAATATATTTGATTGGATGTATATGCCTGGATCTTTCCACACCACATGACGCTTGCCAACTAATAGATTGAGGTTGGAATAAGAAGTTGACTCAACATGATAAGTAAATAACATGAAAATAAATAACATAGAAGTAAATATATTGTCCCTTCGTAGAGGGAAGCAGGGATATGCATAGGTGCCAGAGTTCATTGTTTAAAACCGAAATGAATATGTAATTTTCAGTGGTGTACTTTTCCTGTCAACGTCACAACAAAGTTTTCAATATCTTCCATGCTAAACACATTATAGGCGGTTCCCAAACAGAATTGAAATTTTACTCCCCCTCCACCATTCAAACACATTCCATGTCTGACCGAATCCACGATTGCCCTCCAAACAAACAACTTTCTAGGGGGAGTTCATGTTTATTTATTTTGTATTATGCAGGACTGGGCACCTTTTGACCAGCCTCTCTCGTTCAATTAGAAGTGAAAAAACACTCATCTTTAGAATAACCCGTTTAGCATGGAAGATGATGACCGCCCCGTCGCTCCATGAGCGGTAGGAGCACACAAAACGGATGTGTATTTGAATGTTTAGAGGTGGCACGTGCAAATTTACTTGGAATGGCAATGAAATACAATATAGGTAGGTATGGTGGACTCTCATGAAAAAAACTTGGATCAAGGATTTGGATGCACAAGTAGTATCTCTACTTAGTACGAAGTTTTGGCTAGCAAAAGGTTCTAAACAAGCACCACATGTTGGAGGATCCATAGCAATATAACTTCTAAGCAAATATACCCAAACATGACCATTATGTTGTCTTCCTTATCCAACTATTCAGAATCATAAAAGATGTCCAAGATAATATATTTGTATGTCAAAGTTCTCTTTCTTATACTAATCATTCATGAATTGCTTGTATGACCAATATTGTGATTGTCAAACTTCAATAGATTTTACTTTCTAAACCAAATGTGAAACTACTACTAAACATAAAGCACATGGATAATTTCAGATTTATGATATTCAATTCATTCAATATTTTCTCTTAGGATATTAGTGAAGCACAAGAGTGAACATCAAACTACTCTCAAAAAGATATAAGTGAAGATCAATGAGTAGTCAAACAATTAAGTAGCTATGTGAGGACTCTCTCTCAATAAATACTTTAAGATCTAAGTATTTTATTTAAACAGCAAAAAACAAAAATACATTCCAAGAATAAAACACAATATGTGAAAGAATAAAAACTTATGCTCAACATAGGCTTACCGATAATTGTTGACGAAGACAGGTGGGATGCGTAGCATCCCCAAGCTTAGATTCTTGAGAATTCTTATAATATTGTCTTTGGGTGCCTTGGGCATCCCCAAGCTTGAACTTTTGTGTCTCGTTAATTCCTCTCATATCACGGTATCACCTAGGCCTCAAAAACTTTATCCACACAAAACTTGAAAAGAACTCGTGACATAGGTAAGTACACATAAGAATAAATCAACATTTTATGTACTGCCAAGACAAGCTGCATAATAATTTCCAAACATTATCTACTGTTTACTATCATTTTCACAATTTATATGTACCAATATAAGCTATGGAAACCATAGAATTAGTAGATAACAAAACTATGACAGCAATCTGCCTAAATAGGACAGTCTGTAGCAATTAATTTACAAAGTGCACTTTTGTAACTCTAAAAATTCTGAAATTTAGGACATGATAAAAAATTATAAGTCAGCACTGTGTAAAAATTTCAGAAACTTTCCGCGTTCCAGCAAAATACGAAAATTCAAACACTACAAAAAAAGTTTATGTTTTTACACAGCACACATCAAACATGTGATTCAAGCATCCTAAAAGGCAATTCTTGGAACTTTTTGTTGAAAAACAATATTATAAATAACAGCAAGAAAAGTTTGACAAAATAAAATGACGCTCCATGCAAAACTCATATTATGTGGCGAATAAAAATATAGCTCTAAGTAAGATATACCGATAGTGTTGAAGACGAAAGAGGGGATGCATTCCGGGGCATCCCCAAGCTTAGATGTTTGAGTATTCCTTGGATATTACCTTGGGGGTGCCTTGGGCATCCCCAAGATTAGGGTCTTACCACTCCTTATTCTCCCCATATTGGTATCTCGCCCAAAACTTGAAACTTCAATCACACAAAACTTCGTGAGATGGGTTCGTGTAATAAAGATAGATCATTCACTTAGCTACTGTCAAGGCAAGATTCATAATTGTTCTCACATAATACCTACTGTATTATATCATTACCATAATATATATCACTAAATATAAGCTATGGAAACACTAGAACAAGCAAACTATGCATGCTAAACAGAATCTGTCAAAAACCGAACAATCTATGAAGATCTGAAAGAAATCCATATTTCCCTATCTCTTAAAATTCTCAAAATTTAGGAAACCTCCGAGAATTTGCATGGATAAACGGTGTAAAAAATTTCAAAAATAATTGACAATCAAGTCAAATCGGAGAAATTCTGCACTGGATGTAAAAGTTTCTGTTTTTGCACATAATCAAACTAACAAGTATCCACACTATCCCAAAGGCTTTACTTGGCACCTTATTGAAATAAAAGACACAAAACATGATTACTAAAGTATCTTAATCATGTGAACACACAGAAACAGAAAGTATAAGTGGTGGATTGTCTCCCAACAAGTGCTTTTCTTTAAAGCCTTTTTAGCTAGGCATGATGATTTCTGTGATGCTCACATTAAAGTAAATAATTAAAACACATGAAGCATATGACAAGCACATTTAAGTCTAACCCTCTTCCTATACATAGGGATTTTGTGAGCAAATAATTTATGGGAGCAAGAATCAACTAGCATAGGAAGGCAAAACAAGCATATCTTCAAAATTTTCAACACATAGGGAGGAAACTTGAGATTATTGCAATCCCTACAAGCATGTGTTCCTCCATCATAATAATTTACAGCAGCATCATGAAGGTTCAACATTATAATTATCACATGAAGCATTATTTTCATAATCCTCAAGCATAGAAAATTTATTACTCTCCCCACAAGCAAACTTCTCATACATAATAGTGGGAGTATCCTAGGGAACTCGAAGGCTATAAATTGTTTCCACATTAAAAGAATATTGTTCAGAAAAAGGGTATTCATAATTGTGACAAGTTTTATAATAATAATCATCACTACCTTTTATAACATAAGTGTCATAACAATAATCATCATAAGTAGTAACTTGGTTCTCATCATAAATAGGAGGCATGCAATCGTAAAAAAAAATGATCATTCGAAGTAGGGGGACTAAATAGATCATCTTCATTATGCATAGCATCCCCAAGCTTGGAATACACATCAATTGCAGCAAATATATTCTCAAATATGTCATTCTCATCAAGCACAGCATCCCCAAGCTTGTGGGTTTGCATATCATTAGCATAATCATCAATAGCATGAATAGCACCAATAGTGTAACAATTATTATCACCATAATTTTCCAAGTTGGTGCCAAAAAGATTTTCAACATTATAAGGGGTATCATTATCTTCGCAATTATCCTCAACACAACAAGTAGTAGGCATAAAGAAATAAGCAACAATTGTATCATCGTCCACACTACTCCTGTATTCTTTCTCAACTATTATAGGAGCCACATTATTTGGGAGAGATACCTTTTTACCTCCACTTTTCCTTTTTTTTATATTTCTTCACCACATTATGTGTGGGTTTAAGTGATTTTTTTGGACTTCTTACTGAAGAGATGGGAAGCTCCTCCTTGCAACCTGATTCATCATGAGAAACAATAGGAGGGTATTGGGAGACCTTTACCCTTTCATTAGTATTCCTTTTGTATTCTATTGGTTTCTCATTCTTTCTATAGTTGGCCATATAAATATTCTCATTGCAATTTACTATGCAAAACATATAGATTTCTTGTAGATTAGCTTCATTATCATTAGTCATAAGGAAAGCATCAAACCAATCATTTTTATGTGACAATTCTTCACACCCCAAAAATAAACAAAGTTAATTATAGAGTTCACCGAGTATCAAATTATCACAATATTTGGAAATGGTTTGATCACGAAAATGCATGCATCGGTGTCAGGGTACGACGATCTATAGGGTCGGCAAGGCCCCTTTCGTGGTTCGACTAGGGAAATCCTCGGGCGCGAAGAGCGTCGCTGGACCATGCATGCACGAGGGTTTAGACAGGTTCGGGCCGCCGGAGCGTAAAACCCTATGTCATGTGTTGTTGTGGATTATCTGGGTTCATCGTACAGGAGCGTCACAGCCCAGCAAGGGATGCTCAGGGGGTGTTGAGGGAGTCCTGGACTAAGGGGTCCTCGGGCCGCCGGCCTATCTCTCATAGGCCAGCTTGGTGGGCTGCTCTCTGATTATCACGGGAAGGGACAGGATATGTGATGACCTCGTATTCTAGAAGGAAACCTCCGAAGAAGCGGCATGCACTCCAGGTCAAGATGAGGGGATCAGCTTCTTTACTTCCTGCTGGAGACTTATCATGTGTAAAACCTAGGTACCCCCGGTGTCTATATAAACCGGGGGGTTTAGATCGTAGAGGGCAGAGAAACTCATCTAGGGTTTTGTCTACTTGATCTTGAGGTAGATCGACTCTGTAATTTTCATACACATCAATACAACCAAGAAGGACGTAGGGTTTTACCTCCATAGGAGGGCCCGAACCTGGGTAAACATCGTCTCCTTCGTCCCTTGTTACCCATCGATCCTAAACTCACAGCTCGGGACCCCCTACACGAGATCCGCCGGTTTTGACACCGACATTGGTGCTTTGATTGAGAGTTCCGCTGTGAGATCGCAAGAGGAATTGATGGCTCGCCTAATCATTAGCGATGAAATCCGTAACGGGGACTCCTTCGCCCCCGGACAGATTTTTTCTTTCGGCAGCATCGTGCTGCACGCCGACCCGACCGATCACCCTGGTCGGATCGGGAGTCTCGCCCGCGATCAAGAGATCAAATTCGGGAACCTAGAGTTCTCCGTAGACTCCCAGGGCGATCTTTCATTCACTGGGCTCGCGATCACATCTGACGATCCCGAAGTCTCCAAAGCCTTAACTTTGGATCTCCTTCTCTACTCCGCCCTCGGGTCTATCTCTGCGGATGATCCAGCTCTTAGTCCGGATCCGGTTACAGTACCTGAAGGCCAGGGGTCGGCTCCTGCCGAACACACTCTTTGTACGGACATGTTGGAGGTTAACTCCGAAAGTCCCAGGCAGATCGATCCGGTCGAGCTCTCGACGATCAACGAGGCGCTGGATCGGATCCGTTCAATAAAAATCACAGACGACCCGACCTCGACCCATGCTCAGATCGGTCTGAAGGCGGGTCATGGGGAATTTTTTGACCCACCCACCACCCACTTGGTAGCCACTATCGAAGACTTAACCGATATGCTGGACTACGCCTCCAAGGAGGCAGAAGACATGGATGAAGAGGACGGCGCCCCCGCCCCTGTCAACACTGGGCAATGGACTACCACCTCCACCTACAACGTCTACATGGTAGACACCCCCGACGATAAGGGTGATCGCACCCCTAAGAAGAATGGCGATAAATCCGGTGAGGAGCCGTCAAGGCACCGGAAACAGCACAAACGATCTAAGGCAAACAAGGGAAGGGAAGCCATTGCAGGCACCGGGGAAAACGACACCCCGGAAGACCTCGGCGACCCTGAAGTCCCCGAACAGCCACTGGACGACCAGGAAAGGCCCGAAGATCGGCGCGACACCGAGGATCTTAATGATTCCGAGGACGACAACAACCTTCCCCCTGTCGAGGAGGATAACAGCCTAGAAGCCGAAGACTTCACCGTTCCCGAAAACCTTGCGGATCAGGAACGGTTTAGGTGGCAGCTTTTAGCCACCGCCCGAAGCCTGAAGGCAAAACACTAGCAGCTCAAAGCCGAACAAGACACCCTCAATGATAGATGGACGAGGGTCTTGGCAGCCGAAGAAGGGTACAGTACCGATCTACCGGACCAACCCAAGAGCTACCCACTCCGGCGGCTGCTTCCGCAGTTCGATGACGAGGTCCTTGAAACATCGTCTCCCAGGCATACTCCGTACGACCAGCCGGACTGCCCTCCCCGAGGATGGGATAGGACGGACGGCGAGGCCAAGTACAGACCTACGGTACCCCGCAGGAGAGGAAAAGAGCCAGCAGAGCCTGAGGACAGGTATGACTTATGACAGGACCTGGATTATAGAGCAGGCCACACAAGATCCATCTACGGATCTAGAGGGTACTCCCCCGGTAGACGGGACGGGTACCAGCCTTGGCTCGACCACAACAATAGAGGTCAGCAACAAAACCGACACGATCGACCGCCGATCATAGGCATGACATATCTCGGGTCAGAGGCGCTGCCCACCCACTATGCTTCACGGACGAGGTGATGCAGCATCAGTTCCCTGAAGGGTTTAAACCCATTAACATAGAGCAATAGGACGGGACAACAGACCCAGCCGTGTGGATTGAGAACTTCCTCCTCCACATTCATATGGCACGAGGAGATGATCTCCACGCCATCAAGTATCTGCCCCTAAAACTTAAGGGGGCAGCTCGACACTGGTTAAATAGTCTCCCCGAGAATTCCATCGGGAGCTGGGAAGAGCTCGAGGATGCCTTCCGATCTAACTTCCAGGGCACTTATGTCCGGCCACCGGACTCCTCCGACCTGAGCAATGTTGTCCAGAAAGCAGGTGAATCGGTTGGGCAATTCTGGAATCGGTTCCTGACCAATAAAACCCAGATCGTTGACTGCCCGGACACCGAGGCAATAGCCTCCTTCAGACATAATATCTGGGACGAGTGGCTAGCTCGTCAACTCGGCCAGGACAAGCCGAGGACAATGTCCGCCCTTACCTCACTTATGACCCGCTTTTGCGTAGGTGAGGATAACTGGCTAGCTCGATGAGGCCATAACCCCGAAGACCCCGGCACCTCCGAAGTTCGGGATGGAAATGAGAAACCACGACATAACAAAAACAAACGCCGACACAACAACGGCGATGCTGAGGACACGGCCATTAATGCCGGTTTCCGCAACCCAAAATCCGGACAGCGGAAGAAACCTTCTAAACGAAATCGAGACGGACCTACCATGCTGGACAAAATCATGGATAGGCACTGCCAGATCCACGGCACCCAAGACAAGCCCGCTACCCACACCAACCGTAATTGTTGGGTATTCAAACAAGCTGGCAAACTCGCAGCCGAGGAGCAAGGCAAGAGCCCACGCAGCGAGGACGATGACGAGCCCCGCGGTCCAAGCAATGGAGGACAAAAGCAGTTCTCTCCAGAGGTAAAAACTGTAAACATGATATATGCCACTCACATACCAAAAAAGGAGAGGAAGCGCGCCCTTCGGGAGGTCTACGCCGTAGAGCCCATAGCCCCGACGTATAACCCATGGTCGGCTTGCCCGATCACCTTCGACCGACAGGATCATCCGACTAGTACCCGCCACAGAGGTTCGACAGCCCTCGTCCTAGACCCCATTATCGATGGGTATCACCTCACTAGAGTCCTAATGGACGGAGGATGTAGCCTTAATCTGATTTACTCAGACACGGTGAAAAAGATGGGTATAGATCCATTAAGGATCAAACATAGCAACACTACCTTTAAAGGAGTGATCCCAGGCATCAAAGCCCACTGCTTGGGCACCGTGAATCTGGAAGCAGTGTTCGGCTCGCCCGACAACTTCCGCAGCGAAGACTTGATCTTCGACAATGTCCCTTTTTGCAGCGGTTATCACGCCCTACTCGGCCGCACAACATTCGCTCGCTTTAACGCTGTCACCCACTACGCGTACCTGAAGCTCAAGATGCCCGGGCCCAGGGGGGTCATTAATGTCAACGGCAACACAGAGCGCTCTCTCCGAACTGAGGAATACACAGCGGCCCTGGCAGCCGAATTCCAGTACGGCGACGACAGGCTGACGCCCAAATCAGCCATAAAGGCACGTCATGATATTAAACGACCTCGGTCTCAACCCGAACTCCCGGAATCATCTTCCGCCCAACAAAAATAGGGACACGCCCCCCACAACACAGCCCTAGTTCCCCAAAAATATGTGCCAAGAAGGCACAACTTCGCGCTCAAAATACCATGGGCAGTTGTGGGGACCCACAACGAAAGGGAAAGTGTTCGGCTGGACCGAACTATTGCCAACACATGTCTTCGGACAAACCACAGGTACCATCTAGGACCTCCAAGTGTAAAGCTCATCCACACTGCGGCGACTTCTCAAGATCTTCTTTCCAAGGTCCGTTCGCCGATAGCAATCACCTTTAAAGGAAGGCAACCCCCTCGGGAGCAAAGGAGCAGACATGCGACAGGGCACATTGAGGACGTCAAGTCACCCATCGAAGACCCCGGGTAAAACCTCTCCTTTGTAAACTTTATTTTTCATTTCAAAATACCTGTAACAGTTGCTTCGGCAGTTTGAGTCATATGAATTCATCAGAAATAAAGACCATCCTTTACGGCCTACTTGCTGTATTTTATGTCACATACTCTGTTCTCTACTCACCGATGCCGGTAGCAAAAGTTGTTCGGTACATATTACGATGCGACCGGCTAATAGACCGGGGGCTTGACTATAAAAATCGCCCCAAGCATCACCCCGGCACTATTGTTTATGTGTTCGGCGTCTCGGATGTCGCGTTATATGAATCGGTTCCGAATTATGCCTTGGGTCAATGGTTGGGTTGCCCAACTCCTGTGTTTGCCCTCTTACGTTCCGCTCGTTCGGCTAAAAGGGTAAAGGGAGAACCACTGCGATTGTGCTTCCAGCTCGCCTGGTCAAGTACCTCAGTGGAGAAAGCCAAAAATTGACTGTCATAATAAGCGAGAACCGGTCTGCAATCCGAGCATAAGTGTCAAACTAAAAATCGATAGAGGTTATTCCATGTTATACGTGGGGTTTGTATCATTACAAACCATGTGATGCTGGTTTCAACCTCGGTGTATCCGAATATCACAAAACACTGGGAGCTAGTCATCAGCCCCCGCAGTCAAGCTCCTACGGCTAAGTGAAAGCACTAAAGCATCATAGTCTGATTGCCTTGTTCCCCTCGCACTACCGCCTTCGGGCACCGATACGTCGGCTAAGGATCACAGTGTGGCGGTACAAACACCTCGTGTAGTATCTACACGGGGGCTGAAGCCGACGACTCGCAACTTTCAGATAAAACGGCCACATAGGAGTCAAAATAATACAAAGATTAAAGACATGATAAACCATGCAACCGCATTATAAAGCGGAACATTCATCGGATACATGACAAAACGCTCATTCATAAATTACATCCTTGGGGCATTGGGCTTCTATCGCCAGAGCACCATCCATCACGATGGAAAAGTATTTCTCGGGGTGCCTATGCTCCTTCTCAGGGGGTGGAGGCATGGTGGCCATATCGGTCGGCTTGAGCCTCGGCAAGTGCACCATGGTCCTTGCAAAGGCCATCCGAGCTCCCTCGATGCACGTAGAACGCTTTAGAGCGTCGATCCGAGGCGTAGCGTCGCACAGTTTCTGCACCAAGCCGAAGTAACTGCTCAGCAACGGCTCTGCAGGCCACAGCCGGATGCAGAGGTCCTTCATGGCCAGCTCCGCAATCCTGTGCAGCTCCATCAATTGTTTCATCTGTTTGCTCAGGAGGGGAGGATGCTCAGGGGCTTGAAATTGCGCCCAGTACAACCGAGGCTCAACATCCCCATCCCGAGAGGCAAAGTATTTGTTCGTGTCCGCTGCACTCCTCGGGAGGTCCGTAAAGGCGCCTGAGGAACGCCACACCCGGGTGAGCAATGCAAACCTGTTACCACCAAAGGCACATTGCAGTAAGTACGGCTAACCATCCGCGATCGCCTTGACTTGGTGGAGTTCTTCTTCAAAGAACCACCTATCCACTCGCTCCGCTTTGAGCTCGGATTTCATCGTGGACAGTTCGGTGGCCTGGTCTTCGTTCTTTTGCTCAAGGGCCTCACACTTCGTGCTGGCATCCTTGAGCTCCTGCTACACCTCTGCCACCGGGCCTCATGCCTGTCGCTCATGACTTTTAACGCCGATAGTTCAGCTGCTGCTTGTTCGGTCGCCGCCTTCTCATCCACGGCGTCCAGCCTCGCCTTTTTCAACTCGGCCTTGAGGTTCTCGACCTCCGCAGCCACAACTGTGGTAACAATGAGTAAATAACACTTAGGGATAACAATCCGGATATCTCAATCAATGAGGATAGACTATAGTCCGAATGATACAATTCGGACTCACCTTGCGTCTCGTCAAATCTCTTGTTCAGGCGATCGAGCTCCTCATCGGAGCTCTTGAGCTTCCGGTTTAGCTCGGCAAGCTCCACTGCGTTGGCGGCCGCCGCTGATGACAAGGCCTACAAAACAACTTATGTGCCTTAAAACTCCCGAGCTATCGAATTCAGACCCTCCACTAGGTACTCTCCGGAGCTCTTAGCATAATGAGGGACAAAGGGTGCCTTGAGCATCATTATTAATTTTCGGACATTTGACCCCCGGCTAGGTTTTTCAAACTCAGCCATGGCTCGTGGGCTACTACACTTGTAAGGATTGCATAAACTTGGTAAATTAACTTTTTCTGGAAAAAGAGTATTACGTGGCTCACCTTGAAGCCCGTCAAGAGACCGTTGAAGGCCTCTTTCAGTCCGCTATCAACGGACTGAATGCCTTGCAAAACTGCACCCATAAGGGCGCGGTGATCTTCGGCGATGGAGGAGCCGGATAAAGCTTCCTCCATCGTGGCCGGCCACCCAGTCATGGGCGGCACTGGTGGTGACCTGCCAACCCCCCCTCCGGCGGGGAATTGGGCTGGCAGCTCCGGAGGCACAGAGCGCTCCAGAGATGTCCTCGGGGGGGACTGGACCGGACCTCCTCCCTCCTCTTTAGTTGCCAGGAGATGTTCCTCCTCCTGGTCTTCGGCGGCCGAGGTATTAACCTCAGCCATAACGTCGTCACCCCCGCCGCCGGTGTTCGGCTCAGAAGGAGCCTAGCGCGATAACACCTCCGCGGACTCCTTCGAGACCTCAGGAGGCGTAGGATGTGACGCAGTCCCACTTTCCGCCAGGTCGGTGGGCAGAGACTCCCCGTCTGAGATTTGGTCGGTGGGGAGATCACGTGGTGGGCTGCAAATTGAAAGACGTTCGCCCATTTAGCATTAAAAGCTCTATATAAGTGACCCAGAGGGTCTTCGGATTCATACCTCTGGCCTGGGGGCTTAAGCCTTGGGTTCCTTCGGGGTACCTTTTCAAAATCCTCAGACTCCTTTTCGGAGTCCGAGTTATCGTCGGCCAGGACTGCCTTTGTCCGGCATGTCCTCTTCGGGGTAGGAGGAGGTAGGTCCTCCGCGGCGTCCGCTGATGCCGCCCTTTTCCTTCTGAGGGGGAGCCGCACTCCCCTTCGTCCTCGTGCTCTTCCTCGTGAGTGAAAGAGGCATGGGTCTCCTTGGACTTAGTGTCCGGAAGACCCCTTAGACGAAGACCCTCTCGGGCCTCCTTCTTCTTCCCTTTCTTCTTCTTCTCCTTCTTCTCTGGCGCCGAATATGGCGCGACGACGAGCATCTCGGTCCATAAATCCGACCGAGGGCCTTCGGGCTGCGGGGCCGAACAGTCAATTTGCACGGCCTTGCTCAGCCATTTATGTGAAGATGAGGGAGAAGGGGTTCAGCTCTTTATCAAAAAACAGAGCCGAAGAATTAAAAGTTTTATCATACCTTGGTAGCAGGGGTCTCGGCGTCAAGGCCGGTGTCCTCCTCCTCGGTCGGCCAGCTCTTCTAGGGCTTGAACAGCACTTTCCACAATTTCTCGTGGGTAGTGCGGAAGAATTGACGCACGGTGGCCGGGTCCTCGAGCTGGTAAGCCCACATTGGGGAGGCCCGGTGCTAGTAGGGGAGGAGACGGCGGCGGAGCATGACCTGGATCACGTTGACCAGCTCGATTTTGGCCTCAATCATCGCGGAGATGCGCTTCTGCAGCGATTTTACTTCTGTGGCCGACCCCCAGTCAAGGCCTTTCTGGAGCCATGAGGTTACCCTCGCGAGGGGGTCCAGATTTGAACTCGGCAGGTGCCACCCAGTCCGCGCTCCTTGGTTCGGTGATGTAGAACCATTCCTTTTGCCAGATCTTGACCGTGTCGATAAAGGTGCCGTCCGGCCACTCGACACGGGGGAGCTTGCTGATTACCGCCCCTCCGCAATCTACATGCACGCCCGCAACTATCTTCGGCTTGACGTTGAACGCTTTGAGCCACAGGCTAA
Source organism: Elymus sibiricus (assembly GCA_039707655.1). Lineage (NCBI taxonomy): Eukaryota > Viridiplantae > Streptophyta > Magnoliopsida > Poales > Poaceae > Elymus > Elymus sibiricus. The sequence continues at coordinate 174,489,449 of CM077669.1, forward strand.
AGTGGGGTTGTATCCGCAGGAAGGCTTCGCAGACGATGATGAACGCCGAGATGTGCATGAAGGAGTTCGGGGGGAGGTCATGGAAATCTAACCCGTAAAAGAACATGAGGCCCCTGACGAAGGGGTGGAGCGGAAAGCCCAGTCCCCGGATGAAATGGGGGACGAACACCACCCTCTCGTCCGGCTTCGGTGTGGGAACCACCTGGTTCGCCTCTGGAGCGCGAAGGGCGATGTTGGCGGAGAGGTAGCCGGCACGTTTTAGCTCCCGAATGTCGTTGTCGATGACGGAGGAGGCCTCCCACTTGCCCATGGAGCCTAAACCAGCCATGGCCGAACTCGGAGGGGAGAGTGAGGAAGAACAGGATCTGGGCTCTCGGAGCTTGGGAAGGTTGAGGAGGCAAAGGGTGCGAATTTGGAGCGTGAATAGGCCTTGGGGTTTTCTCCCTTTTATGGGGTACCATAATACCAAGAGCCTCCCTTTTACTGCGCCGCAGGCCTCGCCACTTCCCGAAACAATCGTGCCGTTATGCGCCCGTGGGATAACTCAGGGCATCAATCATATCCCGTAAGAAAAGGGACACGATCTACCCTTTGATAAGACGTGCCAATGGAGAAACGGCCTCGAACCGCGAATCGAGTTTTTGTAACCGGCTCAGCAGCCGTGATAGGCCACGACCCTTCATCATAAAGGTTGTTAGGAAATACTGTTCACACTTTGACATTCGGCCTTCGAGGTTAAGCGACTTATGGCGTCCGGATAACTACATGTTCGGATAACTACATGTCATTGGCGGCCGGACTAGAGCCAGCCGATCATAAAGGGGGAAAAGAACTTACCCCGCAAGCCGGAGACTCTGATCACGCGAAGCTGCTAGTGTCATGACCCCTGGCATTGGGGGCTAGTTCGGGGGCTACTGAGGGAGTCCTGGACTAAGGGGTCCTCGGGCCACCGGCCTATCTCTCATAGGCCGGCTTGGTGGGACGCTCTCTGATTATCACAGGAAGGGCCAGGATATGTGACGACCTCGTATTCTAGAAGGAAACCTCCGAAGACGCGGCGTGCACTCCAAGTCAAGATGAGGGGATCAGCATCTTTACTTCCGGCTGGAGACTTATCATGTGTAAAACCTAGGTACCCCCGGTGTCTATATAAAACGGGGGGTTTAGATCATAGAGGGCAGAGAAACTCATCTAGGGTTTTGGCTACTTGATCTCGAGGTAGATCGACTCTGTAATCTTCATACACATCAATACAACCAAGCAGGACGTAGGGTTTTACCTCCATAGGAGCGCCCGAACCTGGGTAAACATCGTCTCCTTCGTCCCTTGTTACCCATCGATCCTAAACTCACAGCTCGGGACCCCCTACCCGAGATCCGCCGGTTTTGACACCGACAGGTGTCGCTACGCATGTAAAATGAACGGAGTGTCGACCCTTGTAAAGGTAGCCATGGGACTCCTTTTGTAGGTCAAGGGGCTACCACGGTGGCTAGAATGGTCATTACACAGAGTAAACAATGTATACTCTACCTGCCCAAATCACTGGTAATAGATATAGTGGGAAATACCTAACTCTAACGGACTAAGACAGGTGAATTTAATGCGCCATGAGGTGGCGTGCTAGCGGCATCTCCCGGCAAGGATTGCCTCTCCTTCTATGTCGCTCGCCCAGCTACCTCTTGTTTCTTTGCCACGTCGTAGGATGGGTGTCATTAAAGCTGCTGTAAATCAGGTAAGCTGCCACGCGCCCCGACCAGCCCCACCTAACCGCCTGCCAACTCGACACCTAGTCGATGTAGACAACCAGCCTAGCGACATTGAGCGATGGCCTGGCGGGCGGAGGCCTTGGCGGGTGCATTAGCAGTCGAGTCCTCTGGCAAGGAGGGCTTGCCGGTTTGCTCGAACCCTTGTTTGAAGTGGCTTGGTGTTCAGATCTAGCCCGGCAGGATCTTGCCGGTCCAGAAGCCGCGGTCGTCTGGTGCACAAGTCTGGGTACTAAGGGCCTCGTTCTTTAGTACACCGACAGGAGCCCCCGGGCTTGGGCCACACTCGAGTCCGTGACGTTGTTGGGCTAGGCCCAAAACAGTGCACATGCACACGCGGCCGCAATTCCCTGCGGTTATGATGATGGTTTTCTCCGCTCCTTCCCGTGATGCACATTGAATGCGAGTTGTGGGGAAGCGGAGCGAGATGGCGTTTGAAAGGGCGTGCCTAAAAAGTTGTGTTGCATCAGACTGGAAGAGGCGCCCCTGCATCGCGTGTTTCCACATGAGGCTCGACATTGGGGGAGAGAGGCAGTCGCCCAAGCAGTGCGCTTGGCATCGAACACTCAGCCTCTGAACCGTCCTGCGTTGTTTGAGTGTCTTCGCCCCTTCCGCTTTGTATTCCTCCTTTTATTGCATCACGCATGACGCGTGTCACACGCGGGGTCTGGTATTGGCTGAGAAGGGCGGTCACAGGTGTAATGCGTTCGCCAGTGCGCATCCTCCCCTGGTCGCGAAGAGCTAGCCTCCCCCTCTCCCCCCGCCTGTTCTTATAAACAGTGGGTCGATGAAGGCGTTGGTCACTCACATCCCCCGCTCTAGCCTGCGAGTCGGCCCATCCTCCTCTTCCTCTTGCCACTTCCCCCAGCGTGCCACCCTCAGGATGGCTAGGGGCTGCGGACGTGCTCGAGGGTCTGCTCCCGTCATGAGGACCGCCCCTTAGAGCCCGATGCGGATTGTGGCGACAACGGCGGGAGCCGGTTCCAGCTCCCGCGGGAGGATGGCGTCCAGGGGCCATGGGAGGACGCCTCCTTCGAACCATGGCGGCCGCGACGGTAGTGGAGGCGTGCCTCTCCCCTCTCCCGGCATGGGAACCCATGTGGGAGAGGAGGTGCACGAGTTCATCGTTGTGGTGCCCCGCCGGCCCCACAGTTGGCTATGCCTTCCTGACCATTTCACGAGGGCCATGGAGGGCACGAGGCCCTTAGGCCTGTGGCTTCGGGTGGATGGTTGCTGGAATAGGCCCACCTGGGTGGCGGTCGACCTTTCTCCCGGGAGCGCCATGTTTTTGACATGGGGGTGGAAGTCGTTCACCCACTCTTTTCGTGAAGATTTTTGAGGCTTCCGGCGTCCGCCTGGAGTGCTGCTCAGAGAGCTCGAGCGGCAGCAACTATGACTCCTCTAGCGACAGCGACAATGACGGCAGCACCTTCAGCATCAAGCAGAAGGACTCCGACTAGGCGCGCGCGGTGCCTTTGCTAGGGCTTATAGATGGGCCGATTGGTGCGGGAACGAGGTTCCATCTGTGAGACCTCGTTTCCGGATAAATCGCCACATCGTAGTGGCAGATCACCTTTTGTGTTTAAATTTTACCCAATGTAGCCCTACAAAAATGCAAAGAAAAACTTGTTGGGTACCTTCCGCCAACTACCCAAGCACATGTCATGTCTTTGACGAATGGCTATTCCTTCCTGAACGCAGTTCCACACTTGTGTGTTTTCATTTATCCCTACGCTTGCCGGAAAAGCCTGCCAGTGCGCGCATCTTTACCGCGAGCGCTCGAAGGAACGGGACCTTGGCAGCCTGCTGGTGATGCCGCTGCCGACAAGGCCTCCTCGTCGTCCTTGACGCGGCTACTTAGGATGTTGAGCGGACTCGAAACAACCAAGTGCGCAAGCAGTTCCGACAAGGGTCCTTTGCGTGCAGGTTTTCTTCACACAAGCATCAACTTCCCTTGAGGAGAAAGCTTCAAATTTTTGAAAAGTTTTTGCAACTTAGCTTTATCTTATTGCATTTCTTGTCGTAAGATGATCGTCCTTGAACGGGTCTATAGGCGTCTGTACCGTCACTCCCCCCAGGAAGACTTGCACGCGGGGCCCCTTCTCCCTTTTGAGAAAAAGAAAGAAGAGAAAATAGAGTAGGCTATGAACCTAAGTGGTTCAACAGTCACCTTATGCAAGTAAAGAGTGATCAAAACATCTCATATAAGATACGGAAGATAAATATGTACTTTGACAAAGAGTTGTAGAACAGTTAGCTTTATTGACTATGCACAGGGTCATCGCGTGGCTCTGTACAAAGGATTACACGCCTTGCCGGCGAACTTGTACAAAAGGGGTTGTCTGGTGGCCCGGCAACTGCGCCTTACGGGTAGAACTTGTGAAGATGCTCGATATTCCACGAGTTTTGCACCGGGGCGCTGTCTTCGGTCTCCAGGTGGACTGCGCTAGGCCTAGTGACTTGTACTACCCGATAAGGAACTTCCCACTTAGGTGTCAACTTGTTTGATCCCTTCCTGGACTGAATTCGCCGAATAACAAGGTCGTCTTCCTCAACGCACCTGGCGCGCACCTTGTGGCTGTGATAGTGGCGCAGGGTTTGCGGGTACCGAGCAGCACACAGCGCAGCCTGGAGATGATCTTCCTCGAGGAGCATGGCATCATCCTTCCGTACTTTGTCTTGTCGTTCCTCGTCAAAGGCCTGCACTCTCGATGACCCGTATGTGAGTTCTGTGGGGAGAACTGCTTCTGCACCATAAACTAGGGAGAAGGGTGTCTCGCCGGTGGCTCGATTTGGTGTCGTTCTGATTAACCAAAGAACCGCCGGTAGTTCATCAATCCAGTGCCTTCCGTGCTTGTGCAGCTTGTCGAAAGTCCTTGTCTTGAGTCCCCGCAGCACTTCAGCATTTTCCCTCTCTACTTGCCCGTTGCTCCTTAGGTGAGCAACTGATGCGAAGCATATCTTCGTGCCAATGTCTTGACAGTATTGAATGAAGCTGCTGCTGTGAATTGCGTGTCATTGTCGGTGATGATTCTATTGGGAACACCAAAACGGCAAACTATTCCTCTAAGGAAATTAACTACCGCTTACATCATTACTTTTCTCACTAGCTCCACCATGGTCCAGTTCGTGAACTTGTCAATCCCAATGAACAAGAAGTCAAAGCCCCCGGTAGCGCGAGGGAAGGGCCCGACAATGTCGAGCCCCTAGACCGAGAAGGGCCAGGAGAGCGGTATGTTTTGAAGGGCTTGTGCTGGTTGATGTGTTTTCTTGGCGTGGTACTGGCATGCTTCACATGTTGTCACCATTGCCAACGAATCTTGAAGGGTTGTCGGCCAATAGAAGCCTTGGCGGAATGCCTTCCCGGCAAGGGCCTGTGATCCGATGTGGGAGCCACAGATCCCTTCTTGTAGCTCTGCCAACAACTGACGTCCTTCTTCCAGGGGAATGCACTTCAATTTCACACAAATTGGTCTCCTTTTGTATAAGGTGCTATCCATGAACCGGTACATGCTCGACCGTCGGGCTACACTTTCAGCTTCTTCTAGATCATCAGGAAGATCTCCTGTCTGGAGGTACCAGACTATCTGATGTGCCCATGCCAGAGCCAATGGCTCGACGACAAGGACCGAAGGCATCTCTTCCGCTGCGGGAACGCTAGCTTCTATGGCGAAGACCATCGGGTCTGCTCGAGCTTGTGGTCCACTAGTAGGCGGTTTGTCGCTTCCGGCAACCCTCTTGGCGGCCACTGATGGCTTTGCCGGGAAGTAGTCGTCGGAATTGACCTTTCTTTTCCTGTTCTGCCATGCTGATGGGGTGACTGAAGGTTGGGTTAATAGGAGTACAAAAGTGCCTGGTTCCATATGCAGCATTTGCGCAGCTCTCTTTGACAGGTCCTCAACAATGCTCTTTTCGGCATGGGGGACGTGCTCCATTTGCAGACCGTCAAAGCGTGCCTCCATCAGGGGACTCTGGTAATCTTTATTCACTTGGTGCACAACAAGCTGTGAGTCTCCCCGGACTACCAGCTTCCTGATGCCGAGATCGGCTGCTATTCGTAGTCCGGCAAGCAATCCTTCGTACTCATCCTGTTGTTTGTTGACTCCACCCTAGGGAAATGCATCTAGATCACGTACTTGAGGTGCTCTCCGGTGGGTGCAATGAGTAGCACTCTCGCACCGGCGCCTTGCAGCGAGAAGGCTCCGTCAAAATACATGACCCATTCTTGAGGTGTTTCTTTCCCGTGGAGGGCTGTTTCCTGGATTTCTTCATCTGGCGTTGGTCTCCATTCTGCTATGAACTCCGCCAGGGCTCTGCTTTGGATCGTTGTCGTGCTTTCAAAGCTCAAGTCAAAGCTAGCCAGCTCCAACGCCCACTCCACGATCCTGTCGTTTGCCTCTAGATTTCTCAAGATACGTGGCAGCGGGAACTGAGTGACGATGGTGATGTGATGTGATTGGAAGTAGTGGAGCAGTTTTTGGGAGTCCATGAGGAGGCCGAAAAGCATTTTCTGCATCCGAGAGTATCTTGATCTAGCCCCCTGCAGAAGAGAGCTGACAAAATATATTGGCGCTGCACCACTTTCTTCTTCTGCACGGTTTGCTGCTCTGCCCCTTATGTCATACTTGCATAATTAGCTCTTCGACTTGCCGAGATGACTTTGGCTCGCCGGCTGCAGGCTCGGGGGTTTCCGCCTCATCCCCTTCAGCTTCCCTTTCCGCCACCAGTGTGACGTGGCTTGACACTGTGTCGGTATTTCCCCAAAGAGGAAGGGATGATGCAGCATAGCTACGGTAAGTATTTCCCTCACTTATGAAACCAAGGTTATCGAACCAGTAGGAGAGCCAAGCAACACTATGTAAATGGTACCTGCACACAAAGAACAAATACTTGCAACCCGACGCGTAAGAGAGGTTGTCAATCTCTCCACGGTAAAAAGATAGATTAGTTTGTATGAGATAGGATAAATAGATCACACAAGAACACAAAATAAAAGATGCAAATAAAAAGTGCAGCAAGGTATTTTTGGGTTTTTGGAATAATAGATCTGAAAACAAAAGCGGCAAAAGATAGATCGGAAAGCAAAATATTAAAAGGATAGACCCGGGGGCCGTAGATATCACTAGTGGCTTCTCTCATGAGTATAGCACACGGTGGGTAAACAAATTACAGTTGGGCAATAGATAGAAGATCAAATAATCATGACGATATCCAAGGCGATAATCAATATATAGGCATCATGTCCAAGATTAGTAGACCGAAACGATTCTGCATCTACTACTATTACTCCACACATCGACCGCTATCCAGCATGCATCTAGTGTATTTAGTTCATGGAGAAACGGAGTAATGCAGTAAGAACGATGACATGATGTAGACAAGATCTATTCATGTAGGAATAGACCCCATCTTGTTGTCCTAAATAGCAACGATACATGCGTGCCTCGCTGCCCCTTCTGTCACTAGGAGAGGACACCGCAAGATCGAACCCATCACAAAGCACCTCTTCCCATGGCAAGAAAAATCAATCTAGTTGGCCTAACTAAACCAAAGATTCGAAGAAGAAATACGAGGCTAGAAATAATCATGCATATAAGAGATCAAAGAAGACTCAAATAATATTCATGGATAGAAATTGATCATGAACTCAAACTTCATCGGATCCCAACAAACACACCGCAAAAAGTCATTACATCAAATCGATCTCCAAGAGACCAATGTATTGAGAATCAAAAGAGAGGGAAATCCATCTAGCTACTGCCTACGGACCCATAAGTCTATGGTGGACTACTCACGCATCATTGGAGATGCACCAATGAGGATGATGAACCCCTCCGTGATGGTGTAAGATTGGATCTCGCGGTTCTGGAACTTGCGGCGGCTGGAAGTGTATTTCGTTGACTCCTCTACAGTTTCTGGAATATTTGGGTATTCATAGAGCTGAGAGGCGGTGGAGGAGAACCCCGTGGGCCCCACAACCCATCAAGGCACGCCGGGGGCCTCTGGCGCGCCTGGTGTCTTGTGGGCCCCACGGGCCTCCCCCAGGTGCTTCCTTGGCTCACAAGTTGTCTTCTGGTCCAAAAAAATCTTCAAAAAGTTTCGTGGCAATTGGACTCCGTTTGGTACTGATATTCTGCGAAGTAAAAAAGAAGCAAAAAATAGCAACTGGCACTGGGCACTATGTCAATAGGTTAGTCCCAAAAAATGATATAAAGTTGCTATAAAATGATTATAAAATATCCAAGAATGATAATATAATAGCATGGAACAATCAAAAATTATAGATATGTTGGAGACGTATCAGCATCCTCAAGCTTAATTACTACTCGTCCTTGAGTAGGTAAATGATAAAAATAGAATTTTTGATGTGGAATGTTGCCTAACATGTTCATCACATATTCTTTTCTTTTGTAGCATGGACATTTGGACTTTTAGATGGTTCAAAGCAATAGTCTAGTTTTGACATGAAGAATTCAATACTCAAGCATACCAACAAGCAAACATGTCTTTCAAAATATCAACACTAAAGAAAGTTATCCCTAGCCCATCATGCTCAATCACTGATCCATTCATGAAACACACTCAACTATTAACTGCACCCAATGCACAAGTATGATCATAGTTCCCCCTAATTGGTGCTTTATAAGAGAAGATGGAGACTCAAATGAAAGTAAAAATTGCATAAAGTAAATAGATAGGCCCTTCGCAGAGGGAAGTAGGTATTTGTATCGGTGCCAGAGCTCAAAGCTTAAATTGAGAGAGAAAAATATTTTGGGTGGCATGCCTTTTCTGTCAACGAAAATGACCGAGTAGTTCTCAATATATTCCATGCTAGATACATCATAGGCGGTTCCCAAACAAAAAAAATAAAGTTTATTCCTTTTTCCACCATTCTTTCACAATCCATGGCTAGCCGTATCCACGGTTGCCTTCCATACCAACACTTTCCAAGGAATTTATTATTTGACAACATCAAGTAAATTCCTTTTTCATTTCGGGACTCGGCATCCCTATTACCGTCGTACTCTCATGCAATGACAAGTGAATAAACACTCATCTTGAGAATAACACATCTAGCATGGAAAAATATTGGACACCCCCTACCGCTTCATGACCGGTACGAGCACACAAAAAGGAAATTCATTTTGAAAATTAGAGATGGCACATACAAATTTGCTTAGAATGGCACGGAAATACCGCATATAAGTAGGTATGGTGGACTCATAAGGCAAAACTGGGTTTAAGGATTTTGGATGCACAAGTAGTATTTGTACTTAGTACAAGTGGAGGCTAGCAAATAGATTGAGAAGCAACCAACCAAGAAACAAAAATTCACATAAACCTTAGCAAATAGATTGAGAAGCAACCAACCAAGTATTTGTACTTAGCACAAGTGGAGGCATTAAGAATAACTAACACCGAATAATGCACCATAAGTAGGATCTAATTTCATTGCATAACTATTGACTTTCGTACTTGCATAGGGAATCACAAACCTTAACACCAATATTCTTCCTAAAGCATAATTACTCACCAACATGACTCGCATATTACTATCATCATGTCTCAAAACTATTACAAGGAATCAAGTTTAATTTGTCCAATGATCTTCATGAAAGTTTTTATTATATCCCTCTTGAATATCTATCACTTTGGGACTAGTTTCATATATTGCCATTGCTTTTGACAAGATCAAATAAATTTAAGTGAAGAATATGAGCATAAAAATTTCATATCCCAAAATAATACAAGTGAAGCATGAGAGAATTTCTTCAAAATTGCCTAACTCTCGAATTAATCTAAGTGAAGCATGAGAGTATTTCTTCAAAAATTTAAAGCACACCGTGCTCAAAAAGATATAAGTGAAGAACTAGAGCAATTCCATAGCTCAAAAATTTAAGTGAAGCATATAGAGCAATTCTAACAAATCATAGCATAATTTTAGCTCTCTCAAATAGGTGTTGTCGGAATCGGGGCTCCGCAAAACCCAACAAGGTTCGAACTCTGGGGCGTGTGCGGAGATCTCAACCGGCTCAATTTCTCAACTTGTCACCCTACGGCCTTGCTACGTCAAGTACGTTCTCGCGAGGAAGAAGATGGACACAGTGGTTTACCCAGGTTCGGGCCACCTTGCGGTATAAAACCCTACTCCTGCTTTTTGGTGGATTGGCCTCTCGAGGAGGCTGTGGATGAACTAGTACAGTGGCTGGGAGGCCTCGCGACGGCTCTTGGTGGTGATGAACTCGACTTGGTTCAGCCTTGTTCGACCTGCCTTCTACGGTGGGAGCTCATCCCTATTTATAGGGGCCACGGTCCTCTTCCCCCGTCGAACAGGCGGGAAGGGATCCCACAATGGCCAAATTTGAAAGGGGACAAGAGGTACATCCTATCCTGACTAAAGGTGTTCTTCGCCTGCAAAGCCTCTGGGTGTAACGCAGCGGTGGGCTCGGCGATGACATCCGTCCTGCCGAGCTCATGGTCTTGGTGCTCTTGCACCCGGAAGGAAACCTTTGTGAGGTTCCTTGGGAACCCGTGTACGTCTTTGTCACCTTTGCACCAAACAGGAAATTGTCCTCCCTCTGCGCCCGCTGGCGCCCGCATGTCTTGTTCATCAGAACCCACGTCACCCCGGCCTCACGAGGCCGGGTACTTGCATAGGACTCTCCGCTCCTCGGGAGGTGGCCTGACGGGGTGCCGCTCCTCCGGAGACCTTGGCATTGTCCTCCTCGCAGGGCGGGGGCTCTCGCGAGGGCCTTGACTTGGGGGCTCGTTGCGGGGCCGTACCGTGCCTTCGTGGTGGGCCACGCACTGGGCCGCAGGCTGGCAGGTCTGGGTACCCCCGTTCCCAGAACGCCGACAGTAGCCCCCGGGCCCAAGGCGTGCCAACCTTAGCTTCAAGGCGAAGGCTAGGAGTGGAGGGCGAAGCGCCGTGGGCCCCCATTCGCCTGTGGGCCAGGCTCGACGCGTGGCGCGCGACGGGGAATGGACACCTCCGCCCCCAATCGCCTCGACAACTGTCTTGGCTGACAAAAGTCTGGCGCCCTCGGCGGAGCCATCATTGCTCTCTTCCTTGTGCCTTGCTCCCTTGCTCAGATCCCTTTTCCTCTGTGAGAAACTCCTCCAGGTCTTGGCAAAGCATAGCTCTTCCTCTTGCCCTTCTTCCCCCAGGATTCCTCGGATGGCGCCTGCCGGGAAGACGATGCCTGAGGCTGCGGCCTTAGCCCGCTCTTCTCCCTCTGTGGCGCTCATGACATCCTCCATCGCCAAGGAGGGGGATCTCGCCTCCGTGCTTCCGTTGACTGCGGGGGACTCCAACGAATGGGGGAGGACCTTGATCTGGTGCGTCTCCGCCAAGCGGCGCACCCTGGGGAAGACGGTATACCCTTTCTTTCTCCACAGCATCTTCTGCGGGCTTGTCCCGCCCTTCTCGGGGTTCTTCTCCGCCATCCTTGCGCACTATGGGATCGAAGCTCTCCACCTTCAGCCAAACTCCATCTTGCTCCTATCGATCTTCGCCTTCTACTGTGAGGCCTTCGTAGGTGTGAATCCTTCTGTGGCCCTGTTTCGCCACTACTTCAGCATGCGGCTTCACGACAGCGCACAGCGGTCGGGATGTGCTTCCTTCGTCGCGGTCCAGAGCGGCAATGTGCTCCTGAAGGCCGGGAGGAAGGTGGAAGGCTTCCGGCACCGCTAGGTCTTCTTGGATGTTTAGGGGGTCGATTCGCATCTGGAGCTCCTGACGAAGCTGCCCGAGAAGACCCTCAGGTGGGCCTCCGCGAAGCTCACCGACCCCCGGGCAACGCCCATCTTGAAGCGGATCACCTCGGACATGGCCGCCAGGAAACTGACCGGGGAGATGATGGTGAAGGAGTTCGTGACGCAGCGCTTGGCGCCGCTCCAGCAGCACTCAAAGCCCATGTGGGAGTATGAGGGCATGGGAGACACCATTAGACTCGGATCCGCCAGCCTGACGGGCAAGGAGCGGGACGAGGCCCTGAACACCATGCTCTTCAATGATCCTGGGGATCTTCCCGAGGCCTACGCCCCGCTGTACCGCCGCGACGACGGCAAGGCGTTGGCCGCCGGCATGCCTAATTTTTATGATCTGGGGCTCACGCCATCCGGGCTCCACAATCCCACGGTGCTGGTGTCCTCCGGCAACACTAGCGGCGGACAGGATTCAGAGGAGACCGTGGATGGCAGGGAGGGAGCATCCCCTCCGTCGCACAGCGTGCTCCTCCGCATCCTTGATGATGATGATGACGATACCGACCAGCCCCCGGCGGCTGTCTCCCGGTGCTTCGCCCGGGTGCACAGGGGGCCGGGGCCTTCCCCTCCAACCGCTCGGACGTCCGGTCGGTCGTCCCCGAAGAAGCGCATGACCGCGGCCCCTAAGGAGGAGTGTTTCCCCGCATCGTCGCATGCTGCTCATTCCCTCCAAGAGGGAGCTCGGCCCTGCGTGTCTTGAGAGGGACACACAGGCGTCTTGTCCGCGTGCCGCCTAGGGTCGCCACCCTGAGGGTGTTGCTTGTGGTTGTCTTCTGAAGGTTGTGGCGGGGGTCCTGTCACCACCGTTGTTGTTGCTGCCGCTACCGCGGTGTTGGCCCCGGTTGCTGCCGGCACGTTCCATGCCTCCATGAAGGCGAGGTCCGGATCACGGCTCGTGGTGCTCCGCGCGGTGTTGTGGCTGCATTCCCCGGCGCGGTGAATGCAGGGGCTGCCTCCGTCGGCATCGATGGCGACCACTTGCGAGGGCAGCTTCGACGCGGATGGAGCGGGTGTCCCCGCGCCCTTAGCTTTCTTGGGAGGCATGGGCATCGAGGAAGTTGTTGACGACGACACGTAGGAGTCGATGAAGGTTCACACAAAGGAGCGCCCCCTACCTGGCGAGCCAAAGATGTCAGGGTACGACGATCTATGGGGTCGGCAAGGCCCCTTTCGTGGTCCGGCTTGGGAAATCCTCGGGCCCGAAGAGCATCACCGGACCATGCATGCACGAGGGTTTAGACAGGTTCGGGCCGCCGGAGCATAAAACCCTACGTCCTATGTTGTTGTGGATTATCTAGGTTCACCGTACAGGAGTGTCAAAGCCCGGCAAGGGATGCTCAGGTGGTGTCACTACACGTGTAAAATGAACGGAGTGTCGACCCTTGTAAAGGTAGCCATGGGCCTCCTTTTATAGGTCAAGGGGCTACCACTGTGGCTAGAATGGTCATTACATAGAGTAAACAATGTATACTCTGCCTGCCAAAATCACTGGCAATAGCTATAGTGGGAAATACCTAACTCTGATGGACTAGGATAGGTGCATTTAATGCACCATGAGGTGGCACACAGGCGACGTCTCCCGGCAAGGATTGCCTCTCCTTCTGTGTCGTTCGCCCAGCAACCTCTTATTCATTTGCCACGCCATAGGACGGGTGTCATTAAAGTTGTTGTAAATCTGGTAAGCTGCCACGCGCCCCTTGATACGTCCATTTTGCATCATGATTTCTTACTGTTATTTATAATGTTTTGTTGAATAATAATGCTTTAGGGAGTGATTCTAATGCCTTTTCTCTCATAATATGCAAGGTTTACACAAAGAGGGAGAATATCGGCAGCTGGAATTCTGGACCTGAAAAAGCACATCAGAGATACCTATTCTGCACATCTCCAAATATGTTGTAACTTTACGGAGAATATTTTTGGATTATATTAAAAATACTGGAGAAAATAACTACCGGAGGGGTGACGTGGCTTGAGACTGTGTCGGTATTTCCCCAAAGAAGAAGGGACGATGCAGCACAGTGACGGTAAGTATTTCCCTCAGTTATGAAACCAAGGTATCGAACCAATAGGAGGATCACCACCACCTAATAAACATCACCTGCACACAAAGAACAAATACTTGCAACCCGACGTGAAAGAGAGGTTGTCAATCTCTCTACGGTAAAAAGATAGATTAGGATATGATAGATTGGAGAGATAGTTCTCTCAAGAACGCAAAAAAAGGGCAAATAAAAAGTGCAGCAACGTATTTTTGGGTTTTTGGAATAATAGATCTGAAAACAAAAGCGGCAAAAAGATAGATCGGAAAGCAATATGTTGGAAAAGTAGACCCAGGGGCCGTAGGTTTCACTAGTGGCTTCTCTCATGAGTATAGCACACAGTGGGTGAACAAATTACTGTTGGGCAATTGATAGAATATCAAATAATCATGACGATATAAAAGGCGATGATCATTATATAGGCATCACGTCCAAGATAAGTAGTCCGACTCCTGCCTGCATCTACTACTATTACTCCACACATTGACCGCTATCCAGCATGCATCTAGTGTATTAAGTTCATGGGAAAACGGAGTAATACAATGAGAACGGTGACATGATGTAGACAAGATCTATTCATGTAGGAATAGACCCCATCTTGTTATCCTTAATAACAACGATACATGCGTGCCTCGCTGCCCCTTCTGTCACTGGGAGAGGACACCGCAAGATCGACCCCATCACAAAGCACATCTTCCCATGGCAAGAAAAATCGATCTAGTTGGCCTAACTAAACCAAAGATTTGTAGAAGAAATGTGAGGCTATAAGTAATCATGCATATAAGAGATCAAAGAAGACTCAAATAATATTCATGGATAGAAACTGATCATGAACTCAAAATTCATCAGATCCCAACAAACACACCGCAAAAGTTTACATCAAATAGATCTCCAAGAGACCATTGTGTTGAGAATCAAAAGAAAGAGAGGAAGCCATCTAGCTACTGCCTATGGACCCGTAGGTCTATGGTGGACTACTCCCGCATCATCGAAGAGGCACCAATGAGGATCATGAACCCCTTCGTGATGTTGTTAGATTGGATCTCGAGGTTCTGGAACTTGCGGCGGCTGGATGTGTTTTTCGTCGACTCCCCTAGGGTTTCTAGAATATTTGGGAATTTATAGGTGTCAGAGGCGGTGGAGAGGGGCCCCGAGGAGGGCACAACCCATTAGGGCGCGCCCGGGGCCTCTGGCACGCCATTGTGGGTTGTGGTCTCCTCGACCCTCCCCTCTCGCACTTCTTTGGCCCACTGGATGTCTTCTGGCCCAAAAAAAATCTCCAAAAAGTTTCGTCGCGATTGGAATCCGTTTGCTATTGATATTCTGCGAAGTAAAAAAACAAGCAAAAACAGCAACTAGCACTTTGGCACTAAGTCAATAGGTTAGTCCCAAAAAATGATATAATGTTGCTAAAAAGTGATTGTAAAACATCCAAGAATGATAATATAACAGCATGGAACAAGCAAAAATTATAGATACGTTGGAGACGTATCAGCATCCCCAAGCTTAATTCATACTCGTCCTCGAGTAGGTAAATGATAAAAACCGATTTTTTTATGTGGAATGCTGCCTAACATGTTCATCACATATTCTTTTCTTTTGTAGCATGGACATTTGGACTTTAGATGGTTCAAAGCAATAGTCTAGTTTTGACATAATGACTTCAATACTCAAGCATGCCAACAAGCAACCATGTCTTTCAAAATATCTACACTAAAGAAAGTTATCCCTAGCCCATCATGCTCAACCATTGATCCATTCATGAAACACACTCAAATATTAGCTACGCACAATGCTCAAATACGATCATAGTGCCCCCTAGTTGGTGCTTTATAAGAGAAGATGGAGACTCAAAGTAAAAATAAAAATTTCATAAAGTAAATAGATAGGCACTTCGCAGAGGGAAGTAGGGATTTGTAGAGGTGCCAGAGCTCAAAGTTTAAGATTTGAGAGAAAAATATTTTGGGTGGCATGCCTTTCCTGTCAACGAAAATGACAAAGTAGTTCACAATACTTTCCATGCTAGATATATCATAGGCGGTTCCCAAGCAGAAAATAAAGTTTATTCCTTTTTTCACTATTCTTTCACAATCCATGGCTGGCCGTATACACTGTTGCCTTCCATACCAATACTTTCCAAGGAATTTATTATTTGACAACATAAAGTATTTTTTTTCTTTTTCATTTCGGGAATGGCATCCCTATTACCGCCGTACTCTCGTGCAATGACAAGTGAATAAACACTCATCTTGAGAATAACACATCTAGCATGGAAAAATATTGGATACCCCCTACCGTTTGAGCGGTACGAGCACACAAAAAGGAAATTTATTTTGAAAATTAGAGATGGCACATACAAATTTGCTTAGAACGGCATGGAAATACCGCATATAGGTAGGTATGGTGGATTCATAAGGCAAAACTAGGTTTAAGGATTTTGGATGCACAAGTAGTATTTCTACTTAGTACAAGTGGAGGTTAGCAAATAGATTGAGAAGCAACCAACCAAGAAACAAAAATTCACATAAGCGAGCATTGAGCATAACTAACACCGAATAATGCACCATGAGTAGGATATAATTTCATTGCACAACTATTGAGTTTTGTGCATGCATAGGGAATCACAAACCTTAACACCAATATTCTTACTAAAGCATAATTACTCACTAACATGACTCACATATTACTATCATCATGTCTCAAAACTATTACAAGGAATCAAGTTTAATTTGTCCAATGATCTTCATGAAAGTTTTTATTATATCCTCCTTGGATATCTATCACTTTGGTACTAGTTTCATATATTGCCATTGCTTTTGACAAGCTCACACAAATTTAAGTGAAGCACATGAGCATAGAGATTTCATCTCTCAAAATAGTATAAGTGAAGTATGAGAGGATTTCTTCAAAATTTACTAACTCTCAAATTTATCTAAGTGAAGCATGAGTGTATTTCTACAAAAAAATCCAATCACACCATGCTCAAAAAGATATAAGTGAAGCACTAGAGCAATTCTATAGCTCAAAAAGTTTAAGTGAAGCATATAGAGCAATTCTAACAAATCATAGCATAATTTTGGCTCTCTCAAATAGGTGTGTCCAGCAAGGATACAAGTGACAAACTAACAAACAAAGCAAGCAAAGACTCAAAATATACAAGATGCTAGAAGCAAAACTCATGATATGTGACGAATAAAAATATAGCTCCAAGTAAAATACCGATGGTCGTTAGAAGAAAGAGGGGATGCCACTCGGGGCATCCCCAAGCTTAGTTGCTTGTTTCTCTTTGCATATATCTTGGGGGTGCTTTAGCATCCCCAAGCTTAGGCTCTTTTCACTCCTTATTCCTTCATCCATCGTGATCTCACCCAAAACTTGAAAACTTCAATCACACAAAACTCAACAAAATCTTCGTGAGATCCGTTAGTATAATAAAGCAAATCACTACTTTAAGTACTGTTGCAAACCCATTAATATTTTATTGTTGCGTTATACCTACTGTATTTTAACTTTAACATGGCTCATACCCTTCAATACAACCAATAGATTCATCAAAACAAGCACACAATACAACGAAAACAGACTCTGTCTTAAACACAACAGTCTGCAGTAATCTATACTCTAACCATACTTCTGTAACTCTAACAATTCTGAAACATTAGGACAACGTAAAGAATTTGTATAGCAACACTGTTTTAAAATTTCAGCTCAATATCACGTTCCAGTAAAAAATGAAAATTCGAACACTGGAGGCAAAGTTTCTGTTTCAAATTCAGTGTTGTTTCTACTCATCTTATGAATCATCCTAAAGGCTCTACTTGGCACAAATACAAAATAAAACATAAAAACACAATAATAACAGAGGCATAATTGTGTCAACACTCAAAAACATAAAGGAAAAGACAAAAATAAATTTATTCATTGGGTTGCCTCCCAACAAGCGATATCGTTTTACGCCCCAAGCTAGGCATAACGCATAGATTCAAGTATTGTCATCTTTGGTTTTCAATTCCTAAATCACACAACTAGATTTCTTCAAGAATTTAGCATGCACACTTTCAAGGACAACACTTCTAGGAAAAAGACCAAAAAATTCATTCTTGTAAATAGGGTCTCTTACTATTTCAACAGAATCGGGATGAATACTAATCATTTTAAGATCTCCCTTGTGGCCACTAGGTGTAGCAACTTTGTTCTTAGTGACTTGCGTGGTCTTGATAATTTTTACGAGAGTTTTTTCAATAGTTTTGACAGAAGAAAAAGATGAACCCAAGTTACTAAAAATTTCTTCTAATTTATCAATTCGGTAAGGACTCTCTTCTATCCTTTCGCTAACTACGGTTTCCTTTTCCTTTAACAATTTAAAGGCATCTCCCGCTTTAGACTCAATTTTATTAGCAAGATTGTGCATTTTTCTTATCCAAATTTTCAAGATGTTCTTTGGTAATCATCTTCTTTTCAATAGCATCTAGCCTCTCCATAACATGTTCAAGAGTTAAAGTTGTTTCATTGATCGTAAGAGATGGTGATCCCACTAAACTTCCCATGGCATTAAAAGCGTCCAAAGATGGACACCTCAAGAAATTCCCACCGGTAAACGTATCAAGGACGAATCTATACCAAGTGGTAATGCGAACATAAAAACTGCGAAGGAGAACAACGATAGATTGGTTATGGATAGATCTATTATGAGCATTACAAATCCTATACCAAGCATCTTTTAGGTTCTCTCCTCCCCTTTGATTAAAATTAAGAACTTCATTCTCGGGGGTACACGCAATAGAGGAAGAACTAGCCATAACGACAAGGTAGGCAAACGAGAGATCTGACGAGAAAAAGGCAAACGAAAAAGAGGGCGAATAAAACGGCAAATTGGGTGAAGTGGGGGAGAGGTAAACGAGAGGCAAATGGCAAATAATGTAATTGCAAGGAGATGAGATTTGTGATTAGGAACCTGGTAGATGATGATGGTGTCTCCTCGGCGCCAGAAATTGGCACGTAGAAGAGACCGCTTCCTCCCCGGCAACGACGCCAGAAATTCCTTTGACATGGCTTGAGACTGCGTCGGTATTTCCCCAAAGAGGAAGGGATGATGCAGCACAGCGACGGTAAGTATTTCCCTCAGTTATGAAACCAAGGTATCGAACCAGTAGGAGGATCACCACCACCAAATAAACAGCACCTGCACACAAAGAACAAATACTTGCAACCCGACACGAAACAGAGGTTGTCAATCTCTCTACGGTGAAAAGATAGATTAGGATATGATAGATTGGAGAGATAGATGTCTCAAGAACACAAAATAAAAGGGCAAATAAAAAGTGCAGCAAGGTTTTTTTGGGTTTTTGGAATAATAGATCTGAAAACAAAAGCGGCAAAATGATAGATCGGAAAGCAATATGTTGGAAAAGTAGACCTGGGGGCCGTAGGTTTCACTAGTGGCTTCTCTCATGAGTATAGCACACGATGGGTGAACAAAATACTGTTGGCCAATTGATAGAAGATCAAATAATCACGACGATATCCAAGGCGGTGATCATTATATAGGCATCACGTCCAAGATAAGTAGACCGACTCCTGCCTGCATCTACTTCTATTACTCCAGACATCGACCGCTATCCAGCATGCATCTAGTGTATTAAGTTCATGGGAAAACGGAGTAATGCAATAAGAACAGTGACATGATGTAGACAAGATCTATTCATGTAGGAATAGACCCCATCTTGTTATCCTTAATAGCAATGATACATGCGTGCCTCGTTGCCCCTTCTGTCACTGGGAGAGGACACCGCAAGATCGAACCCATCACAAAGCACCTCTTCCCATGGCAAGAAAAATCGATCTAGTTGGCCTAACTAAACCAAAGATTCGAAGAAGAAATACGAGACTATAAGTAATCATGCATGTAAGAGATCAAAGAAGACTCGAATAATATTCATGGATATAAACTGATCATGAACTCAAAATTCATCGGATCCCAACAAACACACTGCAAAAGTTTACATCAAATAGATCTCCAAGAGACCATTGTATTGAGAATCAAAAGAGAGAGAGGAGGCCATCTAGCTACTGCCTAGCGACCCGTAGGTCTATGGTGGACTACTCACGCATCATCGGAGAGGCACCAATGAGGATGATGAACCCCTCCATGATGATGTTAGATTGGATGTCGAGGTTTTGGAACTTGCGGCGGTTGGATGTGTTTTTCGTCGACTCCCCTAGGGTTTCTGGAAAATTTGGGAATTTATAGGCATCAGAGGCGGTGGAGAGGGGTCCCTAGGAGGGCACAACCCATCAGGGCACGCCCGTGGCCTCTGGCACGCCCTGGTGTGTTGTGGTCTCCTCGAACCTCCCCTATGGCACTTCTTTGGCCCACTGGATGTCTTCTGGCCCAAAAAAATCTCCAAAAAGTTTCGTCGCGATTGGACTCCGTTTGCTATTGATATTATGTGAAGTGCAAAACAAGCAAAAACAGCAACTGGCACTTTGGCACTATGTCAATAGGTTAGTCCCAAAAAATGATATAAAGTTGCTAAAAAGTGATTGTAAAACATCCAAGAATGATAATATAATAGCATGGAACAAGCAAAAATTATAGATACATGGGAGACGTATCAAGGGGGCCACCCTGGTGAGCACAAGACACCAGGGGCGCCAGGCCCGCCAGGCGCGCCCTGGTGGGTTGTGCCCACCTCGGCCCACCTCCGGTGCCCATCTTCTGGTATATAAGGTCTTTTGACCTAGAAAAAATAAGGAGAGGACTTTCGGGACGGAACGCCGCTGTCTCGAGGAGGAACTTGGGCCGGAGCACTTTTGCCCTCTGGCGAAGCAATTCCGCCAGGGGAACTTCCCTCCCGGAGGGGGAAATCGAAGCCATCGTCATCTCCAACGCCCCTCTCATCTTTGGGAGGCCAATCTTCATCAACATCTTCAACAGCACCATCTCCTCTCAAACCCTAGTTCATTACCATCTTGTGTTCAATCTTGGTACCGGAACCTCAGATTGGTACCTGTGGGTGACTAGTAGTGTTGATTACATCTTGTAGTTGATTACTATATGGTTTATTTGGTGGAAGATTATATGTTCAGATCCATTATGCTATTCAATACGCCTCTGATCTTGAGCATGAATATTATTTGTGAGTAGTTACCTTTGTTCTTGAGGTCACGGGAGAAGTCATGTTGCAAGTAATCATGTGAATTTGATATGTGTTCGATATTTTGATTATATGTATGTTGTGATTCCCTTAGTGGTGTCATGTGAACGTCGACTACATGACACTTCACCATCCTTGGGCCTAAGGGAATGCATTGTGGAGTAGTTATTAGATGATGGGTTGCTAGAGTGACAGAAGCTTAAACCCTAGTTTATGCTCTACTTCGTAAGGGGCTGATTTGGATCCAAACGTTTAATGCTATGGTTAGATTTTATCTTAATACTTTTATCGTAGTTGCGGATGCTTGCGAGGGGGTTAATCATAAGTGGGAGGTTGTTCAAGTAAGAGCAGCACCCAAGCACCAGTCCACCCACATATCAAATTATCATAGTAGCAAACACGAATCAAACCAACATGATGAAAGTGACTAGATGAAATTCCCGTGTACCCTCAAGAGCACTTTGCCTATTACTAGAGACTGTTTTGGTATGTTCTTTGCCACAAAAGGATTGGGCTACCTTGCTGCACTTTATTTACCGTTAACGTTACTTGCTTGTTACCAAGTATCTTGCTATCAAACTATCTATTACCTACAATTTCAGTGCTTGCAGAAATTACCTTACTGAAAACCGCTTCTCATTTCCTTCCGCTCCTCGTTGGGTTTGATACTCTTACTTATCGAAAGGACTACAATTGATCCCCTATACTTGTGGGTCATCACCCCTCAACACCTAGTCGATGTAGACAACCTGCCTGGCGGCGTGGAGCGATGGCCTGGCGGGCGGAGGCCTTGGCAGGTGCATTAGAAGTCAAGTCCTCTGGCAAGGAGGGCTTGCTGGTTCGCTCGAACCCTTATTTGAAGTGGCTTGGTGTTCAGATCCAGCCCGGCAGGGTCTTGCCGGTCCGGAAGCCGCGGTCGTCTGGCTTACAAGTCTGGGTACTAAGGGCCCCGTTCTTTAGTACACCGACAATTGGAAATTAAGATGACCAACCCAATTGCAAAGTTCACAAGTAATGGGCTGAAAAGAGCATAATCTTGTAGCAAATTCATCTAACATTTTAAGCCACCAATTAGTTTGATCATGGTTATGCTTCTTACAAAATCTATCATCCCTATATGGCATGTCTCCACAAATTCTATTCACTACACAAAAATTGACATGCTTATAGGAAATCTTCTTATCATGACTAGTGCAATCATCATTAGCATCATGGATATTCAGAGAATTCATACTAAAAATATTGCTATCATGCTCATCATTCAAGGATTTAACGCCAAACATTTTATTGAACTCTTCTTCTAACACTTTGGCACAATTTTCCGATCCATCATTTTCAAGGAAAACACCATAAAGGTAAAGAACTTCATGCAACATCAATTCCATTTTTGTACTTTTCTTTTATAAACCTAACTAGTGATAAACAAGAAACTAAAATATTTACTTGCAAGATCTAAAGATATAACTTCAAGCACTCACCTCCCCGGCAAAGGTGCCAGAAAATAGCTTGATGTATACTACACAACTTTATTCTTGTAGACTCTGTTGGGCCTCCAAGCACAGCATTTTTTAGGACAGTAGAAATTTTCCCTTAAGTGGATGACCTAAGGTTTATCAATCCGTGGGAGGTGTAGGATGAAGATGGTCTCTCTCACACAACCCTGCAATCAAATACAAGAAATCTCTTGTGTCCCCAACACATCCAATACAATGGTAAAGTGTATAGGTCCACTAGTTCGGCGAAGAGATGGTGATACAAGTGCAATATGGATGGTAGATATAGGTTTTTGTAATCTGAAAATATAAAAACAGCAAGGTAGCAAGTGCCAAATAGCGAGCAAAACATTATATAAATGCTTGGAAACAAGGCCTAGGCTTCATACTTTAACTAGTGTAATCTCACAACAATGCTAACATAATAGAATCATATGATCATCCCTCAACGTGCAACAAAGAATCACTCCAAAGTTCAAATCTAGTGGAGAACATGAGATGAAATTGTTGTCGGTAGTAGAACCACCTCAAAGTAACCCTTTCCGATCGATCTATTGGTCTATTCCTATAGGTGTCACAAATAGCCCTAGAGTTCGTACTAAAATAACACCAATGATACATATCAATCAACCCTAATGTCACCTAAATACTCCAATGTCACCACAAGTATTCGTGTGTTAATTATTCGACATGCATCAAAACAATTTCAGATTCATCATATTCAATCCAACACGAAGAACTTCAAAGAGTACCCCCAAGATTTCTATTGGAGAAGGTAGGACAAGAACGTGCAATCAACCCCTATGCATAGATCCCCAATGTCAACGTAATCCGCAAGTTGATGCCATAATATATATCAAGTGAATTAATAGAATACCCCATTGTCACCATGGGTATCCACATGCAAGAAATACATCAAGTGATCTCAAATCCAATATTCAATCTGACATAACAAAATCTCAAAGGGAAAGATTCAATTCATCACAACAAGATAGCAAGGGAAGAACACCATATGATCCAGCTATATTAACAAAGCCCGTGATACATCAAGATCCTTCCATCTCAAGAACACAAGAGAGAGAGATTAAACACATAGCTACTGGTACATACCCTCAGCCCCGAGGGTGAACTACTCCCTCCTCGTCATGGCCTCCGCCGGGATGATGAAGATGGCCACCGGTGATGGTTTTCTCCTTCCGGCAGGGTACTCAAAAGGCTCCAGATAGGTTTTTATTCGATACAGAAAGTTGCGGCGGCGGAGCGGAAGTTCTAGGTTAACTTTCGGGGGTTTCTGGATTTATAGGATTTTTAGCGTTGGGATCACGCCAGCCGGAGCCACGTGGGCCCCACAAGCCATCAGGGCGCGCCTAGGGGGTGGGTGCGCACTGTTGTCTTGTGGCCCACAAGTGGCTCCCCTCCGGTGGTTCTTCGCTCCGGTATTTCTTATTTCCTCCAGAAAAAATCATAAAAAAGTTTCGGGCGATTTCGAGAACTTTTATTTTCTACACAAAAAACAACATCAAGGTAATTCTGCTGAAAACAGCGTCAGTCCGGGTTAGTTCTAAATAAATCATATAAAGTGCATCAAAACCATATAAAAGTATTGTAAACATAGGCAAATATGGCATGGATACTTCATAAATTATCGATACGTGGAAGACGTATCAATATGCGTGAAGGAACCGAATCAGTCAGGGAATCTAAGTTGGATGTGCTTTAGAGTCAACTTGAGAAGTTCAAGATGAAGGATGGTCAAGGAGTCACGAAAATGTACTCTAGGATTTCTCTCATCACAAATGAGATTGTCGGCTTAGAAAGTGAAGATATGACCTACAAATTCATCATCAAGAAGATCCCTAGAGCCTTGGATGGAAAGTACGACACCATGTGAACATTGATCCAAATGATTCCTAACTACAAAGATCTCAAGTCCACGTAAGTCATTGTAAGGATTGTTGCTCATGACATGTCACTCAAGGACAAAGAAGGCCTTCACAACAAGTCAAGCAGTGCATACAAAGCCACAACTGACACTCCCACTACTTCAAGTGACAACCTTGTTACCAATGAAGGGATAAGCCTCATGGTTAAGAAATTCAACAAGTTCTACAAGAATACAGGCAAGGAAAGAAGCTCCAACTTAAGATGTGAAGATAAGGGTTCTTCTAGTCATGACCGAAATTGCTACAATTTTGGAAGACCTGGACACTTCTCAAATGAGTGCACAACTCCTTCCAAAAGAAGAGATGAGTCACCGAGGAGAACAAGCTAAAGAGATGAGTCACCTCAAAGAGAGAGAAGGAGTAGAGAAGATCGATATGAACGAAGACCCTCCCAGAGAAGCAAGGACTCAGAGAGAAAGGACAAGTACACCAAGAGCTACACAAGTAGAAGACATCAAGATCATGTTGGTGAATGGGTTTTCAACTCCGAATCCAACAACCAATCCGAGAGAAGCTACTGCTCCAACTCCGACTATACTCAAGATGAAGGTGTTGCCGGACTAGCACTCATATCCTCCAACTCCCATGATTTATTTGATTCACCAAATGAAGGGATTGGAAGTTGCTT
Organism: Elymus sibiricus; assembly: GCA_039707655.1. Lineage (NCBI taxonomy): Eukaryota > Viridiplantae > Streptophyta > Magnoliopsida > Poales > Poaceae > Elymus > Elymus sibiricus. Next base: position 174,514,243 of record CM077669.1, read on the forward strand.
CATGGCTAAAGTCCCAAAGGTATCACACCCCAAATACATCGACTTCAATAGTGATGAGGATGACTTACTAGGAGATAATGATTTAATCTTTTATAAAACTGGTAATGTTAGTCAAAATGAACTTGATAATAATCATGCTAGTCAAGATGAATCGTTTGATGATGCTAAGAAGGATATTGAGCATTTAACTAAAGAACTAAACACTCGTAAGTTAGCTCATGAATCTACTCAAGAAGATCAGAGAGAGCTTCTAAGAACTCATGAGAAGCTAAATTTAGAGCAAGAGCATGAGTTTCTTAAAGATATCAATGACGATCTTCGAAAGAAGAGTTCTTCCTATCTTGCCAAACGACTACTCTTGTCCACTTTTATGCCTCAATTTAAATCTAAACAAACTAGTAACAAGAGTAAGAAAGGTTCTTCATCTAGTAACAACAACATTAATACTTATCTTGATTCCACCAATGATCCTCTTAGCCAAGTTACACTTGAGCAAGAAAACAATTGATTGAAAGGAATAATAGAGAAAGGTGTCTACAAAAGTCTTGCCATAAGTAAGCAATTCGAGGAAATTGTACGCAAGCAACCATGGCATCGGAAGAACCAAGGTGTTGGTTTTGAATGGAAGTTCAATGCCAATGGAGTTGAATGGGAAGAAGATCAATACCCCAAGACGAAGTTTGTTCCTCAACAAGAGAAGTATGATCCTACTCTCTTCAAGGGAACACAAGCTCAAGATGATCTTCCAACACAAGATCACAAGCTAAAGGGGAAGGACAAGCTTCAAGAGGAGATTTACTCATTTGAAGAACCACCTCTAGCCATGATCAAGTGGATTCCCAAGGCCACTCCTAGCTTTACTTCATCAAGTGCTAGTTCAACTCCAAGGATCCCCATCAAGTTGATGTGGGTCCCAAATAAGAAGAACTAGAGAGTTCTTGAGGGGTGACTCTGCCACAAACTTCACTCACAATCATATCTTGGCAAGGACTTTTGCAATCAACTCCAACCTTATGCACTAGTTCAAGGAGTTACAAAACCCCTTGTTGGTAATCAAGGAACAAGGTGTTCAATGCACAAATGGACATCATCTTATGAAAACTTCACTCCGTGTTCATAGATATCCTTGTTATTGTTCCTTGTGTGGGACTAACACATGTAGGTGTGAAGAGTATCAAAACAAGAAGGATTGCATCCAATTCTAGACGATCTTCATCAACAATGAGCATCCACTACTACAACACCCACATGAAGTCTTCAACGACAAAACCCAAGGTTAGTTCATCCCTCTTAGGGAGTATCTCACATCTAGGGGAGCTTTGCTCTAAGACTTGAGCTAAAGCATCTCTAAGAATGTGAACACATTAATGCTTTATGTAAAAGTAGTAACCCCACTTGTGCTTAAACGATGAGTATGACTTATGATCAAGCGTTCTGACTTGGCTCCTAAGTCAATATACTCATATAAAGAGGACTTTGCCATCGACAATTGCTTGGGAGATACTAGAGTAGTTTTGCATGTTTGACATATTTCATTTGACATCTTAATGTGTGAGCATGTTGATATGCATATTTTTCTCATTCAAACACATCCAATTATAGTTCATTTGAGATTTATTTTTCTGGCCAATTGGATGTACAATAATGCCTAATTATGCCCTCCAGCTATCTATTCTATCTTGTCTCAAATTCTATTTATGCTTCATCACAAAATTTGAACAAGCACTTTTTCGGACCCTCTGGGTGAAGAGCACTCGGAGCCACATATTCGAATTGGGATGCCTTCCAAAACCTCCTAAGTGTTTTTCGGTGTGACCAACTTCTACACATTCGGACCCACCGAAAACAATTAGGTTCATGAGGTTTTCCTATCTCGGTACCACCTATCTGGAAATCTCGGCATCATCGAGTTTATCTATCAACTAACAGTTATGAACTTCGGTGCCACCGATATTTTCCTCTCGGTGACACTGACAGCTAATCGGTATATATATCCATGCGATGGACTTTACAATTTTCTTCAAACCATCCACTCCCGCACCCCATTGCTGTTGCCACCCCTATCTATGGACATTCGCCATCATCTCCCGTGCACCCTCGCCCCGGGATTCTGTTGCTGTCGACGGCAATCGCCTCCGCCGTTCCCGCCGTAGAGAGGCTTCGTCGAGTTAGTGTAAAGCCTTGATCCCTTATGCGTTCTTTTTTAGATTCATGTGCATTAGGTCATGCCTCACTTCATACCACCGTATGTAATGTTCTATCCTCTCAAAAATTCGATTAGATTAGTTTGAGCAAACAAATTTAGGGTTCGGTTTCTGCAATAAGCAAACTCGGACCCTCTGAGTGAAAACATCTCGGAGTCATCGATGTGGTTTCAACCATAGCACAAAGGACTTTTCGGTGAAACTGAAAAGATCCTATCGGTGTCACCGAAGTGGATCTAGGAGCTCAGTGAGCAACTTCAGAGAGACCGAACCGCATCTCAGTGAAACCGAAAATGGTGTGCCAAGTTTCTGTTGTGGCCTCGGAGCTTCCGAAATTTGAAACTCGGCGGTTCCGAATTGCATATTGTGAAAACCTAAAACTAAAACTTTGAGTTCAAATCTTGCCAAAACTTCTGAATTTTGTGATGTTCATCTTCCACTCATCTATATGTAATTCACAGGGACAGTGGTCAGTATGTCAGGATTAGTTGACAGTTAGCACAGGTCGGAGGACCATGTTGACATGACCAATGGTACAAGTCCCAAGGAAAGTTATCATGAGGGAGAGAGGAGCTCTCCATGTATTCCTAAGGCTACCACTAGAGCCAAGAAGAGGAAGAATTCTGATGATGATGACGAGGATTTAAGGTGGAGGAGGCTAGCTCCAAGAGAAGCACTGTCACGAAAGAGTATGTAGGTACTCAAAAGAAGAGAGGAGTGATCAGGAAGGTTCCTGAGTCTGTTGCTACCAGGAGAGGGCTCTCAATTTCTTTAGAGATCCCAGGGAGATCCAAGCAAACCAAGTCTATGGCAAAGAAGTCTGGCAAGAAGAAGGAAAGGAAGATAAGTGTACATGTTGTGGGCAGACCAACCTCCATGTATGAGGACCTTTTGGAGGAAGAGGAGGAAGAACCTGCTGCCAACCCACCTTCTTCCAAGCAAAGGAAACTTATGGCTAATGTTATGCCAAGCAAGCCACCTACAAAACCTGAGACTGTTGCTGCCCCCAAGCCCAGAAGGATAACCAGAGATGTATCTCTTACAGAGAAGAACAAGGCCCAAGTGCCACCCCTTGATGAAGAAGATGAGGATGTTGTTGTGTTGAAGAAGCTCAGGTGTAACATCCCAAATTTTAAGATTTGAAATGTTAATAGGATCGTTCTTTTTCATCATGATTTCAGTGCATATTTGAATTTTTGTGAATATTCAAAGTGTTTTCCAAGTCAAGGCAAAATATTTGGAGTGGAGATAACATGACTTCTTCCCTGCTAACTATAGTTGGAAAATACTAAGAATATTATCAATAGTTCACAGTATTTATTCTGAGAGTTTTCAAAGTCATATTTATTTTAGAGTTGTTTTTAGTGCTTTTTATTAGCACCTATATTGCATAAAAATATTTTGCAACTTTTCTTCGACTTGGAAAAATGTTCACTATTTTATAAACATTGCTATAATACTTTAGTAAGTGTTCTGATAGTTTTTAAAAGTCACTGGGTACTTTATTTTACTCTAGTATATGTCTGTATATAGTAAATCTTTGTTCCCAGGTTTTACTATACACTCCGGTCCTCCCAGTGCAGCCCATTACCTTGACATCGCCCGCGCGCAGCAGCAGCAATAGTCTAGCGACAGCAGGCCAGCCCATTTCCACAGACAATAACCCACCGTAGTGTTTTTTGTTTTTCTTTTCCTTCTCTGTCCCGCTGACTTCTCTGGCCCACATGTCATCTCCCCCGCCGCGATGTGTTCTTCGTGGAGACCGATCCCGATCCAAATCGTCGCCCGATGTCGGCTCAATCTTGCCCTCCCGCAAGCCTATACCCCCATATATACATACCCTTTGTATCCTTGTCTGATTATTGCAAAAATTGAATCCTCCCGTGCCCTAGAACACCCACCTGATCTCGCCGGAATCAGCCGCTTGAAGCTCTATTGCCGGGCGATTTCGTCGCCACCAGGAGGTTAAGATTCCCCTCCTCAATGCCTTTCCCTTTGTACTAATTTTCCACGCCCGCCTAAATATTTTGTTTGCTCAGAGGAGCTCTAGGACTAGGTCCAAGACCGTCGGAGTTCTTCGACTCTGCCGCGCCATAGCTTGAGCACCGCCGTGAGCAGAGGTCACCCCTTTCGCCGTTGACGCCGCCATACTCACCAGCTTCATACGCCTCTTCTTCCTGTCAATCCGCCGTCACCGTACACTCAGCGTAACCGTCGCTGTCGTCATCTCCAGGGGCCCCATGCTCTTCTCCGTCAAGTTCGGCCGCCCACTGGACTCTCTTCTCTGGTGAGCAGCCCAGTCCCTTAGATCAAGTTTAAAACGACTTAGATCCTCTGTGTTTTTTGATTGAAACTTTCTTTGTTAATTATCGGCCATTCATGGTTTTAGCTACGCAGTGGATAGTTTCCAGCCTATAACAGTATGCCACCTGGCGACAATTTTGTTTAAATAGAAAATATGGCAGATTTGCTCATGTTTTTCAAACATTTACACCGTTTATCAAAATTTGATGAAACCAACGCCAAACTGTTCATCATGATCCCCTCTATCCATTACAACTGTCAAATCTATTTTTTAGAAATATTCAAATTTGAATTTGTTGAAATTCAACCATCCGGAGGCCAGATCTTTCAAATCGTTTATCCAATTCAGTTGATTCACTATGATCCTATTAGCTTGTAGGTGATAAATACATGCTGATATGCTACGGTTGTTTGGATTTTAAAAGTATTTCTTGTTGTTTGTTTTGTTTTGGTGTTATTTAAGTTGTGGTGATTGATTTGTTGCTTTGTTTGAAACCAATAGATTGTCCGGAGAGCGAAGCAAACTATTGTCAAGAGCGCCATTTGAGAACCAGGAATAAGGCAAGTTACACCTTTGCTCATACACATCCTATTATTTTCTACGCATGTGGTTCTATATCACATTATTATATTATGCATGTGTAGGATTATTGTGTTATGCTAAACACAGGTCGGATAGCCATATGTTTAGTCTAATCCTGATAATCCTTGTCGCCATATTGGGTACCGTTATATTGTAGTTATTGCTTAGCCTTGCCATGGTAGACGTGGATTAGGTAATGTGTGATACATGGAAGGTGAGAGAGAAATTTAAGTAACAAATAAAATAACCACGTGCATTTTATTGTTTCCTCCGGGAGGCTCTACAATATTAATATTTAATTAATGAATCATCTAGGCGGAATGGTTTGTCGGGACCAGTCGGCAAGTATGTATTTTTCGGGAGGCTCTACATGACTCAGGAACGGTGGGGAATGCCGCCCAGGTTTAAAAAGGTTGGACATGTTTCATATCAAGTAGCTTCCATGTACGGCCACTGGCTAGATGGGCTCTGGCTTAGTTGATCAGTTGTGGAAAACTTACCCGGATGTGCCAGCAGATGTAGCGGGATAGTTGGGATGGGCCTCCTGTGGGACTAGGTGACTGCTTCTGAAAGACTTTGTCTCGATTTTGGGTTGGGTCCAGTGGGTAAAGCGTACTAACCTCTGTAGAGTGTAAAAAAACTAATCATGATTAGCCGTGTCGCAGGTTATGGACAATTTTGAGCAACTGGACTTGAAACCTATGGAAGATCTTATCATCTCAAAATAATTAATTGTGAAGTGGGCTTAATTATATCTATGATCCTCGGAGGCTCTCATAGGCGGGTTAAATTGGAGGTGGTCCAGTTTAACAATAGATCAACTAGAGTGTAGTAAATATTAAATACTTGATTAGTAGGTAGAAGTAAGATAAAATCAGCTTTCTGCAAAACAAACCATAAGCCTTTCCTTTGTCAGATCTTTGCATATAGATATGGTAGGTCTATTGTAACAATTTCGGTGTGATTTGCCCATACATTCAAAGTATTGTCCCTTTGTGGCTGCAACGTTTTATGTTGCAGGATTTTTATACGACGTGTGAGTGATGCGCATAGGGTTACAATGACTACACTCAGCTTTGCCAGTGGTGTTGTTGGGACTCCACAGTTATATTTTATGCATTCCGTTGTGTTTTATTTTGAGCTAGCCTTTGAGCTTAGCAGTTTGTAATAAATTATACTCTGGATCTACGATGTAATACTTATGACATGTGGATTATTCTTGATATTTCATTTTTTACTGTGCGTGCTAGCTATTGATCCAAGGATTGGCACAGTAAGCATAGAGACATCGAATCTTATCAGGTTCGGGTCGTTACAGATGGTATCAGAGCCCATGTTGACTGTAGGTCGTCACCCTAGAAAATGGAGTAGTAAAATCCATAGGAGTGAAAACTTATTTTGCAACCTTACTCTACTTGTTAGTTTTTACTCTCGTACTTATACCTTCTCTTTTCAAGTGTAGATGATCCCTGTAGTTACATTAGTATCATCGGACAAGTTTTAGTTAGCAGATCACCACTACTATGTTGAGTTTTATAAACGTTTCACGTGTAGTATGATGAGATCATATCTCTTGTGGATATGACCTTACCTGTAGGTTTTTCTTGTGTGGTGTGACTTATGTGATTTGTTTGATTTGGTGTTTGTTGCTAGCATATGGGTAGTGTTTTCCTCTTAGGCCTAATTCTGTCTATATCTCATCTATGCTTACCGACCAGATGTCGTCGAGACGTAATACTAGAGTCGGTTGTTTAGGAGACAACAAGAACAATGATGTGCCACCATAAATGCAACAATTTCTTCAAGGAAAATCCCAGTTGATCTAGCTGCTCATTCAGAACATGGGAAACGACAACAATAATCCACCTCCATCACCACCAGTGGATGCACTTACTTGTTTCTTGACGTTGAATCCTCAAAGGTTTTCTAGCACCCCTGAACCTATTGTGGCTGATGATTGGCTTCGCTTAGTTAATAGGAACTTGGAGACTGTTGGATGCACTGATGCAGAGAGAGTGAGGTTTGCCTCACATTTGTTGGAGGGTCCTGCCGTAGCTTGGTGGGACAACTACTTGGTCACTTACCCTATTACTACTATTACGTGGGTGCAGTTTCAAGCAGGTTTCCGTGTTCCCCATGTGTCTGCTGGTACCATGTGTCTGAAAATGAAGGAGTTTCGCAGCTTGCATCAGGGTGGTCGCACCGTGAACGAATATGTGGAGGAATTTAATAAGCTTGCACATTATGATCTATTCATAATTGGACGTGAACTAGTAATGCTCAAGAAGTGATCCTGAACACCTACTTACGAGTCAATCATAACCCCACCGTGTTCTCTCTCGGTTCAGAATTCACAAGAAGAGATGGTCACGGTTACACACACGGTTGATGTGTTTTAATTGAATATACTTTAAGTTTTCTATTAACGGATACTATAAAATTTCCAAGTTGTCACATAACCGCGGGCACGGCTCTCAGAAAGATTTAACCCTGCAGGGGTGCTCCAACTCATCCATCACAAACTAGCCACAAGCTGCGTGGAAAACCTCAACCACGGGATAGCCCGTAGTATCCTCAGAATTCCGGTGAAAAACCTCAACCTCGAGATAGCCCAAAGTATCCTCGGAATTCCGTGCACAAGACGCTCAAGAAAGGTAGAACTAATCCAGCAAGGCCGCCTGGCGTGTCGACAAACCTGATAGGAGCCGCGTATCTCGTTCTCAGGACACGACCAGATGAGCTAGTGTACAGTGGCCTGATAGAAATCACCCAAGTTGCCCTGGGGTGGCCCCACACAGTGCTCTATTTTGGACCAACACTCATGAGGACCACTGGCTCGGGTTGTTGATTAATTATCCGCGGGTGCCGGCGGGTCCCTATGCAATTTTATTAGTTATTAGGCAAATGTAGTACCAATGTTGGGCCTTGCCCGAAGAGTTTTATCCCAAAATGAAAATCAAGTGGGTCCCCATAACAACCCCAAGCATGTTAGGAGTGCTCAATATGGAACATAATACCGGAACTCAGAACTAAGGCGGCAAGAGTATAAGAAATAACCAGGCAAAATGCCGAGCCTTCCACCCTTTACCAATATATAGATGCATTAAATTAAATAACAATAATAATGTGTGATATCCCAAGATATCCATGTTATCACATGGAACAACCTGCACCTGCAACTAGCAACGCTATAAGAAGGGCTCGCAAGCGGTAACATAGCCAAACAATGGTGTCGGTGCACTAGGACAGGGGTATCCAGTGCCCCTGACTTATGCACACGCAGTAGTAGCAAAACCCATCAACACAAGCGCAAACCAAGCAAGCATTCAAGACCCAGACTCCGGCAGCAGCAACCCACAAAAGGCCAAGCAACTCCGGCAAGACGAACGCAACAAGCCCAGGACGGGCCCGGAGCGCGCCAAGCCCATCCCCGGTGCCTGCCGGAGACCGAGGCGCGTACACCTTTAGGAAGACCCGGCAAGCCATCCCCCGGCAAGCGCGAGCCGGTCGGCCACCGCTCCACCGCATCACAACGCCAGTCACTTGTCGATGCGGTGTCGAGCCCCCAGGTGGCTAAGTGGCTCTCGCTAAGCACGTGGCGGCACGCTGGAAGACAGGTTATGCCCCCTTGACACCCGTCCATAGGCGTGTCAATCTGTGGTGCGATAGTTAGCTAGAGCGCTGGTAGAAGCTTGCCGGGGATGCACCCCCGCACGTCACCTAGACTGCATTTATGGCATTTTGTCCTAAGTGCCAGAGTTAGGTATGATAGCTCTATTAGTTGTCTAATCATCAGACAATGTCTGTTTTGCCATTGTGGTTGCCCCTTGAGCTATAAAAGGAGGCCCGAGGCGACCTAGCTCAAGATTCGGACCTTTAGACACTTGTACTCACGTAGTAGCTCTCCCCGATGGCAACCCTTGTCGGGATTGAGCGTTGCGTGTTCTTTGTGTTCTTCTGATCAATTCACCAAAAGCAGGAGTAGGGTTTTACGCTTCACAGCGGCCCGAACCTGGGTAAAAACACTAGCGTCCCGGTCGTTGTGCTGCCTCATGGTCTCCGCTCTTTGTGCAACGTGACCTTCCCCTGCCGAACCACAAAGGGGCCTCTGGTTCCATAGGTGATCATGTGCATCCGTGCCGCGACATATTTGGCGTGCCAGGTAGGGGGCGAGTCGTTTGTGCGAACCCGAGTTCATGAGCAGCGAGTCGATCTTCATCATCGTCTTCTACATCCATGGCTCCAAAGAAGAAGTCCGGCGCGACCGTGCATCCCTCCACTTCAAAGGCCCCCTCGCATGCAACCGCGGGCGCCATTGGCACCGCGGCGGCTGCGAGTGAGGCGGGCGCCGTGGGCGACACGGCTGGCGCGGGCGGCGCCACCGTCGTACCCCCCGCGGCCGAGGTTGGAGTGGGGAACGCCGGAGAGGAGCAACAGCATCAACATCCTGGCGAGCACGCCCCTGGTACCACGGGCGGAGGAAACGACCAGTCTCCACCTTCCCGCCGCGCGGATGGTCGAGCCCGCCACAGCGGCGCTCAATCCGGAGCAAGCCGTGATCCCCCATCTGCGCCCATCACTAGCGCGGCTACTGGGCACACGCCTCGTCCAAAACAAGCCGCAGCGTCGAGCGGGGCCGCGAACCCGCGAGCTCAGCCTCCCCCACGTCAGACCGCACTGGCGAGCGGCGCACGGCGATAGGGGCGCGACGACTCCCCTCTTGGTTCCACCAGGAGCCGGGCGACGTCGCGGTCCGCCTCTTTCGCCATGCCGGACACGGCATCGGAAGCAATGGCGTGAGCCCAGCTGCTGCTAAACTTCCCGCCGGCGGCTGATAAGATGGATGAGTGGAGAGCTACCATCCAGAGTTTGATATCCTTCATCGAAGCCAAAAAATCTCAGCATGCAGAGCCATCGTGACGCACGCGTACGGCAACGGCGGCCCGGGCCGGCGATCGTGGTCGAGGGGGCCACACCAACGGTGCAGTCCCCTCCGCGACAACAGACCCAGGAGCAGCCACGACGAGCTTCACATGCTGACGAGCTCAACAAGGCATCTATGGCCTCGTCCGGCCCGCGCGATCACCGGGACCAGCGGCGTGTCCGGGAAGATCGGCGGAAAGAAGACGCACGCATCACCATATAGCGGTGCCGAGAAGCACACCGTCAGTCTGACAAGCGCAACGGCCCAGGTGCTGGCGACCCCGCGCCCAGTGCTGGCGGGTACCTACCTTACAAGGTTGGGTGCCCTGCCTTCACTCGCGAGTTGCGGCAGGTCCACTGGCCATCGGCCCGAGCTTTCAAGCCAGATGATGGAGAAGTACAACGGAAAACTGAACCCGGCAGAATTCCTGGGCATCTACACGATAGCCGTTCAAGCTGTCGGAGGAAGGGATGAGAAAGTGCTCGCCAATTACTTCCCTTTGGCACTCAAGCCAAACGTGAGAATCGTGGATGATGCACCTACCGGAGAACTCCATTTCATCATGGGATGACTTGTGCAACGAGTTCGTTGGCGCCTTCACAGGTGGCCACCAGGAGCCAGGGCAGCCCAACGACCTGCAAGTCCTTCCGCAAAAGGAGGGAGAGACTTTGCGGAAGTACATCCAGAGATTCAGTCGAGTGCACCGCAACATTCCGGAGATACACCTCGTTGCTGTGATTGCCACGTTCCATTCGAACGTACGCAACAGGAGAATGCGGGCCAAGATGAACGTCAGACTCCCCAAGACCGTCAATGAGCTGTACACATTGTCGGACAAGTGTGCTCATGCTGAGGAAGGAAGGCGACTACCCGGAGAGGAGGCTGGCGTCGAAGTCGATTCAGATGATGACGACGATGCCCCTGGCCCAAAGGGAAAGAGCCGAAAGCGCAACAAAAAGTGTAAGGGAAAAGCAGTGTTGGCCGTTGAGGGCTCCGGTGATTTCAGTACCGGCAAGAAGGCCAAAGCCGAGGCCCCCGGCAAGGGAGTTGCCGCGTGCGCTGATTGCCGGGAGGCCGCTGCCGCTGAGAAAACTAGAAGATCCGACGGGCCATACTGCAAAATCCACCGCACTAAGGGCCATGATCTCCAAGAATGCCGCCAAGTTGAGCAGCTTGTCGAGAAGCAGAAGGCCGAGTACGAGAAGCGTGACAAAGAGAAAGGCCAAGACGGTGCTGCTGGGAAGGGCTGTGACGGCAGAGGAGGCCGCCGCGGCAATGCTCGGTAGCAGAAGGAAAGGCCAGCCAAAGGCCGTGAGAAGAAAGAAGTAGAGCATATGAGTGAGGATGAGGATGATGAGGAAGATTCCAGTGATCGAGAATTCCAGAAGGCAACCAAAGCCATGTGTGTTGACGGGGGTGCATCTTTGCATTCCTCTCACTGATAGCTCAAGCAATGGGCGCGCGAGGTCAACGTTGTGGAACCAGCTGCAAAGTCCAAAAGGCCACTCAAATGGTCCCGCACGCCTATCATCTTTGATGAAGAGGACCATCCTGATCGCACCACTGCGGTCGGATGTTTGCCGTTGTTGGTCTCCCCAACAATCTGCAACCTCAAAGTCACCAAGATGTTAGTTGACGGCGGGGCGGGATTGAACTTAATCTCCCCAAAAGTGGTTTAAAGGCTACAGATCCCTGACGGAGATCTCAAGGCTACGGGTACATTCCAAGGAGTCAACCCCGGCAGAAGCCGACCTAAGGGAAAGATCACTTTTCCTGTGACGTTTGGCGGGGAGTTGAATTACAAGACTGGGAAAGTAGTGTTTGACGTGGTTGAGCTCCCTCTCCCTTACAATGGAATTCTCGGTTGCCCAGCCCTGGCAAAATTCATGGCAGCATCCCACTATGCTTACAACACTTTGAAAATGCCGGGCCCCATTGGAATCATCTCCATCCCATCTGACAAGAAGGATGCAGTCATATGCGTGGACAAGATGTATCGGGACGCGGTAGCAGCTGAGGCTGACGAAATCCCAGCTCCCGCCAAGGAATCGAAGAAAGAGAAGAAGCCTAGCATGAACAATGGCAATGACTCCAGGAAGCGCGCCTCTTTGGAGTGTGTTGCACCTGATGATGACCTGCCAGAGAGTTTCGCTAGCAAGAAGTCCAACGTCACCTATCCTGAGACGAAGAAGATCCTTGCAGGGCTGGATGGCACTGGTGGCATGTTCACCATCAGTGCCACCCTTACTAACAAACAGGAAAGCGCGCTCATTGCCTTCCTGCGGGCGAATGTCGATGTGTTTGCTTGGCAACCATCTGACATCCCCGGTGTTCCCAGGGGGGTGATTGAGCACCACCTTGATGTCTGCCCTCATGCCAGGCCCGTCAAGCAAAAGGTTAGGAAGCAAGCCTTGGAGCGACAGCAGTTCATTGCCGAAGAAATCAAGAAACTTGAGGCAGCTGGTTTGGTCAGAGGAGTGTTGCACCCAACTTGGCTAGCCAACCCGGTAGTGGTGCGCAAGGCGAATGGGAAATGGAGGCTCTGCATAGATTTCACTGACTTGAACAAAGCATGCCCGAAGGACCCTTTCCCCCTGCCGCGCATCGACCAGATTGTTGATTCCACTTCCGGGTGCGACTTGCTTTCCTATTTGGACGCATACTCTGGATACCACCAGAATTTCATGACTAAGGAAGATGAGGAAAAGACTGCATTCATAACTCCGTGCAGCACGTACTGCTTTGTACGGATGCCCTTCGGGTTAAAGAGCATTGGTTCTACCTTTGCCAGAGCCGTGCAGATTGGATTTGGACCTCAGTTGCACAAAAACGTGGAGCTTACATGGATGACATAGTCGTCAAGACCAAGGATGAAGCAACTCTCATACAAGACTTGGAAGAAACTTTTGCAAACTTGCGCAAGATCAATTTGAAACTCCACCCTGAGAAGTGTGTGTTTGGCGTCCCATCCGGCAAGTTACTTGGGTTCTTTGTACCTCAACGAGGAATAGAAGCCAATCCCGACAAGATCAAAGCAATTGAGCATATACAAGCACCCAATACTATCAAGGACATCAGACGTTTGACCAGATGCATTGCCGCATTGAGTAGGTTCATCTCCAAATCCGTTGAACGCGCCCTGCCATTCTTCAAGATTTTGAAGAAGGCTGGCCCGATAAAGTGGACCCCGGAAGCAGAGGCAGCACTGCAGGATCTGAAAATTTACCTTTATTCCGCTCCCACCTTGGTCGCTCCTAAACCGCAAGAACCGTTGCTGCTACACTTGGTGGCAACGAATCAAGTGGTTAGTACAGCGCTGGTGGCGCAGCGAGAAGTGGATGAAGGTGCACCCGCTGCGGCTGATGCTGCCGGGGACAAAACCGAAGCATCCACGGTAGGACCCAATGCAGACCTAGGGGAACCTCAGTAAGCTAGCGAAGGCAGTTCCAAGGAAGTGACGAAGAAGAAAGTGGTGCAGCGGCCAGTGTACTTTGTCAGCTCCTTGTTGCAGGGGGCTAGGTCAAGGTACTCTGGAGTGCAAAAGCTGATCTTCGGCCTCATCATGGCCTCGAGGAAGCTGCGCCACTACTTCCAAGCCCATGAGATCACAGTTGTCACTCGCTTTCCGCTACAGCGCATATTGAGGAACCCCGAAGCCACTGGCAGGATAGTTGAGTGGGCACTTGAGCTGTCAAGTTTTGGATTGAAGTATGAGAGCACTTCCACAGTTCAGAGCAGGACGTTGGCGGAGTTCATTGCAGAATGGACACCCACGCCAGACGAAGAGGTTCCAGATACAATTCTCCCCGGCAAAGAAGCACCCAAGGATTGGATCATGTACTTTGACGGTGCTTTCTCACTCCAGGGTGCCGGAGCAAGCGTGCTCCTCGTCGCCCCCACCGGAGAGCACCTCAAGTATGTGGTTCAGATGCACTTTCCCCGGGAGGAAGCCACCAACAACACCACTGAATATGAGGGTCTCCTTGCCGGACTCAGAATCGCGGTGGAGTTGGGAATCAAGAAACTGATCATCCGAGGAGATTCACAGCTCGTGGTGAAACAAGTCAACAAAGATTATCAGAGCCCATTGATGGAAGCATACGTAGAAGAAGTGAGGAAATTGGAGGAGTGCTTTGATGGGTTGCAAGCAGAGCATGTGCACCGTGCAGAAAACATCATCGCTGATCACCTATCAAAGTGCGCTGCGCAGAAGCTTCCTATGGAACCAGGGACTTTTGTCCTCCGCCTCACTCAACCATCAGTATCCCCGTCAGCGATGGCCAGGAAAAGAAGAAAGCTGAACTCCGGCAAGCGTCTCCCGGCAGAGCTTCCCAAAGCCGCAGGTAGAGAGGCTGTCGGGGGAAGTCCCATTTCGGTTGGTGAGCAGCTCCCTCCCGCAGAACCTCAGGCTCTTGTGGTCGAGGTAAGCGCTCCCACAAATGAGGAGATGCCTTTAGTCCTCGTTGTCGAGCCGCATGCTCCAACCTGGGCACAGCATATAGTCCACTTCCTCCAAGCAGGAGAACTTCCCGAAGAGCAAGAAGAGGCCGAAAAAGTAGCCCGTCGGTCAAGTATGTACCAGTTTGTCGATGACACCTTGTACAGAAGATGACCGAATAGTGTGAAATTGCGGTGCATCTGCCAGGAGGATGGACTGAAGTTGTTGGCAAAGATTCACAGAGGCGTATGTGGCTCTCACATTGGATCTAGGGCTCTTGCCGAAAAAGCCTTCCAGCAAGGTTTCTATTGGCCCACTGCCCTCCAAGATGCAACTGAGTTGGTCACCAAGTGTGAAGCCTGCCAGTTCCATTCCAAGAACATCCATCAACCAGCGCAAGCTCTCCAGACGATCCCTTTATCCTGGCCATTCTCGGTCTAGGGGCTCGATATTTTGGGCCCCTTTCCCCGCGCTGTCGGGGGCTTTGAGTTCTTGTTCGCAGCAATCGACAAGTTCACAAAGTGGCCTAAGGTAGAGCCAGTGAGGAAGGTGACCACGCAGTCAGCTATCAAGTGTGCCGTTTTGGAGTGCCCAACAGAGTGATCACCGACAACAGCACCCAGTTCACGAGCCGCGCCTTCATGCAATACATCCAAAGCCTTGAAAGCAAGGTCTCCTTCGCCACTATTGCCCATCCAAGAAGCAACGGGCAAGTCGAGAGGATGAATGCTGAAATGCTGCGAGGGCTCAAGACAAGGACTTTTGATAGACTGTGGAGAAGCGGCACGCGCTGGATAGATGAGCTGCCGGTGGTTATTTGGTCCCTCAGAACGACACCGAATTGAGCTACCAGCCAGACGCCCTTCTCCCTAGTGTATGGGGCGGAAGCAGTGCTCCCCACGGAACTCATATACGGGTCACCTCGAGTACTTGCCTACGACGAAGTAGAGCAAGAGCAGCTACGGCATGATGATGCCATGCTCCTCAAGGAAGATCGTCTCCGGGCTACTGTGTGTGCTGCATGCTACCAGCAAGCCCTGTGCCGCTACCATAGCCGCAGGGTCCATACCCAGAGCCTTGAGGAAGGCGACCTTGTCCTTACGCACGTTCAGTCCGCCAAGGGTACCAACAAGTTGACGCCGAAGTGGGAAGGCCCTTACCGGGTAGCACGAGTCACCAGACCTGGCACAGTCCGTCTGGAGACCGAAGATGGCACCAAGGTGCTTAACTCATGGAATGTTGAGCATCTTCGTAAGTTCTACCCGTGAGGCGCGGCTCGGGCTCAGTCCCCAGCAGCCACCTTTTGTACAAGCTTTGCCGAAGTTGCATGTAACCCTTTGTACAAAGCCAGACGCAGACCCTGTGCAACAATAATAAAGCTAGGCATTGCATCATATCATTGCATTGCATGTTCGTTATGCATTTTTATGATTGCAATATCATCGCCTTTTTAAGTTCTAGAGATTTGCTAGAGTACTTGTTGAGCCTATAATCCTTGTTACCGCATTCTCTCTTCAAGGGATCCTCTTACCCTACGTGTTTGACCACCAGGAAAACATAGAAGGAGGGCAAAGGAACAAGGACGGTGGCCCAGCGTACTCCAGACAGGGATACTTCCTAAAAAGATAAGTCTAATCGCATATCCCAAGTTTTATGATTGTTTGCTCCCTTAAAGGAAACCCTTGCTCTCTTTTCGGATGTGTTTGGTGGAGTCCCCCACGTGGTGAAAACCCTTGTCGGGACGAGCCGTCCCCCAGTTCCAGATACTTATTAGCTCTGGGGGGCCGCATCGATACCGACAAGGAGCCCTGCGGGGGAACAATGCCAGCCTGCTGTCGGGGGCTCGCTCCCTTTTTGGCGCTCGTGGTTAGTAGTGACCCGGCAAGCGGTTCCGTGCGGCAAGGACAAACATACTGACACAATAGAAACAAAGGGAGAAAAGGATGGTACTCAGGGAAGAGAAATAACATTCATTCATTCATTTGTTGATACAAAATGGATCAAGATACATTGGAGAGCTCCTTCCTAATAAATCTTTATTTGACTTTCTCCCCTAGGAGCAAGCTACAAAAAGAAAAAGGGCAAAAGGGAGACCTAAGAAGAAGCCCAGCCTGACCCCGTCAAGGCTGCCGAGGAGCGGCTTGGCAGGACCCCCGGCAAGGAAGACGAAGCCGGAGTCCACGAGCCTGCCAAGGTCCAGCTGAGGAGGAGAGGCGGCGCCCAAGTCAAGAACCCCCGGCAAATAGCTCTGCCGGGGGAAGGGGGGAGCTCGCTGACGGTGATGGTGTGGCCGGTGGTCAGCTGGAGCCCAGGTCGTCGTACTCTGACTTGACGGCCTGGAGCTCGCTGTCGCCGCCTTCACCGACACTGTCCTCCTCGTAGCTATCGCTCGAGGAGGAGCTTTCATCATCACTCGAGCTCTCTTCAGAGCAGCCGAGACGAGCGCCCTAACACCCATAGATCTTGATGGAGAGCATGTCGGCCTCCACCAGCTTGAAGCGGAGGACGTACCCGCCCGTGAAGTTATGAGCGCGGGCGAAGGTCTTCCACCCGCGCCTGGGAACTCGACGTCAGCCCGCACGGCACCATTACAGTAGCCGTGCACGCGCAACCACATCGTGTGCGGCTTGTCGACCTCCATCGCCCTGGCGAAAGGACGAGGGAGTCGCAAACGGCTGCGAGGAGGGCCACGCAGCCCGATGATGAACTCCAGCACCGTGCTTTCGGTATGTTCCACTGTTGGGGAAGACACCGCCACCGGAGGAGGGTCGGAGGCGGAGCTCCGCCTCCCCCGGCCACGAGCCCCATGTTGGCCCCGGCCTCTTCCGGCTCTCCCGCCGCGCGCGCTGGGACCGCCTCCCATCGCCACGGCTCAAGCAGTGGCATGATCTCGAAGGGAAGCTCTCGTCGCCCCGGCGGAAGCTGAGAGCCGCCCTCGCCCCCTCGTCATGGCGAGAACTAGCGCATCCAAAGACAAACCAGAAGAGAAGGACAAGCAACGCGGACTTGGGAATAAGGAGGAGATGGAGATGGATGAGCATCACCGCCGTGACCCCCTAATTTATAGGGGAGGGCACGGGGGCTGGCTCTCCCCCGCTCCAGAGCGGCCGCCCATCTCCACCAATCCCACTACACATGACTCACGGGCGAACAGGTAACCGCCCCAATGCTCCAATCCATGGCGTTGCAGTTTCTGCCACGCCCAGGCCTTTAAGTCACGTGCACCCACCGCAAGCTCCCCGCAATGCATGCGGCGTGCGTGGCGGAAACGGCCTGAGGTAGTGGGTCAGTGCTCACTAGTAAATTGGCGGTTACTCCCCCACATTGCGCGCCTGTGCATAAATTTTGGGCCTGACCCAACGGCACCGGGCAAGTGCGTGTGGGCCAGACCCGGGGGCTCCTGTCGGTGCACTAGGACAGGGGTATCTAGTGCCCCTGACTTATGCACAGGCAGTAGTAGCAAAACCCATAAAAACAAACGAAAACCAAGCAAGCATTCAAGACCCAGACTCCGGCAGCAGCAACCCACAAAAGGCCAAGCAACGCCGGCAAGACCAACACAACAAGCCCAGGACGGGCCCGGAGCATGCCAAGCCCATCCCCGGTGCCTGCCAGGGAACGAGGCGCATACACCTTCAGGAAGACCCGGCAAGCCATCCCCCGGCAAGCGCGAGCCGGTCGGCCACCGCTCCACCGCATAGCTACGCCAGTCACTCGTCGATGTGGTGTTGAGCCCCCAGGTGGCTAAGTGGCTCTCGCTAAGCACGTGGCGGCATGCTGGAAGACAGGTTATGCCCCCTTGACACCCGTCCATAGGCGTGCCAGGCTGTGGTGCGATAGTTAGCTAGAGCGGTGGTAGAAGCTTGCCGGGCATGCACCCCCGCACGCCACCTAGACTGCATTTATGGCATTTTGTCCTAAGTGCCAGAGTTAGGTATGATAGCTCTGTTAGCTCTCTAATCATCAGACAATGTCTGTTTTGCCATTGTGGTTGCCCCTTGAGCTATAAAAGGAGGCCCGAGGCGACCTAGCTCAAGATTTGGACCTTTGGACACGTGTACTCACGTAGTAGCTCTCCCCGATGGCAACCTTTGCGGGGATTGAGCACTGCGTGTTCTTCGTGTTCCTCTGATCAATCCACCAAAAGCAGGAGTAGGGTTTTACGCTTCACAACGGCCCGAACCTGGGTAAAAACACCAGCGTCCCGATCGTCGTGCTGCCTCATGGTCTCCGCTCTTTGTCCAACGTGGCCTCCCCCTACCGAACCACAAAGGGGCCTCTGGTCCCATAGGTGATCGTGTGCATCCATGCCCCGACAAATGGTTTGCTGGGATGTGGGGGTTAGAGGCTTATCATGGCATTTCGGGAGGCTTGACAAACAAGTGGTAGGTAGCGAGACATAGAAATAGAAATGAGGCAACTAGCATGGCAATGATAGTGGTGGTATCCAGGGAAATGGTCATCTTGCCTGAGATCCCGCTTGGAAGAAGAACGAATCCGTGAAGAAGATGATCCAACATAGTCGAACGGATCCTCACACTCTGAAACGCTTTCGGAACACTATATAGAACAAGCAATCCAGAAACAATCAATCAACACACAATACACCACAACATATTCATGATATGATGCGCACACAAATATGATGCATGTCCATTTAAATATGCAAGGCATGGCAAAGCACAAGAATCAAATACTACACATTAAGTGAAGCTCAATATGCAACGAGTTGCATATTGAAGAAACTCCACGTTCGAATCATTTAGTTCACTCTCGTTTATTTACATGGCAAGTTTAAATGTTGTTTATCATGGCAAAAGGTGAAGCATAATTAAACAACCTATCTAGGCATTTTAAATGAGGTCGGAAACAACTTATAGTATTTCCGAAATGACCCCATATGCAAATTTTGAAATTGTTCTAGATCTGAACTAACCATATTTTATATTTATTAAACAACAAAAAATGCATCAGGTGATTCTACTTGTCTTTCTAGGCGATTTACAAATATAGATAATTCAAAACGGAGCTACGGCCTAAAAGATATGACAAAAACAAGATGAATATGTCATGAATGCAAAATGTATGCAAACGACAACCACAAACATTTTAAAACATGGATGCAACAAGATATTATGAAACTACATGGAATTCTACTCAAGTTTCATGTATGGCATGTTCAAAACGGAGCAACGGAGCAACAATAACAACCAACACAAGTTCTAGACAAAATCTGTCCAAACAGCAATATGGCAGTTTGCACACCTCAAAATACCAGGCTATAAGAATCTAAAATGCACAAACAAGACATGCAGCAGTAGCTTACATGATTCACAACAATTCATCTCATAGCAGCAAGTTGAATAGAAGCATGGATCAATAGCAAAAGAGCTCACAAGATGGCATTTGGAACAACAGTTATGACTTAGTGAAAATAACAGTTTTTCACAAACTGTGATAACCTGAAGGCCTATTGAAAGCAAGAAAACTATATGCTATAGGAATTATAATGGCATGAAAATCTATAGCATGGCAGTGGGAATGATGCACTTCAATTCATTCCATGATGGTAAGGTCTAATTATGCACAGAATCATAGCTAAAATCAACACAACATGGCATTCTGAAATAACCAAATTCTCAGACGAAAATTAGAGTAGACATGAGCAACAGTTTTTATCAGGTAGGCATTTGACAGCAGAATTAATTATGATGCATAACCTATAAATGAAAACTAATGACACAACATGACAGAGCATAACATGCTTTATAAAACACTCCATGGTGGTAACCACAAAGGAGTTGTAGATCAATACCAAAACACGTGGCAACATGGCAACAAAATAAGACAGTTTCAGACTTAGAATTAATTAGACCCCTCAAAACAGCGACATTTTTATGGCATGTTGGCAGCAAGAAAATAACATCTAAACATGGATTTTCATGGCAAACAAAAATACCAGGGGCTAGTACACATGTCAAAGGGCATATCTCATGTTCTACAATAATTCATATGATGCATGGATTAATCACACAAAAATAACAAAAGGGCATCACATTAAAAATAACATGCACACAAATTTGCTCAAATGACGAAACTAATTGCACGGATGGATTCAATGGATTTTTTCTACCCCGAAATCATATATAACATGGGGGTGCTTACTTTGGGGAAAATGACACAACAATTATGCAAGATTAGGGCATTTATGCAAATTACATGAAAATAGCAAGTTAAACATTTTATCAAGCATGAAAGTTGGATATTATGAATCTACACAAAATTCTGAACATTTTTCATATATAATTCATTTTAATCCGATGCACGGTTGTGGAGTTATTACATGCATGATGTTGAGGGGGTTTTCTGTAAAACAGCATTTTCGTGGATAATTAGTAAATTTGTTAGACAGAAAAAAATACGAATTGGGCCGAATCTGGACTAACAGGACGAAAAGGTATGAGCGTCACATAGTTATACAACGCATGGGCGCGTGATAGGGTCGGTTGGCAACTCACCTAGTGGGCTGAGCCCAATCAGTGGAGAGGCTTAGGGCTGGCAGAGCTGGGCCGACTCTTGGGCGAGGCTGGGCCTTGGCGCTGGTTCCAGCCCACGGGGGCGAGGCAAGCGCTTAGGCACGGATCAACGCGAGGCTGGGCCGAGGCCTCGGAGGCCAAGGGCGCGAGCGACGCTGGGGCATCGTCTCCTTCCCGTGCTCGTACACGAGTAGGAGGCATGACGCGCGGTGCAGGGAGGTGGAGCACCGGCGAGGTCGGGGATCGATGGGGACGGCCAAATCGGGGCAGAGGCATCACGTATCCGGTCTGGAGGTGGCCGGATCTGGCCGGTGGCTGGCGACGGGTGTTGGGGAATGTCGCATGGGAAACAAAAAATTTCCTACGCACACGCAAGATCTATCCATGGTGATGAGCATCTACGAGAGGGAGAGTGAATCTACATACCCTTGTAGATCGCTAAGCGGAAGCGTTAAGAAACACGGTTGCTGTAGTCGAACGTCTTCGCGATCCAAATCGCAAGTCGTCCCTCGATCCAAACACGATCTAGCGCCGAACGGACGGCACCTCCGCGTTCAACACACGTACGGCTTGATGACGCCTTCACCTCCTCGGTCCAGCGAGCGATGGTGAAGTAGTGGATGAGTTCCGGCAGCACGACGGCGTGGTGATGGTGGTGAGGAACAATCTCTGTAGGGCTTTGCCAAGCACTACGGAGATTATGACGGGAGGAACTAGAGGGTTAGGGTTGCCGACACACGGCTTGGGAAATCTTGATGTATCCCGTGTGGTAGCCCTGCCCCTCTATTCATATGTTGAGCCCTGGGGTCTAAACTTGGAGAGAAAGCCTCCACAAGGTCGGTTTTGCCCGCACAAGGTCGGTTTGGCCCGCACGGAAAGAGTCCCACTCGGATTCCAGCAGTACCGCGTACAAGCGGTAGTACCGCTCAGGAGCGGTAGTACCGCTTACGCGGTAGTACTGCCTTACCAGCGGTAGTACCGCTTAAGGCAGCAGCAAAACTTCCTTTTGCACTTTCCAATACCTCGTGGGCTTTACCCCTTTGGCCCATATAAAGTGTTGCTGCACCCGAACACTTCGGTAAACATTCGGAACCCCTTCCGTTGAATTCCGGAACCCTTCCGGAGATCAAAACACTATTATCACATATATCAATCTTTACCTCCGGACTCTTCCGGAGATCCTCGTCATGTCCGGGATTTTATCCGGGACTCCGAACAACCTTCGGTCACCAACACAATAACTCAACTATACTAATCGTCACCAAACGTTAAGTGTGTAGACCCTGCGGGTTCGAGAACTATGTATACATGACCGAGACACCTCTACGGTCAATAACCAATAGCGGGACCTGGATGCTCATATTGGTTCCTACATATTCTACGAAGATCTATATCGGTCGAACCTCTATGTCAAGGATTCAGTTAATCCCGTATGCTGTTCCCTTTGTTCTTCGGTATGTTACTTGCCCGAGATTCGATCGTCGGTATCTCTATACCTAGTTCAATCTCGTTATCGGCAAGTCTCTTTACTCGGTCCGTAATACAAGATCTCGTGGCTAACACTTTAGTCACATTGCTTGCAAGGCTCATTGTGATGTTGTATTACCGAGTGGGCCCTGAGATACCTCTCCGTTACATGGAGTAACAAATCCCAGTCTTGATCCATGCCAACCCAATAGACACCCTCGGAGATACCTGTAGAGCATCTTTATAGTCACCCAGTTACGTTGCGACGTTTGATACACACAAGGTATTCCTCCGGTGTCAGTGATTTGCATGATCTCATGGTCATAGGAACAGATACTTGACATGCAGAAAACAATAGCAATAAACTGACACGATCATATGCTACGTTTATAGTTTGGGTCTTGTCCATCACATCATTCTCCTAATGATGTGATCCCGTTATCAAATGACATCTCATGTTCATGGCTAGGAAACCTTCACCATCTTTTGATCAACGAGCTAGTTAACTAGAGGCTTACTAGGGACACAGTGTTGTCTATGTACCCACACATGTATTTGAGTTTCCAATCAATACAATTATAGCATGGATAATAAACGATTATCATGAACAAGGAAATATAATAATAACCAATTTATTATTGCCTCTAGGGCATATTTCCAACAGTCTCCCACTTGCACTAGAGTCAATAATCTAGTTCACATCACTATGTGATTTACATTGTAATGAATCGAACACCCATGCAGTTCTGGTGTTGTTCATGTTTAGCCCTTGGAAGAGGTTTAGTCATCGGATCTGCAACATTCAGATCCGTGTGTACTTTGCAAATATTTATGTCGTCCTCCTTGATGTAATCGCGGATGGAGTTGAAACATCGCTTTATGTGTCTGGTCCTCTTGTGAAATCTTGGTTCCTTGGCTAGAGCAATGGCACCAGTATTATCACAAAACAGAGTCATTGGGTTAAGCGCACTAGGCACTACTCCAAGATCTGTCATGAACTCCTTCATCCAGACACCTTCCTTCGCCGCCTCCGAGGCAGCGATGTACTCCGCTTCGCATGTAGAATCAGCTACCACGCTTTGCTTGGAACTGCACCAGCTAACTGCACCCCCATTAAGAATAAATACGTATCCGGTTTGCGACTTAGAGTCATCCAGATCAGTGTCAAAGCTTGCATCGACGTAACCCTTTACGATGAGCTCTTGATCACCTCCATAAATGAGAAACATGTCCTTAGTCCTTTTCATGTACTTCAGGATATTCTTGACCGCCGTCCAGTGTTCCATTCCTGGATCACTTTGAAACCTTTCGACCATACTTATGGCAAGGCTGAAATCGGGTCTTGTGCACAGCATTGCATACATGATAGAGTCTATGGCTGAAGCATAGGGGATGACACTCATCTTTTCTCTATCTTCTGCAGTCACTGGGCATTGAGTCTTACTCAACTTCACACCTTGCAAAACAGGCAAGAACCCCTTCTTGGATTGATCCATTTTGAACTTCTTCAAAATCTTATCAAGGTATGTGTTTTGTGAAAGTCCTATTAAACGTCTTGATCTATCTCTATAGATCTTGATGCCTAATATGAAAGCAGCTTCTCCTAGGTCCTTCATTGAAAAACTCTTGTTCAAATATTCCTTCACGCTTTCCAACATTTCTATATTGTTTCCAATCAGTAATATGTCATCCACATATAATATTAGAAACGCTATAGAGCTCCCACTCACTTTCTTGTAAATACAAGCTTCTCCGTAAACTTGTATAAACTCGAACGCTTTGATCACCTCATCAAAGCGAAGATTCCAACTCCGAGATGCTTGCACCAGTTCATAAATGGATCGCTGGAGTTTGCAAACTTTGTCAGCATTCTCTGGATCGACAAAACCTTCTAGTTGCATCATATACAACTCTTCCTTAAGGAAACCGTTAAGGAATGCTGTTTTGACATCCATCTGCCAAATTTCATAATCGAAAAAGGCAGCTATTGCTAACATGATTCTGACGGACTTAAGCATCGCTACGGGTGAGAAGGTCTCATCGTAGTCAACTCCTTGAACTTGTGAAAAACCCTTTGCCACAAGTCGAGCTTTATAGACGGTGACATTACCGTCCGCGTCCGTCTTCCTCTTAAAGATCCATTTGTTCTGAATGGCCTTACGCCCTTCAGGTAATACTTCCAAAGTCCACACTTTGTTTTCATACATGGATCCCATCTAGGATTTCATGGCCTCTAACCACTTCTCGGAATCCGGGCCCATCATCGCTTCTCCATAGCTCGTAGGTTCATCGTTGTCCAACAACATGACCTCTAAGACAGGGTTGCCGTACCACTCAGGAGCAGTACGCGTCCTTGTCGACCTACGAGGTTCGATAGCAACTTGATCCGAAGCTTTATGATCATCATCAACTTCCTCTTCAGCTGATGTAGGCTCTACAGAAACATCTTTTTGCGCTGCGCTACTCTCAGGTTGAAGTAAAGGTTCAACAACCTCATCAAGTTCTATCTTCCTCCCACTCAATTCTTTCGAGAGAAACTCTTTCTCAAGAAATGTTCCGTTTTTAGCGACAAACACTTTGCTTTCGGATCTGAGGTAGAAGGTATACCCAACTGTCTCTTTTGGGTATCCTATGAAGACGCATTTCTCCGCTTTGGGTTCCAGCTTTTCAGGTTGAAGCTTTTTGACATAAGCATCACATCCCCAAACTTTAAGAAACGACAGCTTTGGCTTCTTGCCAAACCAAAGTTCATATGGCGTCGTCTCAACGGATTTCGATGGTGCCCTATTTAAAGTGAATGCAGCTTTCTCTAATGCATAACCCCAAAACGATAGTGGCAAATCAGCAAGAGACATCATAGATCGCACCATATCTAATAAGGTTCGATTACGACGTTCGGACACACCATTACGCTGTGGTGTTCCAGGCGGTGTTAATTGTGAAACAATTCCACACTGTCTTAAGTGACTGCCAAACTCATAACTCAGATACTCTCCTCCTCGATCAGATCGTAGGAATTTAATCTTCTTGTTACGATGATTCTCAACTTCACTCTGAAATTGTTTGAACTTTTCAAACGTTTCAGACTTGTGTTTCATTAAGTAAATATACCCATATCTACTTAAGTCATCAGTGAAGGTGAGAAAGTAATGATAACCACCGCGCGCCTCAATGCTCATCGGACCGCACACATCAATATGTATGATTTCCAACAAGTCACTTGCCCGTTCCATTGTTCCAGAGAACGGCGTTTTAGTCATCTTGCCCATGAGGCATGGCTCGCATGTGTCAAGTGATTCAAAATCAAGTGACTCCAAAAGTCCATCAGCATGGAGCTTCCTCATGCGTTTTACGCCAATATGACCTAAACGGCAGTGCCACAAGAAAGTGGTATTATCATTATCAATTCTACATCTTTTGGCATCAATGTTATGAACATGTGTATCATTACTATCGAGATTAAATAAGAATAAACCCCTCACTTCGGGTGCATGACCATAAAATATATTACTCATATAAATAGAACAACCATTATTCTCTGATTTAAATGAGTAACCGTCTCGCAATAAACAAGATCCAGATATAATGCTCATGCTTAACGCAGGCACTAAATAACAATTATTCAGGTTCATCACTAATCCCGATGGTAATCGAAGAGCGAGCGTGCCGACGGCGATCACATCAACCTTGGAACCATTTCCCACGTGCATCGTCACTTCATCCTTTGCCAGCCTCCGTCTATTCCGCAGTTCCTGTTTAGAGTTGCAAATGTGAGCAACCGCACCGGTATCAAATACCCAGGCACTACAACGAGAGTTGGTAAGGTACACATCAATAACATGTATATCATATATACCTTGTTTGTTGTTGGTCGCCTTCTTGTCAACCAAATACTTGGGGCAGTTCCGCTTCCAGTGTCCAGTTCCCTTGCAATGAAATCACACAGTTTCTGGTTTGGGTCCAGCCTTGGGTTTCTTCACGGGAGGAGCAACTGCTTTGCCACTCTTCTTGGAGTTACCCTTCTTACCCTTGCCATTTTTCTTGAAACTAGTGGTTTTATTGACCATCAACACTTGATGCTCCTTCTGAACTTCAGACTCAGCGACTTTCAGCATCGCAAACAGCTCGGCGACTGACTTGTTCATCCCGTGTATGTTATAGTTCAACACGAAGCTCTTGTAGCTAGGTGGCAATGATTGAAGAACTCTGTCAGTGATAGCCTCTGGCGGAAGGGGCATCCCTAATTCAGCCAGACGGGTGGAGTACCCAGAAATTCTGAGTATGTGATCACTAACAGACCCGTTCTCCTCCATCTTGCAAGTATAGAACTTATCGGAGGTCTCATACCTCTCGATCCGGGCATTCTTCTGAAAGATAAACCTCAACTCCTGGAACATCTCATATGCTCCATGACGTTCAAAACGTCTTTGAAGTCCCGGTTCTAAGCCATACAAAATTGCACATTGAACTATTGAGTAATCATCAGAGCGAGCCTGCCAGGCGTTGACAACGTCTAGAGACTCAACTGGAGCGGGTGGATCACCAAGCGGTGCATCAAGAACATAAGCCTTCTGGGAAGCCGTAAGGATAATCCTTAGATTACGGGCCCAGTCCACAAAGTTACTTCCATCATCTTTCAACTTAGCTTTCTCTAGGAACGCATTAAAATTCAGGGGTGCTACTGCGCAAGCCATGATCTACAACATAAATATAGCAAAGACAACTTTGACTATGGTTCAAGATAATGAGTTTAGTTAATCATATTACTTAAAAAACTCCCACTCAAATTGACATTCCTCCGGTCATTCGAGTGTCACATGATCCAAATCCACCAACTCAAGTCCGATCATCACGTGAGTTGAGGTGGTTTCAATGGTGAACATCTTCATGTTGATCATATCTACTATATGACTCATGTTCGACCTTTCGGTCTCTTGTGTTCCGAGGCCTTGTCTGTACATGCTAGGCTCGTCAAGTTTAACCCGAGTGTTCCGCACGTGCAACACTGGCTTGCACCCGTTGTATGCGAACGTAGAGTCTATCACACCCGATCATCACGTGGTGTCTCGAAACGACGAACTTTCGCAACGATGCACACTCGGGGAGAACACAATTTTATCTTGAAATTTAAGTGAGGGATCACCTTATAATTCTACCGTCGTCCTAAGCAAAATAAGATGCATAAAAGGATTAACATCACATGCAAATCATAAGTGACATGATATGGCCATGAACTTGTGCTTTTGATCTCCATCTCCAAAGCATCGGCATGATCTCCATCGTCACCGGCATGACACCATGATCTCCATCATCTTGATCTCCATCAACGTGTCGCCATGAGGTTGTCGCGCCGACTGTTGCTTCCACGACTATTGCTAACTCAAAGCGATAAAGTAAAGCAAAACGGCGAAAATAATTAAAGACAACTCTATGGCTCCTGCCAGTTGCCGTACTCATCGACATGCAAGTCGTGATATTCTATACAACACATGATCATCTCATACATCATATTTATCTCATCATGAAATTGGCCATATCACATCACAACATACCCTGTAAAAACAAGTTAGACGTCCTCTAATTGTTGTTGCAAGTTTTACGTGGCTGCTACGGGTATCTAGCAAGAACAATTCTTACCTACGCAAAAACCACAACGGTGATACAAAAATTGCTTTTCAACCTTCTCAAGGACCGTCTTTGACAAATCCGATCCGACTAAAGTAGGAGAGACAGACACCCGCCAGCCATCTTTATGCAACGAAGTTACATGTCAGTTGATGGAACCGGTCTCTCGTAAGCGTACGAGTAATGTTGGTCCGAGCCGCTTCATCCCACAATACCGCCGAAACAAGAAAATACGAAGGGAGGAAGCAATCTGAATATCAACGCCCACAAACTCCTTTGTGTTCTACTCGAGATCTCATCTACACATAAACCTGGCTCTGATACCATTGTTGGGGAACGTCGCATGGGAAACAAAAAATTTCCTATGCACACACAAGATCTATCCATGGTGATGAGCATCTACGAGAGGGAGAGTGAATCTACATACCCTTGTAGATCGCTAAGCGGAAGCGTTAAGAAACACGGTTGATGTAGTCGAACGTCTTCGCGATCCAAATCGCAAGTCGTCCCTCGATCCAAACACGATCTAGCGCCGAACGGACGGCACCTCCGCGTTCAACACACGTACGGCTTAATGACGCCTTCACCTCCTCGGTCCAGCGAGCGATGGTGAAGTAGTGGATGAGTTCCGGCAGCACGACGGCGTGGTGATGGTGGTGAGGAACAATCTCTGCAAGGCTTCGCCAAGCACTACGGCGATTATGACGGGAGGAACTAGAGGGTTAGGGTTGCCGACACACGGCTTGGGAAATCTTGATGTATCCCGTGTGCTAGCCCTGCCCCTCTATTCATATGTTGAGCCCTGGGGTCTAAACTTGGAGAGAAAGCCTCCACAATGTCGGGTTTGCCCGCACAAGGTCGGTTTGGCCCGCACGGAAAGAGTCCCACTCGGATTCCAGCAGTACCGCGTACAAGCGGTAGTACCACTCAGGAGCGGTAGTACCGCTTACGCGGTAGTACTGCCTTACCAGCGGTAGTACCGCTTAAGGCAGCAGCAAAACTTCCTTTTGCACTTTCCAATACCTCGTGGGCTTTACCCCTTTGGCCCATATAAAGTGTTGCTGCACCCGAACACTTCGGTAAACATCCGGAACCCATTCCGGTGAATTCCGGAACCCTTCCGGAGATCAAAACACTATTATCACATATATCAATCTTTACCTCCGGACTCTTCCGGAGATCCTCGTCATCTCCGGGATTTTATACGGGACTCCGAACAACCTTCGGTCACCAACACAATAACTCAACTATACTAATCGTCACCAAACGTTAAGTGTGTAGACCCTGCGGGTTCGAGAACTATGTAGACATGACCAAGACACCTCTACGGACAATAACCAATAGCGGGACCTGGATGCCCATATTGGTTCCTACATATTCTACGAAGATCTATATCGGTCGAACCTCTATGTCAAGGATTCAGTTAATCCCGTATGTTGTTCCCTTTGTTCTTCGGTATGTTACTTGCTCGAGATTCGATCGTCGGTATCTCTATACCTAGTTCAATATCGTTATCGGCAAGTCTCTTTACTCGGTCCGTAATACAAGATCTCATGGCTAACACTTTAGTCACATTGCTTGCAAGGCTCATTGTGATGTTGTATTACCGAGTGGGCCCTGAGATACCTCTCCGTTACATGGAGTAACAAATCCCAGTCTTGATCCATGCCAACCCAACAGACACCCTCGGAGATACCTATAGAGCATCTTTATAGTCACCCAGTTACGTTGCGACGTTTGATACACACAAGGTATTCCTCCGGTGTCAGTGAGTTGCATGATCTCATGGTCATAGGAACAGATACTTGACATGCAGAAAACAATAGCAATAAACTGACACGATCATATGCTACGTTTATAGTTTGGGTCTTGTCCATCACATCATTCTCCTAATGATGTGATTCCGTTATCAAATGACATCTCATGTTCATGGCTAGGAAACCTTCACCATCTTTTGATCAACGAGCTAGTTAACTAGAGGCTTACTAGGGACACAGTGTTGTCTATGTACCCACACATGTATTTGAGTTTCCAATCAATACAATTATAGCATGGATAATAAATGATTATCATCAACAAGGAAATATAATAATAACCAATTTATTATTGCCTCTAGGGCATATTTCCAACAACGGGGACCTCCATGGGTGGCTCGGAGAGCTCCTATCCATGTCGATTGGAGAGAGAGGGGGAGGTTAGAGAGAGCAACGGGAGGAGGAGATGCGAGGGCGCGGTGCTAGTCTGGTAGCTCACTGGCGTCAGGGTTCGTCAGAGCTCCGGTAGAGGTGGTTGGCGCGGCAGGGTTGTCAGCGGGAGGAGGCAGGGCCCGGCTCTAGATCGGGAGCCTCTCTCCCTATCTGGAGCGCTCGGGCGCACAGCGGAGGATCGGGCCTCGGGCGGGCCCAAGCGGCTAAGTGAAGGCGCGGGTCAGTTGGCTGGGTGGCGGCGCTAGGGTTGGGGCGTGGATCCCGAGGGAAGCTAGGTTCCAAAACAGGCGGGGGAGGTTGGTCTATTTATAGGCAGGGGGCTAGGGTTAGTAGTTTTTGTCTGAATTCGGATCGTAGGATCGCGATCGGATGGCTCCGGCGATGGCTAGGGGCTAGGTTGGGCTAGGTGGGCTGTGGGGAGGGGTTTGGACTGAGATGAGAGGGAAAATGGCAGCCCGTGAAAAAAAAATTAAACCAAAAACGCCTGACGTTTGACTGGCTATATTGCCGCTATAAATTTAACGGTTGGGGTATCAAACGACCTCCGAATGGGACAAAATTTAGCAGGTGGTCTACCTACACTATATTAAGACCGCACGCCAACTTTCGACCCATTCCAACAATGTTTGATACACAATTTTTAAAACAATATTTTAATGATGTCGTGGGCGCGTGCGTGTGTGGTTGGTCTCGAAATGGTCAACGACGAGAACGGAGAGAACCGGCAACTACGAATGGATGCAAGTTTTGAAAAATGACGGGAACAGAGTGCCGATGCAATGCGGATGATGCGACTAATGCGATGATGAATGCGACAAAACAAACAAATCACACGGTGAAACTCGGAATACTCGGAAGGAATCTGGAGCGTCGGTCTCAGGCTGTTACAACTCTCCTGCACTTACAAGAGATCTCAACCCGAGATCTTAGAATGAGAAGAGGAAGAGGAAGAGGAAAAACTTAGTTGCTTCTTTGACAAAGGAGTGAAAGCAACGAACCTTGAAGGTTGCAAGGAGATTAAGAATGGCATGAGGAACAAGCTAGAATTCAAAACCACTCTGGTTGAAACAAGATAGACAAGGAACGGGAGAGAAAGAATTTGGGTAGCACTCCCGTAAAAAAGAGAGGAAAAACTTGATAAGATAGAAAGAACTTGAAAAGAGGGCACAACACTTCGGTTAAATGAATAAGAAAGGAAAAGAATAATATCTTGACAGAACAATATGATGGTTCAAAGAGAGCAACATCACAAAGCCCTCGAAACAAAAGACTAGAAGCTAGATCGATGGAAGGAAAAGAACGGAGAAGAAAATGACAACTTCTATCCCAATTGAACTTGAAAAGAGTCCTTACAAAGGAGAGATTGAACGGAGTTGTTGGAACATCAACAGAAAGAAGAAGCTTGTTGTGGGCTTATGAAAACATCTCAAAATTATGAGGGGACAACAGGCCACTAATGGAAACAAAGATTGCTTGGGAGAAACCAGAGATGCGAAACTTCTTTCACTAAGAGGATATGTTGAGAACATGGATCATTGATAAGCACCATGATAGCAACAACCCTTAGGAAATGCTTTAGGTGCAATCTATACCAATATAACTCTGAGAAAGAAATGATGGGTTTTAATTATCTCATTCTTGAAAACTTGAATCATGAACCATCAAAAGAAATTGTCAAGAATGACATAACACCACCTCAAAAGATATAGTACAAAGAATTTGCACTTCGGAATGCAAGACAAAGAATATTTGAGATTCTCCAACAAGAATCTTGAATAACACTTCGAGAATGAATTAAATACTTAATGAACCATCGTGAAGAACCATCGGGAAGAACTCCAGAATGAAAGGATGATAGAAAATATTTGAACATTGCAAAAGAACAAGATTGAGGCCTTGGCATGATTTAGATGAAGCTTCGCGAAGAGATACTTGAGAAAACTTTGAACTCTGGAAAAAGAAAAGATGAACAACTTAAATTCGAGAATTGATATTACGAACAACTCCAAAAGAAGGATTGGAATCACCTTGATTAAATAAGAATAAGAATTATGTTATGCTTATCCTTCATCAAGTTAAATTGATGACAAGCAATGGATTTGGCATACTACTTATTCTTCTTGAAAAAGATTGAAGAGAGATATTGCACACTTGAAGAAGTCTTGAACGAAAACACTGGTAAGAATTCGGAACGGAATGAGGATACTACGAATGAAGGGAATAACATGAGAACGAAGAGATCACGATCCGCCTAGAAGAAAACTTCCACAAGGCACCGGAATAATTGAGATACGAACGAAGAGATAACAATTGAGAAGAATTTGAGAACGGAAGCTGAAAGCTGAGAATGAAGAAATCTTCTGCAATGATGGCTTTCGGAGGACGAGAAATGAACACAACACTGAAATGCTCCGGATAGATATGGAAGGAATTTCTCATGAATGGAAACAACTTGGAAGAATAGCATCAAGATTGAAACATAGATCTTCAAGAGAATGGACCAAGATTTAAGAGAAACTCTTCTTCGGTCTTCCAAGATGAGAATGATGATGAGGAACACGACCATGAGTTAATGAGATACTTCGGAACAATGAATAAACGAAGATTGAGCCAAGGATGAAAATTAATTCGAAGCGATCTTGGAGAAGGAATATGACTAATGAAAATCATTCTTACGTCATACTTGAAAAGAACTTGAGATCTCCGGAAAATTAAAAGACCCAGGTAAGATCCTGGGGAAAACCTGTGGGTTATGGGCCCACTAAAAGGAAGGTCGTTGAAACGATTGCTTAGAAGGAGAGATTGCACCGGTACAAATGAAAACTTGATGAGGTGAGAACCCCGAAATATTTTGAAAGGATTTTGAATGAAAACACGAGTCTTCTGTGATATCTTTGCCACTCCGAATAGAATAGAGAGAGAGGCTTGGCTAAGAATTTCCAACACGGGAAAGCAATTAGCGAATGAAAAAGATATGATGAACACCGAAAGCTTGAATTGAATTCACCGGAAAAGAAAACGGAGTCAAAGAAATGATGAACTTAACACCTGAGCATCTTCACAGCGAATCACCGGATACCATACGGAAGAAAAGAAAGTGGAAGCATCACATGAAAAGAAAGACACTTGATTGCGAATTTAATCGTTGAAGAAAAAGGGCGGGAGGGTGGCGAAAAAATAGACAACTTGGGACGGATGAAATGAACTCCGGAAAACAAATATGAGGATCGATCTTGCAAATATTGGAGAGGGTTGAATTATCTTAAAGAAGAGCACTCCGGATGGAAAAGAATTGACATGAAAATTTGATTGAGCAAAAGGATTAGCGCTCCCATAGAAATATGAGAACACCACACAGGAAAGATATGAAATCACCATTTGACATCGAAGCAACTCGAATTACCATACTCCAACAAAACAAAGGATGAGGCTTGCGAATTAAGCCAGAAACAAATATATAACCCAATATGCATTTGTTGGAAGGATAATCCTAGATAACTACTTGAATTCCCACCTGAGAACTCCCGAAATCTTTCGGGTTATGCAATCTGATCCAACGGATACACGGATCAATTACTGAATAAATCACTCAGCTCCTGGCAATAATACTACCCACCAGTGTATCACATCCGTCAACACGTAACCTGAGAAACCTCGGAAACTCATCTACCTCAGACCCTCATAATCACAACGATACCAAATATGGCAATACATCTAGACGCTCTCGCCAGTACTGGGTGATGCCAAACTCCTCTTGCCACAAAGAGTATTGAAGCAATTTCGAACATCTTCGTCCTGAGATACTAAGGAAACTGAACGATAATGATGTGTCAAGAACCCCTTGGAGCTCTACTCCCCGGAAACAGGAGGCACCAAGTACAGAATTCCGTCACATCGGCATCATAGAGGTTCCAAAATACCCGCGTGTTCCTAAAAAAATGTGACTGAGAAGAGGGGTAGAATTAAAATTCCTACGTAAAGATTCCACACCAGAGCAGGGAAGAGGAGTAAAAAGAATCCTACTCTCCGATATATAACTAGACTCAAAATTGTTTTTAACTAGACTCGACTCGGCCAAGTTCGATCAATCAAGGGGGCTCCTAGGTCGGTACGGCTCTGATACCAACTTATAATGCTCAAGATACGATCCTATCCTTATTTCGGCTCGAGGGCCTCGACAGGGATAGAAGCGCATCTCATCGTTTCGCAAGAATGGATATCATTACAAGTACATGTAAAGAGGAGATGAGTATATGGAATTGGCTTACACTCGCCACAAGCTAAATCATGATCATATCAAATAGAACAATACATTCAATCACCATACAGAAGAGCAGGGTCCGACTATGGACAAAATCAAGCGATAAAAGCGGCATCCATCCTTGCTATCCCTGGCTGTCGCCTGGAACCCATCCTATGATTGATGAAGAAGAACACGAACTCAAAACAAAGAAGCATCGCTCTCACGTCAAAGCATCGCATTACATGTACCTGCAACTGTTGTTGTAGTAATCTGTGAGCCACAAGGACTCAACAATCTCATTTCCAAGGGTATCAAGACTAGCAAAGCTTAATGGGTAAGGTATGGTTAAGTGGTGAAGCTGTAGCAAGAACTAAGCATTTATTTGAGTGGCTAACTTACGAGTACAAGAATAAGAAGGGTGATCTACGCATAATCGGACGTGAACTAGTAATGATCAAGAAGTGATCATGAACACCTACTTACCAATCAATCATAACCCCACTGTGTTCTCTCTTGGTTCAGAACTCACGAGAAGAGACGGTCACGGTTACGCACATGGTTGATGTGTTTTAATTGAATTTACTTTAATTTTTCTATTACCGGATATTATAAAATTTCTAAGTTGCCACATAACTGCGGGCACGGCTCTCAGAAAGATTTAACCCTGCAAGAGTGCTCCAACTCATCCATCACAAACTAGCCACAAGCTGCGTGGAAAACCTCAACCACGGGATAGCCCGTAGTATCCTCAGAATTCCAGTGGAAAACCTCAACCATGAGATAGCCCAAAGTATCCTCGGAATTCCATGCACAAGACATTCAAGAAAGGTAAAACAAATTCAGCAAGGCCGCTCGGCGTGTCGACAAACCCGATATTAGCCACGTATCTCGTTCTCCGGACAACCAGATGAGCTAGTGTGCAGTAGCCTGATAGAAATCACCCGAGTTGCCCTAGGTGGCCCCGCACACTGCTCTATTTTGGACCAACACTCATGAGGAGCACTGGCCCGGGTTGTTGATTAATTATCCGCAGGTGCCGGGGGGTCACTATGCAATTTTATTAGTTATTAGGCAAATGTAGTACCAATGTTGGGCCTTGCCAGAAGAGTTTTATCCCAAAACAAAAATCAAGGGGGTTCCCATAACAACCCCAAGACTATTAGGAGCGCTCAATATGGAACATAATACCGAAACTCGGAACTAAGGCGGCAAGAGTGGAACAAAAACCAGGCAAAATGCCGAGCCTTCCATCCTTTACCAATATATAGATGCATTAAATTAAATAACAATAATAATGTGTGGTATCCCAAGATATCCATGTTATCACATGGAACAACCTGCACCTGCAACTAGCAATGCTATAAGAAGGGCTGGCAAGCAGTAACATAGCCAAACAATGGTTTGCTGGGATGTGGGGGTTAGAGGCTTATCATGACATTTTGGGAAGCTTGACAAACAAGTGGTAGGTAGCGAGACATAGCGATAGAAATGAGACAACTAGCATGGCAATGATAGTAGTGGTATCTAGGGAAATGGTCATCTTGCCTGAGATCCCGCTTGGAAGTAGAACGAATCCGTGAAGAAAAAAAATCCAACGTAGTCGAACGGATCCTCACACTCCGAAACGCTTTCGGAACTCTATCGAGAAGAAGCAATTCGGAAACTATCAATCAACACATGATAAACCACAACATATTCATGATATGATGCGCACACAAATATGATACATGTCCATTTAAATATGCAAGGCATGACAAAGCACAAGAATCAAATACTACACATTAAGTGAAGCTCAATATGCAACGAGTTGCATATTGACGAAACTCCATGTTCGAATCATTTAGTTCACTCTTGTTTATTTACATGGAAAGTTTAAATATTTTTTATCATGGTAAAAGGGGAAGCATAATTAAACTACCTATCTAGGCATTTTCATATAGGTCGGAGACAACTTATAGTATTTCCAAAACTACCCCATATGCAAATTTCGAAATTGGTCCAGGACTGAACTAACCATATTTTATATTTGTTAAACAACAAAACAAAATGCATCATATGATTCTACCCGTCTTTCTAGGCGATTTACAGATATAGATCATTCAAAACGAAGCTACGGCCTAAAAGATATGACAAACACAAGATGAATATGTCATGAATGCAAAATCTATGCAAACGACAATCACAAATATTTTGAAACATGGATGCAACAAGATATTATGAAACTACATGGAATTCTACGTAAGTTTCATGTATGGCATGTTCAAAACAGAGCAACGGTTCAACAATAACAACCAACACAAGTTCTAGACAAAATCTCTCCAAACAGCAATATGGCATTTTGCACACCTCAAAATAACAGGCTACAAGAATCTAAAATGCACAAACAAGCATGGGGCCATAGCTTACATGATGCACAACAATTCATGTCATAGCAGCAACTTGAATAGAAGGATGGATCAATAGCAAAAGAGCTCACAAGATGGCTATTGGAACAATAGTTATGACTTAGTGAAAATAACAGTTTTTCACAAACAGTGTTAACCTGAAGGCATACTGATAGCAAGAAAACTATATGCTACAGGAATTATAATGGCATGAAAATCTACAACATGGTAGTGGGCATGATGCACTTCAATCATTCCATAATGGCAAGGTTTAATTATGCAAAGAATCATGGCTAGCATCAACACAACATGGCATTCTGAAATAACCAGATTCTCAGACTTAGTGAATATTAAAGTAGACATGAGCAGCAGCTTTTATCAGGTAGGCATGTTTTACAGCAAATTAATTATGATGCATAACCTATAAATGCAAACTAATGACACAACATGACAGAGCATAACATGCTTTACAAAACACTCCATAGTGGTAACCACAAAGGAGCTGTAGATCAATAGCAAAACACGTGGCAACATGGCAACAAAATAAAACAGTTTCAGACTTAGATTTATTTAGACCCCTCAAAACAGCGACATTTTTATGGCATGTTGGCAGCAAGAAAATAACATCTAAACATGGATTTTCATGGCAAACAAAAATACCAGGGGCTAGTACACATGTCAAAGGGCATATCTCAAATTCTACAATAATTCATATGATGCATGAACTAATGCACACAAAAATAACAAAAGGGCATCACAGCAAAAATAGCATGCACACAAACTTGCTCAAATGACGAAACTAATTGCACAGATGGATTCAATGGATTTTTTCTACCCTGAAATCATATATACATGGGGTGTTTACTTTGGGAAAAATGACACAACAATTATGCAAGATTAGGGCATGTATGCAAATTACATGAAAACAGCAAGTTAAACATTTTTATCAAGCATGAAAGTTGGATATTTTATGAATCTACACAAAATTCTGAACATTTTTCATATATAATTCATTTTAATCCGATGCACGGTTGTGGAGTTCTTATATGCATGATGTTGAGGTTTTTTTTTGTAAAACAGCATTTTTGCGGATAATTAATAAATTCGCTAGATAGAAAAAAATACGAATCGGGACAAATCTGGACTAACAGGCCGAACAGGTATGAGTGTCACATAGTTATACAATTCACGGGCGTGTGATAGGGTCGGGTGGCAGCTCACCTAGTGGGCTGAGCCCAATCAGTGGAGAGGCTTGGGTTGGCGGAGCTGGGCCGACTCTTGGGCGAGGTAGAGCCTTGGTGCTGGTTCCAGCCCACACGGGCGAGGCGAGCGCTCAGGCGCGGTCAACGCGAGGCTAGGTCGAGGCCTCGGAGGCCCAGGGCGCGAGCGACGCTCGAGTATCGTCTCCTTCCCGTGCTCGTACACGAGCAGGAGGCATGGCGCGCGATGCAGGGAGGTGGAGCGCCGGCAAGGTCAGGGATCGACGGGGACGGCCAGATCGGGGCAGAGGCATCGCGGATCCGGTTTGGAGGTGGCCGGATCTGGCCGGTGGCTGGCGACGGGGACCCCCATGGGTGGCTCAAAGAGCTCCTGTCCATGGCGATTAGAGAGAGAGAGGGAGGTTAGACAGAGCAGCAACAGGAAGAGATGCGAGGGAAGCTAGGGTTAGTCCAAAAAGGGAGGGGAGGTTGGTCTATTTATAGGCAGGGGGCTAGGGTTAGCAGGTTTTGTCCGTATTCGGATCATAGGATCGCGATCGGATGGCTCCGGCGATGGCTAGGGGATAGGCTGGGCTAGGTGGGTTGTGGCGAGGGGTTTGGGCTGAGATGATTGGGAAGACGGGAGCCCGTGACATTTTCTTAAAACCGAAAACGTCTGACGCTTGACTGGCTATATTGCCGCTATAAATTTAACGGTTGGGGTATCAAACGACCGTCGAATGGGACGAAATTTGGTAGGCGGTCTACCTACACTATATTAAGACCGCACGCCAACTTTCAACCCATTCCAAGAATGTTTTATACGCAATTTTTAAAACAATATTTTAATGATGTCCTGGGCGTGTGCGTGTGTGGTTGGTCTCGAAACGGTCAACGACGAGAACGGAGAGAACCAGCAACTACTAATGGAGGCAAGTTTTGAAAAATGACGGCAACGGAGTGTCGGCGCAATGTGGATGATGCGACTGATGCAATGATGAATACAACAAAACAAATAAAGCTCACGGTAAAACTCGGAATACTCGGAAGGAATCTGGAGCGTCGGTCTCGGGCTGTTACAAACAGTAAGCACAGAGACATCGAATCTTATCAGGTTCGGGTCGTTACATCGGGCCATGTCTCCCAGAGCACGATCATACACACCCCATTGCTGAGAATATGAAAGATAGGAAGGATCAAGGATTGAGGAAGTGGAGAGTTGTTGAACCCTACTCTATGAGGAAGAAGACTGTTGTTGACTATCGCTCTCACACCAAGGAGCAACAAGATTTTTATGAGACAGTGCTCCCGGACATGATCCCGACAGTGAGCGACATAAGATAGTTTTACTTGGAGTATATCAAGTCCAATGAAGATTACTTTCCCCATGTTCGTGAGAGCTTCAGGCTGATGGGTATCAACAAGTTTGTTGGGACAGAGATGACTACATGGAATGATGATCTTATCATGCAGTTCTACTCCACCGCACACTTCTACCCTGATGGAAGGATTGTGTGAGTGACTAATGGAACCAAATACCAGTCCACGGTGGATGAGTGGGCTATACTCATTGGTGCCCCTAAGGTGGAGGATGGAGATTTGGATGTCTATTCTGAATTGAAGATGAATCAGAGCTCCATGGCCAATATGTACACCACTATCCCCAAGCAATACTTGAAGACACACAAGCTTGGATCGGTGTACTTTCTTATTACTAGCCTGCCTACCTCCAACACCATTCTGAGGCATACTTTGATGCCCAAGTCAGGAGATGACAAGATGATTCGAGGATACTCCATTAATATGCTATGCCATGTTGATCGTCACATCAGGATTTGAGTGATGGATCTCATTGTTGAGACCACCAAGAGGACAGCAGCTAACAAAAGGAGGTCTTGTGGATATGCCCCGTACATTCAGATGCTCATCAACTCCAAGATTGGGAGTAAGGTATATATGCTTGATCGTCACCACCTGCCACTCCAGCCAGAATTTGAGGATAATGTTGTAATGATGGATCCGTCTCATCCTACTTCATCGAAAGCACAGGTGGAGATAGAGGCTGAGGCCCTGGCAGAGGCAGCTAGAGTCGCTAGTGCTCTCGTGCTTAAGACAAAGGGTGATCAAATGACCTATC
This sequence comes from Elymus sibiricus, assembly GCA_039707655.1. Classification (NCBI taxonomy): domain Eukaryota; kingdom Viridiplantae; phylum Streptophyta; class Magnoliopsida; order Poales; family Poaceae; genus Elymus; species Elymus sibiricus. The sequence continues at coordinate 174,554,494 of CM077669.1, forward strand.
TCATTGTTGCTACTCAAAACATGGAGAAGAGTATAGCCAATATTCTTAAGAATCAGCAGAGCCTAGAGCGGATTATGGAGACAAAGTTTCACTCTCTAGAGAACAAGGTGACTGAGCTTGCTATTGTGGTTAAGACTCTCAAGACGAAGGTTGATGAAGTTGAGATACCGAGCTCACATGATGATCAGCATACACTTCCTGTGACCACTCAGTTCAGGACTCAGGCCAGGTCTTCTGCAGTTCCAAACCTAGAGACGAGACCCTCAGTGTCTGCACCAGCTACTGCATCTTCAGTTCCTCCTTCAGCACCTCCAGTAACTACTCCTCCAGCCTAGAAGACATCCATAGAAGCATTTGTCGACGCTCTTATTTCAACTCCTTCAACGACCATCGGATTGGCAACTTCATCTCCACATGGAGGAGATCATGCCCAGAGCAACGTTTAGCTCTATACTATTCAAGCTTTTTGGTAACTTGTTGCCAAAGGGGGAGAATGTGTATAGATCATAGGGCTTCGAGGGGGAGAGAGTGTTGCATTTTGAGTTCTCTTGATCGTTGATACATTTGGTTCTCTTTTCCTTGTTTCGTGACTTAAACTATCTTGTGTGTGATCATATGCTTAATGGTTGATGCTACTATGGCATATCATCTCTATCTATCATGATCATTCACTTGTATGCTTGGTGATGTGTGCACTGCATTTTACTCAAATCTTTTATGTGCTCAACCAAGATGTATGTGACATGGAAGAGTGAATCATGATCCTAATCGATTGTGCATTTGCATTCAAACGCAAATTTAAAATAATGCAAAATTTAGGGGGATCTCTTGCTTATTACAAACTTCTCAAAGCGACGATGCTATGCATTGATTATATCTTTTGTCGAAGCTTTGATCTATATGTTGTCATCAATTACCAAAAAGGGGGAGATTGGAAGCACAACTTCTCCCTAGGTGGTTTTGGTAATTAACAACAACATATAGTTCGTTGAACTAATGATCCTATCAAGTATATTTCAGGAAAGTTCAGTGGATGGATTAGCTAGGATTCCGAGATGGATCCCCTAGATGCAATGAACACAAGTTGGCAAGATCTTCAAGACTCTACATTTTCTTTTATGTGAGAAATCACAATTGAGTCCATAGGAAAAGCCAGTATTATTAAAAGGGGATGAGGTATTGATAATGATCTGGTTACTCAAGTGCTTAGATATTTGCCACCAAAAGCCTCAGCCAAACTCTCACAAAATATTCTGTCCAAAACCCTAACTGCCAAAATCGGTGCCACCAACATTTCCATATCGGCCCCACAGAGTTTACCAAGACAGAACCAAAGCAAAAAAATGCTAACACCTTGGTACCACCGAGATCACTTTCGGTCTCACTGAAAAGCAGCTCCCAACACTATGGAATCGAAATGTTTTACTTTGAAATCTCCGAGTTTTTCATTTCGGTGCCACCGAGATGTGGACCTGCCCTAGGTCAACCGAATCGGTCTCACCGAGTTGTTTCCTATCGGTCTCACCGAAAAGCTGAAAGTAGTAACCTTTTGCACTAGTCGGTTCAACCGAGTTTTTACGTTGGTACCACTGAGTTGGGCAATAATGTTGTAACGGTTGGATTTTTGGAGATGGCTATATATACCCCTCCACCCCGCTCTCATTCATGGAGAGAGCACTCAAGACAAACCAACACTTCCACCATTCATTTTATGTGAGAGAACCACCTACTCATGTGTTGAGATCAAGATATTCCATTCCCACCATATGAATCTTGATTTCTATCCTCCCCAAGTTGCTTTCCACCCAATCATCCTCTTCCACAAAGCCAAATTTTGTGAGAGAGTGATTGAGTATTGAGGAGACTATCTTTTGAAGCACAAGAGCAAGGAGTTCATCATCCATACACCATCTATTACCTTTTGGAGAGTGGTGTCTCCTAGATTGGTTAGGTGTCACTTGGGAGACTTCGGATCGTGTGGAGTTGAACCAAGAAATTTGTAAGGGCAAGGAGATCGCCTACATCGTGAAGATCTACCCCAAGTGAGGCTAGTCCTTCGTCGACGTAAGCCATGGTGGAATAGGCAAGGTTACTTCTTCGTGGACCCTTCATGGGTGGAGCCCTTCGTGGACTCGCGGAAGCATTACCCTCCGTGGCTTGAAGTTTCCATCAACGTGGACGTATGATAGCAGCACCTATCCAAACCATGCAAAAAATCTCCGTGTATTCATTGCGTTTGATCTTCCTAGCCCTACCTTTACTTACACTTCATGTCGTTACTTTCCGCTGCTATGCTCATAGACTTGCATGTGTAGGGTGTGCTAGACTTGGTAAAATCGCTAAAAATTGCCAACCTATAAAATTGAGAAAAGGGTAGTTTTTAAAATTGGTCAAGTGGTCTAATCACCCCCCCCCCTCTAGACATACTTTGGATCTTACAAGGGCTCGACATCTAGTGGTTCGTTTGTTCATGGTCTTTCTTACAGCGGTTCTCATTGTGTCTGAAAGAGTTCTTGTAGCTTGCTACGATTCGGGGACGCTTCGTATGTCGTGGGCACTACCTAGTACATGATGGCTACTGTAAGATCGGGCTCGTGCAAGCCTTACCATGAAAATATAGGACGAAATCTTTGTCATGAATTTGTTTCTGGCTTAATTCACAAGTCTCATCCTTTGTTTTGTTGGAGTATGGTAATTCGAGTTCCTTCAGTGTCAAATGTTAATTTCATATTTTTCCTAAGTGATGTTCTCTTATTCTATGGAAGTGTCAATCCTTTTGATCAATTAGAATTGTCATGTCAATTCTTTTCCCAAACGGTGTGCTTCTCATCATGTCAATCTGATCCTTTTCAACATTTGCAAGAACAATTCTCAGTTTTCTCAACAGAGTTCTTTTCATCTGTCCCAAATTGTCTTTGTTTTTTTCCACCCTCCCACCCTTTTCTTCCGGAGTCGGAGATCTCAATTCAAGTATTAATTTTATTCATGTGAAGTCTCTTCATTTTTTTTTCCTTCCATGTTTCAATCTGACGATTCCTTGTGAAGATGCTCAGAGGGTTCAAATTCATCATTCTTCGTTCTTGCTTTCTTTCCTGGTGGATTCAATTCAAGCTTTCGGTGTTCATCATATCCTTGTCATTCGTTAAATGTTTTCCCATGTTGGAAATTTTTAGCCAAACCTTTCTTGTTTATTCACCTCTTTCTATATCAATCTGGAGCGAAGAAGATATCATAGAAGATTTGTATTTCCATTTAAACCTTTCAAATTATTTTGAGGCTCTCAACCTCGTCAAATTTTAATTTGTACCAGTGCAATCTCTCTGTCTAAGCAATTGTTTCAACGGTGTTCTCTTCGATTGGGCCCATAACCCACAGGTTCTTCTCCAGGATCTTACATGGCCTTTCTAATATTTTTCCCGGAGTTTCTACTCAAATCCTTCTTCGAGTCTGACATAAGAATGGATGCCAATGATCAGATCCTTTCTCCAAGATCGATTCGAATTATTTTCATCATTGGATCAACCTTTTCTTTCTTTATTGTTCTGGAATATCTCAAAAATTCATGGTGGTGTTCCTCGTCATCAGTCTCAGCTTGGAAGACGGAAGGAGAGTTTCTCTTAAATATTTATCCATTCTCAAGAAGATTCATGGTTCAAGGTTGATGCTATCCTCTCAAATTGTTTCCATTCGTGAAAATTTTCCGTTTCTTGTCTATTCGGAGCATTTTGGAGTTGTTTTCGTTCTCGATCCTCCGAAGGCCATCATTTCTGAAAATCTCCTCACTCTCAGCTTTAAGCTCTGGTTCTCCAATTCTTCTAAATTGATGCCTCTTCGTTCGTTCGATATTTTTTCTTCATTCGTACCTAAATTCTTACCGGTGGCTTGTTCAATTTATCATAGTCAAATCGTGGTCTCTCGGTTCTCTTGTATCCCCATTCATTCGAAGTGTCCTCATTCGCTTCAAATTCAAACCAGTGTTTTGTGCAACACTTCTTCAAGTTCATGTTATCTCTCTTCAATCATTTTGAAGAAGAATAAGGAGTATGCCAAATCCGTTGCTTGTCTTCAATTTAACGTGATGAAGGATAAGCCTAACATAATTCTTATTCATATTTCATCAAGGAGATTATTTCCTTCTTCTTGAGTTGTTCATGATATCAAATTCTCGGTTCTAAGTTGCTCATCTTCTCTTTCCGGAGTTCCAAGAGCTCTCGGTTATCTTGTCCCGAAGCTCCATCTAAATCTTTTTCAAGGTTTCAATCTTGTTCTTTTGCAACCTTCAATTCTTGTCATCATCCTTTTAATTCTCGAGGTTCTTCATGGTGGTTCTTTAAGGATTAAATTCATTCTCGTAGTGTTCTTCAAGATTCTTGTTAGAGGAGCTCAAGTATCCTTTGTCTTGCATTTCAAAGTGCAATTCTTCCTCCATTATCTTTTGAGATGGTGTTATAGCATTCTTGATTATGAGGAGTCTCAAAGAAAAATTGTCAAGAATGAGATATTTAAACCCATCATTTCTTCCTTGGAGCTATCTTGGATTGGATTTCACCTAAAGCTTTTCCTAAGGACTATTGCTACTTGCAGTGTTTTTAATGATGCAAGTTTCCTCTTCTATCCTCTCGGCGAAAGAAGTTTTTCATCTTTTCGTTGATCCCAATCAATAAGTGTTTTCGGTAGTGGTTGGTTGTCACCTCATGATTTTGAGATGTTTTCCATAAGCCCACAACAAGCTTATTCTTTTGTTGTTGATTTCCCAACAACTCCGTTCAATCCTTGTTTCTAAGGATGCTTTTCAAATTCAATTGTGGCAGAAATTGTCAATTTCTTCTCTATTTTTTTCTTTCCAACAATATAGCTTCTACTATTTTGTTCCGAAGGCATTGTGATGTTGCTCTCTTCGACACATCATCTCGTTTCATCATGATCATGTTCTCTCCTTGCTTATCCATTTAACCGGAGTGTTGTGTCCGGTTTTCAAGTTATTTCCATCTTATAAAGTTTTGCTTCTGTCTTCAACTGGAGTGTTGCCCAAATTATTATTTCTCACTCCTTGTGTATCTCGTTTCAACCGGAGTGGTTTCAAATTCTTTCTCATTCATTGTGCCAGTCTTCATCTCTTTGCAACCTCCGAGGTTCGTTGGTTTCACTCATTTGTCAAACTAGCAACTTAGTTTTACCTCTTCCATTTTCTCACCCTCTTCTCATTCTAAGATCTCGGGGCGAGATCTATTTGCAATGGGGGAGAGTTGTAATAGCTTGAGACTGATTCTTTCATTATTATTACTATTATATTGGTTTCTCTAATTTATTCTTGTCATCATGCCATTAATTTTTGCAACCTAAGTTAAAACTTAAATAAGTAAATTGCATAGATCTTTTGATCTATTTAAATTGAGGGAATTCACATGGCGATTTCTATTTATAACAAATCCTCCCGATATTTTAGGGAGCTATAATAAAATATTCCATTAATTTGGAATTAACCATAGGACACTTGCAAAATAAATCCCATGTAAAAATTAATGCAAATGAAGCAAGTTAAAGAATTAAATTTGAATTAAATTTATTACCTCCTACTAGAGATGGCGTCTCTCCCACCACCACCACCACCACCACCCCACCGGCGATCTCCTAATTTGACCGTCAACTAGTGATTTTTCTCCGATCATTCTCTCGGGCATCTTCTCTGGGTTGTGGCAATACTGATACGTCTCCAACGTATCTATAATTTTTTATTGTTCCATGCTATTATATTATCTGTTTTGGATGTTTTATATGCCTTAATATGCTATTTTATATTATTTTTGGGACTAACCTATTAACCTAGTGCCCAGTGCCAGTTTCTGTTTTTTTTCCTTGTTTTTGAGTATTGCAGATAAGGAATATCAAACGGAGTCCAAACGGAATAAACTTCTACGATGATTTTTCTTGGACCAGAAGGAACCCAGGAGACTTGGAGAAGAGGCCAGAAGACCCACGGGCGGGCCACAAGCCACCTGGGCGCGCCCCTGGGGGGTGCGCCCCCCTGGCTTGTCGGCCCCCCGTGGCTCCTCCAACCCTAATTCTTCGCCTATAAATTCAGGAATATTCCCCCAATACCAAAAAAGAGCCACGATAATACTTTTCCGCCGCCGCAAGCCTCTGTTCCCGTGAGATCCCATCTTGGGGCCTTTTCCGGTAATCTGCCGGAGGGGGATTCGATCACGGAGGGCATCTACATCAACTCCATTGCCCCTCTGATGATGCGTGAGTAGTTCACCTCAGACCTTCGGGTCCATAGCTAGTAGCTAGATGGCTTCTTCTCTCTCTATGTTCTTCAATACCATGTTCTTCATGATCTTCATGGAGATCTATCCGATGTAATACTCTTTTGCGGTGTGTTTGTCGAGATCCGATGAATTGTGGGTTTATGATCAGATTATCTATGAATATTATTTGAATCTTCTCTGAATTCTTATATGCATGATTTCATATCTTTGCAAGTCTCTTCGAGTTATTGGTTTGGTTTGGCCAACTAGATTGGTAATTCCTGCAATGGGAGAAGTGTTTAGTATTGGGTTCAATCTTGCGGTGTCCTCACCCAGTGACAAAGTAGGGGTAGCAAGGCACGTATTTGTATTGTTGCCATCAAGGATAAAAAGATGGGGTTTTCATCATATTGCTTGAGTTTATCCCTCTACATCATGTCATCTTACTTAATGTGTTACTCTATTCTTCATGAACTTAATACTCTAGATGCAGGCAGGAGTCGGTCGATGTGTGGAGTAGTAGTAGTAGATGCAGAATCGTTTCGGTCTACTTGATACGGATGTGATGCCTATATGCATAATCATTGCCTTGGATATCGTCATAACTATGAGCTTTTCTATCAATTGCTCGACAGTAATTTGTTCACCCACCGTATTATTTTCCTTCAAGAGAGAAGCCTCTAGTGAAACCTATGGCCCCCGGGTCTATTTTCCATATTATATTTTCAGATCTATAAACCAAAAATACCAAAAATACTTTGCTGCAATCTATTTACTTTTATTTTAGTTTTACATTTAGCAATCTTTTATATCTATCTCTATCAGATCTCATCCTTGCAAGTAACCGTGAAAGGATTGACAACCCCTTTATAGCGTTGGGTGCAAGTGTTTGATTGTTTGTGCAGGTGCAAAGATTGGGGCCTTGCTTGTACCTCCTACTGGATTGATACCTTGGTTCTCAACAACTGAGGGAAATACTTATCTACTTTGCTGCATCACCCTTTCCTCTTCAAGGGAAAACCAACGCAAGCTCAAGAAGTAGCAAATACCCATATCTAATGGGTTCTCCCAGCGTATCTACCCTTGGCTTGGACTTCTCCAAGGGGCTGGCTTTTGCGGCTGAGATCTATAGATCTACTGGTCTCTCAGTGCATCCTATGGAGGGACTGGGATCTTTCACAATGATTGTTTCTTTTAGCAGGCATTGTTTTCGTTTATCTGAGGAATCAGTGGCGGCAGCCCTAGAGGCTGCCATTGGAGGATCTGCCATTGAGTTTGGAGTTCTTCAAGTCAAAGATAAAGTGTATTCTTTTAATTTCTCTTCCAAGCAGGTTGGATTTCTTATTATCAAGCTTCGATCTTATTCCTGTGTGGACTTCAAATGCTTCTTTCATCTTTGGGGGAATGGTGGTCCTAATTGGATTAGAGAGTTCAGAATTTGGAAGAAGGAATGTGATGATGAATGGGTTTTGGTAAGCCCCTCAAAGCGTCGAGCCACTTTGGGATTACTTGCTATGCACAAATCACCTGCTAGATCATCTTTCAAAAGGGATCATTATGTGAAGAAACATCTGTCTTTTGCTACTTTTCACAATTATCCTGTTTGCCGTGGTACAGATATGCTGCGACTCAGAGTGAGATCGACGTCCTCTCAGAGGACGCAGGTTATTCTATTTCTGCTCATGAACGAGTTATTATTCATACTCCGCCCTCTTTGGATGTTAATTGGACAGTCACCCGGCCACATATTGCGTTTGGTTCGGTTTCTTCTCCGGCGACGGCGACACCCCCGGTGATGGACATGAGGCCCGAGATCCCGTCGTCTTCGGAGAAGGCAGGTGCGGATCTTGTGGCACCTGCCACGCCCGATATCCAAGGCGGGAATGTGGGAATTTCAAATCCCCTATTGGTGGCCAGGATAGGTGATGGGCCTATGCCTTCTTCGGAGTTGTCGGATTCGGCCCATCTAGGGTCTGAGATTGATATCCCTTCGACTCAGGAGGCTGAGGAGTCTTTTAATAACTTCATTTCTGATATGTTCACGGATATTTTAACGTCTCAGGTTTGTTCAAAGGTGGGACATTTTGCGGCTAATTGCCCTGCAGTTATGATCTGTTTAGCATGCTCGAAGGAGGGACACCATAGGAGGGATTGTGCGGTGCTGGCTAGGGAACTGGGGTTAGTTTGGAGGAAAAAATTGCCAACGCCGGATTTAGCGGAACCCACTTCCTTCATTGAAGCGGTTACTCCAACAAGGCCTACGCCCGACGCTTCGTGCTCCTCTGCTACTCCTATTCTGTCCAGTCCCATCAGCGACCGACCAAAACCCCCCTCTTGCTCTCCGCCGGCAACCCCTCCTCCTCCTTCGCCTGAGAAACTTCCAGTACCAATGGCAAACTTCCATATTGATCCTGAGCGCTATGTTCCAGCGGGGCATCAGATTATTGATGGTGGAGAACTCCGTCTTCCACGGACTTTCGTCACGCCGTCGTCTGCCATCCAGCGGCGCCATGAGGAGTTTATGATAGCTGAGGTAATGCCTCTTCCTGAGCCTAATGAGATTGGGCATTTGCGAGAGGCTGTGGTTGCTTTGCTGGAGCAACGGGGAGTTCAGGTGATGTCTGCCCAACCTTGGATTTCAGGTGTTGGGTTATTCAGATTGCGGGATGCTGGCGTTCGTTTTACCCTGCTTCAACTCCCACCTTTACCGCTGGGTAATGATAGATTTGTGAGATTTATGAAGCATGACGAGGGCATGGGTTTTTGAGGCGCTCAGGGTTTTTGTGATGGTTGCTTGATGTTTTTGGGGGTCCCATTGGATCTGCGTACTACCGAACAACTGCGTGCTGCGGTGAACACGTTTGGGAAGTTCCACCATTGGGTCAATGATGATCCTTATCTGGTCAGGAGTATTGTTTTTGCTTCGTTTCCTAAGGACATTCTTGTTCCTAGAGATGTGGTCTTCAATGATTATGCGCATCGAGGGGGAGCCAGAGTTTCTTGGACTGTCCCATGTTACATTTTGGGGGCAAACTTTGCAGAACAGATGCCGGAGGATGAGGATCCCATGCCCATCAATGGCAATCCACATCCTTTGCCAGGTCAACTTTTGTCGGAACATCACAACTTTGTGCTTCCCCCCTACCCTGCTTTGGGTTCGAATGGTCTGCCACCAGTTCCACCCCCCATGGATGATCATGTTGATGCTGACAACTGGGGGCATGGGCATTGGGGTGATGAAGCACCAGAGCAACGGCAGCAAGAGGATCCACCTGTCCAAGATCAAGAATCTATGGTGCTTGACCAACCCTCAGGATCGGTGTCTGAAAATGACTTTCATCAGCAGCAGCAGCCTGATCATGTTCTTGAAGAAGTGGTCCAGCAGCAGGAGAATCCATTGGCAATAGTACCATACCAGCCCCCAGTGATCAATGTTCAGCAAATCTTCATTGGTGCTGTCAGATTGGTATATGGCCCTCCGTTGCCACCAGAGCTTGCTTGGAAGAGGACTTTTCAGATGCTCCTTGAGGGAGGGATGACATTTGAAGTGCATAAGTCGTTGTCAGTTAAACCCCTGTCGCCTGTCATCCTCTCCAAAAGGAACTGGGCTGTGGCTTTTGATGACGTCCAGGTTCTCTCGCATATTCAGTGGAAGGAGGCTTCTTCTAGCAGGCCCATAAGGCCCACTGCTAGGCCTTTGCTCCCAGAATTGGAATCTGCTACCTCTGATTGCTTGGAGCCCATGGAGTCTCATTTGTCTGATAGCACAATACTCACATCTGATGTTTCTTCTTCAGACACCTTATGCTTCGTTGCTCCTCCCGCCACTGGTGACATCAAAAGGCGCAAGTCGAAGGCACCAACCCCTCTGGTTGAATCTGAGGTGCGTCGATGCACTCGGGGTTCTGCCAGGCGGGATGGGTATAAGCCGGTGTTCCTTGAATTAACATCGGAGTCGAAGAAGAAGAAGCCGCGCAGCAAACCAATTCTGGAATCTAGCATGTCCAAGCAAGGTCCGGGGGGGGGGGAAGGCATTCCTCCTCCCACACCCTTAAAGGAGCTCCAGATGATTGGCGAGGAGCTTGGCATTGAAGCAGAGAAGCTTACGGAGGAGCAGCTTATGGCTGTTCCCACGAAGAAGCAGAAGGACATCTCTGATGATTAGTTATTTCATCAACCAGTGGGTCTGGCGCGCCCCTAAGTTTGCCTTTATCTATCTGTTTATGTTCATGTGTGGCAACTACTGGTTTATTTTGGTGAATTGTCAGTTGGTCTGTTGGGGTTGTATTGCTACATCTTATCTCGTGATGCTATTATGTTTGTCTAGTTACTACGTAGCTTGCTATATGATGCTGCTTGATTTGGTTTTAAATGAGTAGTTCTCATCATAGAAAATGGAATGTTCTTTGCTGGAACGTTCGAGGTTTGAATTCGGCGGCTAGGCAAAGAGTAGTCAAACAGAAATTGGAAAAGAGCCAATGCGTTGTTGCCTGCTTTCAAGAAACCAAATGTGAAACTTACTCACTTAAGGAGATTAGATCCTTTTGCCCCTTCAGTAGGAGCCTCTGGTGGCCTTTTGGTGGTGTGGAATTCTTCTGTACTTCATGGTGATTTAATTGAGGTGCAATCTTTTGGAATTAGAGTTAAATTCACTTCCAAAATGAGTGCTGATGTGTGGACTTTGGTAAATGTGTATGGCCCATGCCAGGGGGAATTGAGAGACAGATTTGTTGATTGGCTTTACAATCTGCAAATTGCTTTTGAAGAGAATTGGCTTTTGTTGGGGGATTTCAACTTTATAAGATCTTTAGACAACAGAAATCTGCCAGGAGGAGATATAAATGATATGTTCATATTTAATGAGGTAATTGGACATCTGGGTTTAGTGGAATTGCCAATCAAAGGCAGGACATACACTTGGTCTAATATGCAAGATACTCCTCTATTGGAACAGCTTGATTGGTTTTTTACTTCAACCAACTAGGTCACTTGCTACCCTATAACAGAAGTTTTGCCCTTGGCTAGGACTGCTTCTGATCATGTCCCTTGTGTAGTTGTCATCACAACTTCAATTCCTAAAACTAACATTTTTAGGTTTGAAAACTTCTGGACTAAGGTGGATGGCTTCTTGGAATGTGTAACTAAATCTTGGAATAAGCCCTCGCACAAGTCCCATCCTGTAGCAGTGCTGGCTCATAAACTTGAAAATCTGAGGTATGACCTGAAGAGATGGCAATTGGGAATTTCCAAGATGAAAATTGCTATTGATAAATGTAATAAGGTGGTTGAATGGATTGATAGGATGGAAGAACTTAGGCCTTTGTTCAGGTAGGAATTCAATTTCAGAAAGGTTGTTAAATCACATTTGGAGCATATGTTGCACCTGCAATACTTATATTGGAAAAAGAGATGTACTATCAAATCCATTAAGGTGGGGGAAGAGAATACTAAGTTCTTTCATGCAATGGCTTCTGAGAGGTATAGAAGGAATTCTATTGCTAATTTGAGATTGGATGATGGCACTGTGATTTCTGAACATAGCCAAATGGAAGAAATTTTGTGGTCTTCTTTCAAGGGGCGTATGAGCACTGCAAAAGGAATTGTCATGGGCTTTGATTTACCCAACCTGATTAAACCAGTGCAGGGGTTGGATGGTCTGACCAAACCTTTCACTAAGGAGGAAATGGATCAGGTGATTAAATGCATGCCTATTGATAAAGCTCCAGGCCCAGATGGTTTTAATGGGCTCTTCCTCAAGAAGTGTTGGCACATAGTATGTCAGGAATTTTATAACCTTGCCAATCATTTCTTTGAGGGGCAGGCAAACCTGGAAAGTATTAATAGCTCTTTCATTACGTTGGTGCCTAAGAACTCTTCTCCGAAAAAGGTTGGGGACTATAGACCAATTTCTTTGACAGGTCTGGGTATTAAGTTCCTCACTAAAATGGCCGCTAACAGATTCCAAGAGGTTATTCTTGATTGTGTCCACAAAAACCAGTATGGGTTTATTAAAACTAGAACCATTCAGGATTGCATTGGTTGGACATTAGAGTATCTGCATCAATGCCATCAGTCTAAGAGGCCTATTCTCATACTCAAACTGGATTTTGAAAAGGCATTTGACTCCATTGAACATGAAGTCATATTGGAAATCTTAAAGTACAAAGGCTTCAACTCCAAATGGAGAAGTTGGATATATCAGTTCCTCACATCTGGTTCATCTTCTATTCTCCTAAATGGAGTGCCTGGGAAATAGTTTTAGTGCAAAGATGGTGTGAGGCAAGGGGATTCAATTTCACCCCTGCTATTTGTTTTAGCTGCTGACCTCTTGCAGACAGTGGTTAATGACATGTTACACAAGGGCCAAATTCAGCTACCTATACCATGTTATGATAAGGATTTCCCTATTATCCAGTATGCTGATGATACCTTGATCATTTTCCCAGCTGTGGAGGAACAACTTATAGCCTTAAAAGAGATGTTACAGGTCTTTTCTCAATCAACTGGATTGCATATCAACTATCACAAGTCATCTATGGTACCAATCAATGTAAATCCAGAAGAGACTGAGAGACTTGCTCAGGTTTTTGGTTGCAACGTTAGAACTATGCTGTTCACCTACCTTGGTTTACCAGTTGGTATCTCCAAGCCGAGAATGGAACATCTTATGCCACTGGTTACTTGTATGGAAAGAAGGATGTCCTCTAGTTCCTCTTTTTTGTCTCAAGGAGGTAGATTACAATACTTAAATTCTGCCCTGCCTTCCTTGCCTATCTTTTTCCTCTGCAGTTTGTCTATCCCCCCAGGTATCCTCGAGCAGTTGGAAAGGATTCAAAGACAGTGTTTCTGGAGAAGAAATAGGCAGGAGCATTCACCATCTCTAGCTGCGTGGGAATTAATTTGTAGGCCCAAGAAGAAAGGTGGATTGGGTATTCTCAATCTTGGGTTACAAAATGCATCCTTGTTAATGAAGCATGCTAATAAGTTCATAAACAGGAAGGATTTGCCCTGGGTAAACTTAATATGGAATACCTATTACCATGAGAGGGTACCACAGGGTACTGAGCCCTGTGGCTCATATTGGTGGAGGAATGTTTTGAAGCTGCTGGACAACTTCAGAGAAGTGACTTCGGTGCAAGTTAATCAAGGTGATACTGTGTTGTTTTGGCTGGATAAATGGAACATTGGAAATTCAATAATCCCACTCAAAGAGAGATTTTCAAGGCTCTTCTCATATGTTAAGGATCCTTGGACTAGTGTCAAGGATGGATTGAGTTGCAATGATCTTTCCACCTGGTTTAACTTGCCTCTATCTGAGCAGGCTTATGGACAATTTTCAACGCTGCAAGCCCTCCTGGGGGAGATTGATCTCAGTTCTAACCAGTGTGATGTTTGGTCTTGGATGGGAACAAATAATCCTTATACTCCAAAATCTTTCTACACTTATGCCCATCGAGAGCAAGCATTTAATCCTTTACTCAATTGGATATGGGCTAGCTGCTGCACACTAAAGATTAAGGTGTTTACTTGGATGCTCATCATGGACAGATTAAACACCAAGGATATGGTGGAAAGAAGGAATTGGCATATGGATGATGGAGTAAATTGTAGGACCTGCCATGCACGAGTAAGGGAAGACAGGGATCACTTATTCTTCTCTTGCCTCTTCAGTCAACGGGTCTGGAATTATTTGCAAATTGACTAGGGTGATAGCAATGACATGTCTGGTGCTGCTTCCCATGCCAAAAGCTCATTTCGGAAGCCATTCTTCTCTGAGGTAGTGTTCACTGCTTGCTGGCATATTTGGTTAGTGAGGAACGCCAAAGTTTTCCAGAATGTCCAGCCTAGATTTGCTGTATGGAAATTAGGCTTTGTGACTGATATGTCTCTGCTGGTACATAGGATTAAGCCTAGATTTAAGGAGGATCTGCTGAAGTGGGTATCTTTCCTGCCCCCCTGAATGTACTCTTACTTTTTTAGATTAGGTTCTCTAGTTTACCTTTTACTTTTATTTGGGTTACCGAGGTAACTTTATACATATGGTCTCTAATTTTCAATAAAGCTTTATAAGGCTGTGGGGGGTTTTCCCTTACAGTGTCCAGTCAAAAAAAAAATCCCATGTCTTTTCTACTCAATACTTGGCTTCCAAACCTTGCCCAAATTCCTTCTGCATTTGTCGAGGCTCCACCTAAAAGCTCAACATTTTGTGGGACCTTCCTAGCATCAAATTCCAAATCAAAACCATTTGAATGAAATTCAAATGAGTTTGTATTCAAACCTTTCAACATGTCTCTTTGCAATTTTTCTGGATCAAGCTAATTTCGTGAGTCCGGGAAAATCAACCCCTTCCCCATATTCCTTCTCTACTGCTTTATTTCCTCTTTTATCTTGCCAATATTTTGGTTTATGGGAAAATAAGAGAAATAGGAGAGAGAGAGAGAGAGAGAGATAGAAGAGGCCGCAACCCAGCCCATTTGACCTGCCAAGGCCTAGCCGCACTCCCTCCTTAACCTAACCCTAGCCCGATCGATCCCCTCTCCCCCTCGATCCCTCTTGTGCGCCATGATACATCTCAGTCATATCTATAAATTTTGATTGTTTCATGCCAATATTCTACAACTTTCATATACTTTTGGCAAAATTTTATATTATTTTTGGGACTAACTTACTGATCCAGTGCCCAGTGTCAGTTCCTGTTTTTTGTGTGTTTTTTGTTTCGCAGAAATTCCATGTCAAATGAAGTCGAAACACAATAAAATTTATGGAGATTTTTTTGGAAGATATGTGAATTTTGGGAAGAAGAATCAACACAACACGGTGCCCGAGGTGCCCACAAGCCAATAGGGCATGGCCAGGGGGTGACCGCGCCCTGATGGATTGTGGCCACCCCGTAAGTCGGTTGGGGCCCTTCTTTCGACGCAAGAATGATAATTTCCAAAGGAAAATCCCCTCAAAATTTCAGCCCGGTCGTAGTTACGGATCTCCAGATATTTACTTGAACATGGTGCTTAATGCTATATGTTATTACCCAATGATGTGTGGCTATACTATGATGTTTGACTAGATTTCTTTTGTCCTATGGGTTGATTGATGATCGTGATTGGTTTGAGTTGTATGTTTTATATTGGTGTTGTCCTATGGTGCCTTCCATGCCGTGCACACGTGGAGGATTCCCGCTATAGGTTGTTGCAATACGTTCATGACTCACTTATAGTGGGCGGCTAGAGTGACAGAAGCTTACACCCGAGTAACGGGGATGTTTACGTATGGGAGTAAAGAGGACTTGATGGGTTCATGCTATGGTTGGGTTTTACCTTAATGATCTTTAGTAGTTGTGGACGCATGCTAGAGTTCCAGTCATTAGTGCATATGATCCAGGTACGGAAAGTATGTTAGTGTATGCCTCTCCCTCACATAAACTGCAACAATGATTACCGGTATAGTTATCGGTTGCCTAGGGAAAAATCTTCCTCTTGTGCTACAAAAAGATTTATACTAAACAATTAACTTAATTAATATTTATCTAAACAGACGCTAACTTTTATTATTTTTTCTTTGTTTTCTTGCAAAACTATCTATTACTCATACTAAGTACTTCTAGTTTCCTTCCCGCAAAGTAGTTTCATACTTGTTCTAGGTAAAGTAAGCGTTAGCGTGCGTAGAGTTGTATCGGTGGTCGATAGAACTTGAGAGAATATTAATTCTAACTTTAGCTCCTTGTTGGGTTCGACACTCTTACTTATCGAAAAAGGCTACAAACGATCCCCTACACTTGTGGGTTATCAAGACCTTTGTCTGGCGTCGTTGCCGGGAGCAAGAGCGTAGCGGTTGATATTCTCGTGTGTGCTTGTTTGCTTTCTCACTAAGTAATTTTATTTTATATTGTAAGTTGTTTTCTATCTTTAGTTATGGGTAGGAAACGCAAAATACCAAAAAAAATAGTAGTACTTGCTAACCCAGTGGTTGAGAAACCACCCAAAATCTACCATACTGCTGAAGATTTTTACTTGGATCATCCTCGATCCCTTTGTGCTCGTGCAGAAAACCCAACTAGCTTAGTTGTGGGAAAAACATTAGATGAGCATGCTCATTTGGTGCGACGTTCATTATCTCAAAAAGGGAAACTCTTATGGCATGAAATTAATTGTTTGTGTTGCTATGCTTGGAATTTATGCGAAATACATGATTTTACTTGTTGTTCTGAAGACACTAAAAAACACCTTCCCTATCAATGTGTGTTTAATGATAATGAAATACTATCTTCATATGCCAAGGATGTCTATAGTTATTATGTTATTGAACAAATTGAAGAATTTGTTGCTTTTAAGGGTGCATATGAAATTGCTTCTTTCATTGAAAAGTATGGTACTATTCTTTACAAATATGAAATTTTTGTCATAATTAAATATTGGTATGAAAACTATGCTTCTAATGCTTATGTTAAAGAATTTATTTAAAGAATGTCTGCTGCCTTGGAAGAGACTAATATTTTGCAGGAATCTATGGAAGAAGAAATTGTTGAAACTGTGAGCTCATTAGATGAAAAAGATGAGGAGGAGAGCGAAGAACAAAAGGAGGAAGAGCAGATTGATCACCCGTGCCCACCTTCTAATGAGAGTAACTCTTCAACTCATACATTGTTTAATTTCCATTCGTTCTTACTAAAGGATGAATGCTATGATCCCTTGGATTCGTTTGAAATATCCCTTTTTGATGAACTTGATGCTTGCTATGCTTGTGGCCATGATGCCAATAGGAATTATGCTTATGGAGATGAACTTGCTATAGTTCCTTATGTTAAGAATGAAATTTTTGCTATTGCACCCACACATGATAGTCCTATTATCTTTTTGAATTCTCCCAACTACACCATATCAGAGAAGTTTTCACTTATTAAGGATTATATTGATCGGTTGCGTTTTACCATTACACATGATGATTTTGATGAATATAATATGCATGTGGTTGCTTCTCCTACTTGCAATTATTATGAGAGAGGAACCAAATATTCACCTCTCTATGTTTCCAATATGATAAAATTGCAAGAAACTATTTATGATATGTATTGGCCTTTACTTTGTGTGAATGAATTATTCTTTTATGACATATCAATGCATAGGAAGAGAGTTAGACCTCATTGTCACATGATATATATCACTTTGTGCTCACTACTTAATTACAAATCATTGTTAATTAAAATTGGCTTTGATATACCTTGGGATCCGGGTGGATCAATTACTTGAGCACTATATGCCTAGCTTAATGGCTTTAAAGAAAGCGCTGCCAGGGAGACAACTCGGAAGTTTTAGAGAGTCGTTTTATTCTGTTGTGCGATTTTAAAATAATTAAAAACATAAAAATAAATTGGGGAACTTCAAACTTTTTCAAAAAGAAAGGTGAAAGTGAGAAATATGAGCACCGTTGAAGTGGGGGACGTCCTTGAACTTTTGTTCATGCCCATGGAAACTTTGTGAATCTTGATTACAGAAACTTTTCAACAAAAATAATTATCCCCGTGTACAAATCCATTGTATTATAAAAATAATGTGCCAAGATTTACCTTTAGGGTGTTTCAATTGCTTGTTTGATATGTGTTGTGCAAAAACAGAAACTTTTCATGTAGTGTTTGAATTTTCATATTTTACTAGAGCATGTAAAAATTCTGAAATGTTTACACAATACTTCTATGCAAATTTTTTATTACGTCCTAATTTTCAGAATTGTTTGAGTTACGGAAGTATAGGTTTCATCTGCATCTTTACAGAATGTCCTGTTTTTCACAGATTGTTGTTATAGTTGCTTTGTCTGCTTATGTTTGAATTCTTATTGAGCCCCATTGACTTGGGCGTCATAGAATTGTGATAGCATACAGTAGGTAATGTTGGATTATAATTATACAATAATATTATGGCAGGACATGATGAGATTTGATGTTATATGTACTAACCTTTCTAATAAAAGTTCTCTCAAGTTTTGTGTGGATGATGTGTTCGAAGATCGAGGAGGTATCAATATGAGAAGAATAAGGAGAGACAAGAGTTCAAGCTTGGGGATGCCCAAGGCACCCCAAGTAAGTATTAAAGGAGACTTAAGGGTCTAAGCTTGGGGATGACCCGGAAGGCAGCACATATTTCTTCTTCAACAATTATCCGTGCGTCTCGCTTTTTGTTTTGTTCACGTGATATGCGTAAATTCTTGGAGCGTCGTGTGCCTTTTATTTTTATTTTATAAATGCACCATTCTGGTATGGGAAAGTCCATGGCTTTATTGAATGCTTCATGTGCTTCACTTATATCATTTGAAGTTGGATGCCTGTTTCTCTACATATAGAAACCCGTTATTTGTAGAATGCTCTTTTGCTTCACTTATATTTATTAGAGTGTTGTCTTTTTAGAACGAATTAAACTCTAGTGCTTCAATTATACCTATTTAGAGAGTCAACAGGATTGGTCATTCACATGGTTAGTCATAAAATCCTACATAAAACTTGTAGAACACTGAATATGATATGTTTGATTCCCTGCAAAAGTTTTGCGACATTTCCCTTACAGTATTCGGTCAAAAAAATAGTTTTGCGACATTAAGATAGTAATATGTAAGTGCATCAGTGGACGATTGTAGATTAGTAAGAATACTGGTGTTAAGGTTTGTGATTCTCGAAGCATGCACGTATAGTCTCTAGTTATGCGATGAATTTGGAGCGTAATTTATCCTAGATTGAAATCCTTTGTGTTGTTTAATCGGGGGCGTGCGATGGTTAACTCCTCCCAACCTCCTCTGTAGGGGCATGCGAGTAGTACTTTGCTTCGAGAGATCTCATAAAGCTTTGCAATAGGTATGTGAGTTCTTTACGACTAATGTGAATCCATGGATGTACGCACACTCACCTCCTCATATTTGCTAGCCTCTTCGGTACCGTGCATTGCCCATTCTCACCTAAAGGATTGGTGCAAACTTCACCGGTGCATCCAAACCCCGCGACATGATATGCTTTGTTGCACATAAGCCACCTTATATCTTCCTCAAAACAGCCACCATACTTGCCTATCATGGCATTTCCATAGCCATTCCGAGATATATTGCCATGCAACTTCCATCGTTACATCATATGACTTGTCTGTTCATTGTCATATTGCTTTGCATGATCATGTAGCTGGCATAGTATGTGTGGCAAAGCCACCGTTCATCATTGTTTACATGTTACGCTAGATCATTGCACGTCCTGGTACACTGCCAGAGGCATTCATATAGAGTCATCTTGTTTAGTAGTTTTTCATATCGAGTTGTAAGTAAATAAAAGTGTGATGATCAACATTATTAGAGCATTGTCCCAGTGAGGAAAGGATGATGGAGACTATGATTCCCCCACAAGTCTGGATGAGACTCCAGGCAAAAAATAAAAAAATGGGGGAGGCCAAATGAGCCCACCAAGAAAAAAAGAAAAAAAAGAAAAAAATGAAAAAATGAAAAAAAGAGAAGAAAAAAAAGAATGGGAGAAAAAGAGAGAAGGGGCTTGCTACTACCCTTTACCACACTTGTGCTTCAAAGTAGCACCATGTTCTTCATATAGAGAGTCTCCTAATTTGTCACTTCCATATGCTAGTGGAAAATTTTCATTATTGAACTTGGCTTGTGTATTCCGATGACGGGCTTCCTCAAATGCCCGAGGTCTTCATGAGCATGCAAGTTGGATGCACACCCACTTAGCTTCAGTTGAGCTTTCATACACTTATAGTTCTGGTGCATCCGTTGCATGGCAATCCTTACTCCTAGCATTGATATTGATTGATGGGCATATCCATAGCCCGTTGATCCGCCTAGTTGATGCGAGACTTTCTTCTCAATTTTTACCCCTTTGAAACCTACCACCATATTCTATTCCACCTATATGCTATGTCCATGGTTCACACTCATGTATTGAGTGAGGTAAAAAAAGTTGAAGCGCATTAAAAAGTATGATCCAATTTCTTGGTTTGACACCGGGGTGCTCATGATTTATACTTTATGCTAGGAACACTAAGCATGACAGGCTATATGATATTGTAGGGATGGCATTCTTTAGCATTGTTATTTTGAAAGGACATGATCGTTTGTGAGTAAACCTGAGTATTGATGTCTTTATGTCAAGTGATAGACTATTGCATTGAATCACTTGAATCTTTATATTCATGCCATGATTAGACATTTGTTCAAGATTATGTTAGGTAGCATTCCACATCAAAAATTGTCTTTTGATCATTTACCTACTCGAGGACGAGCAGGAATTAAGCTTGGTGATGTTGATATGTCTCCATCATATCTATAATTTTTTATTGTTTCATGCCAATATTCTACAACTTTCATATACTTTTGGCAACATTTTATATTATTTTTTGCACTAACTTACTGGTCCAGTGCCCTGTGCCAGTTCCTGTTTTTTGTATATTTTTCATTTCACAGAAAATCCATATCAAACGAAGTCCAAACGCGATAAAAATTTATGGAGATTTTTTTGGAATATATGTGAATTTTGGGAAGAAGAATCAACGCAACACGGTGCCCGAGGTGCCCACAAGCCAACAGGGCGCGGCCAGGGGGTGGCCGCGCCCTGATGGCTTGTGGCCACCCCGTAAGTCGGTTGGTCCCTTCTTCCGCCGCAAGAAATATAATTTCCAAACGAAAATCCCCTCAAAATTTCAGCCCGGCCAGAGTTACGGATCTCTTGATATTGAAGAAATGGTGAAGGGCCGGAAAACAGTCGCGAAAACAGGAGAGAAATAGAGAGAGACACAGAGAGAGAGAGAGATCCAATCTCGGAGGGGATCTTGCCCTTCGAGAGCCATGGCGGCCATGGACCAGAGGGGAAACCCTCCTCCCATTTAGGGGGGAGACCAAGGAAGAAGAAGGAGGAGGGGGTCTCTCTCCCCCTCTCTCCCGGTGGCGCTGGAACGCCATTGGGGCAACCATCTTGACAGTGATGTACATCAACAACTTCGCTGTCGTCACCACCAACTATATCCCCCTCTATGCAGTGGTATAACACCTTTTCTCCCCATTGAATCTCTAATTAAACATGGTGCTTAATGCTATATATTTTTACCCAATGATGTGTGGCTATCCTATGATGTTTGAGTAGATTTCTTTTGTCCTATGGGTTGATTGATGATCGTGATTGGTTTGAGTTGTATGTTTTATATTGGTTTTGTCCTACGGATCCTTCCGTGCCACGCACACATGGAGGATTCCTGCTGTAGGGTGTTGCAATACGTTCATGACTCGCTTATAGTGGGCGGCTAGAGTGACAGAAGCTTACACCCGAGTAAGAGGGATGTTTACGTATGGGAGTAAAGAGGACTTGATGTGTTAATGCTATGGTTGGGTTTTACCTTAATGCTCTTTAGTAGTTGCGGACACTGGCTAGAGTTCCAATCATAAGTGCATATGATCCAAGTACGGAAAGTATGTTAGTGTATGCCTCTCCCTCATATAAAACTGCAACAATGATTACCGGTCTAGTTATCGATTGCCTTGGGACAAATCTTACTCTTGTGCTACAAAAAGCTTTCTACTAAACAATTAACTTAATTAATATTTATCTAAACAGCCCCTAACTTTTATTTACATGTTCTTTATTTTCTTGTAAAACTATCTATTACTCCTACTAAGTACATCTAGTTTTCTTCCCGCAAAGTAGTTTCATACTTGTTCTAGGTAAAGTAAGCGTTAGCATGCGTAGAGTTGTATCGGTGGTCGATAGAACTTGACAGAATATTAATTTTACCTTTAGCTCCTCGTTGGGTTCGACACTCTTACTTATCGAAAAAGGCTACAAACGATCCCCTACACTTGTGGGTTATCAAGACGCCACCACCCACAGCGACACACATGCACACACACACACACACACACACACACACACATAGAGAGAGAGAGAGATGCACAGAGGAGAGGCGCCACGCGCTTGATCCCCCTGCCACGACCACACCTCACCACGCTGTGCTCTGACGCCCTAGCGCTCCTTCCACCCCTGGCCTTCCTCGCCTCATGGCGCCTCCTCTCGCGCTCGTGTGGAGCTCTTGAGCTAGACCCGTCCGGCCGCCGCGCTGCCATCCGCCAGCGACCATCTCTGCTACCCGCCACCCTTGTACCTCTCGACTTCTTGCCGTGGCCACACATCTCCTCTGCTCGTAGCCTCGCCGCCAAGCACCTCCTCTGTTGTGCCACTACCGTCCACCTCTGCACCTCACGATCGGCTCCCATGGCATGCTGCCACGCACTTCTGCTAGCTCCTCCTTGACCTCATTTGCCTCACCATGCCTCTATTCTTCCACTTCACGCCTCGTCCGTCCTCTAACAAAAACGAAGGTAGCAGCATGCCCCAACCGCCGTTGTAGTTGCTTCTCTAGCCATCATCGCCACCTCATCGGCAGGAACCCACTGCACCCCGCCGTCAGCGTGCTCATCTCCTCCCTCAAGCCCGTGCCCCGGCATCCCTTCCCACCTCCTGCCATGCCTAGCGGCTCCATGGTCGTCTGCCTGAGCCACCATGACCACGGGTCGACTCCCGCATGCCCGTTTTGCCATAGTGGACAACCACGATGCACTGTTGCCTCCTTCGTTGTTGACTACCACGAGCACATGGAAACTAGTGCCTTGCTGCCTTCGGATGCAGCTAGTTCGATTTGGCCGGTTTGACACGTCGCCCGAAGATCCATTGTTGAACTGAGACCTTGTAGGTGCTGCTTCATTTGGGGTCACTACCACACCGAGTCCCTCGGAGACCATCAAGAACAACGTACGGTACCACTACACTGGAAGACCCAGATCGACCAAGTCCAAGGACCCCTCAGAACGCCAAGTAACTCTACGCATGGATATGCCAAGATTTACTACACGGACGCCAAATCTCGCAAGACCCGAGCCTCGACGACTGTCAATGCATACCACTACTTCCACTACGATTGTCTCGAGAACTTCTACTTCCTCTACATTGCACTGAACTCGATTTGCTCCGAATATGCATGCTTCGAAGGTATAACGCCGAGACGACCGCCCGTGGACGAATGCATGTGTTGAATGAGATGCATCCAATGTTTGCACCGTGTGCGATTGTTTTGTGCACGTTCCTCGTTTGCCATGTCACCGACACGTGGGACACCAAGTATTCGGGATCACTCCTCGTCATTATTGCATGATTCCACACATCCGCACACTTGTTCTTTTGCACCGGTATCTCAGTGAGATGTCGGATCATCGGAATGTTGTCGTGGCATCATTTCTGTTATCGCCGCCATGGCACCTCTTTCTTTCCGTCATGTCGACCAAATGCTCCATTTCATATTATATGCCAATATGTTTATCAAATTGCATCAATTTTGATCATGTCATCCTCATGCATGTTAAAAACGATTAAAATGATGTTTGCATTAAAATTACCTAAAGACTTGCTAAAACGGTTTATTTCATAACTAAATAATTGTAGCTCCGAATTAAATAAATTATATATGTAACTTGACTAGAAAAACATGTAGAATAACATGATGCGCTTTGTTTTCCTGTTTAACAACAATAAAATATGTTTAGGACATATCTGTACTAATTTCGAAATTTGCATATGGGGTCATTTCGGAAATGTTATATGTTATTTCCGGCCTCATTTAAATTGCCTAGATAGATAATTTAATTATGTTTCACCTCTTTCCATGATAAGTAACATTTAAACTTGTTGGGTACCTAATCGAGAGGAAATAAATAACTCAAATGTGGAGTTTCGTCAATATTCAACCCGTTGCATATTGAGCTTCACTTAATGTGTAGTATTTGATCGTTGCCTTGCCATGCATCTTTAAATGTACATGCATCATACCCGTTTGTGCATCATGTCGTGATTATGATTGTTTGTTTTGCGGTGTGTTGTTTGCTTCCTTCCGGTTTCATTTCTTCTTTCTAGAGTCTGATAACGTTTCGGAGTGTGGGGATTCGTTCGTCTACGCTTGATCGTGTACTTGACGGATTCGATCTTCTTCAAAGCGGGATTCCAGGCAAGATGACCATTACCTTGGGTATCACTACTATCATTGCTATGTTGGTTGTCTCGTTTCTATCGCTATGTCTCGTTACCTACCACTCGTTTGTTAAGCCTTCCAAAATGCCATGATAAGCCTCTAACCTCAACCTTCCCAGCAAACTGTTGTTTGGCTAAGTTACCGCTTGCTCAGCCCCTCTTATAGTGTTGCTATTTGCAGGTGCAGGTTGTTCCATGTGGAAATAGGGATATCTTGGGATACCACATTATTCTTCCTATTTAATTAATGCACCTATATACTTGGTAAAAGGTGGAAGGCTCGCCCTTTTGCTTGGTGTTTCGTTCCACTCTTGCCGCCTTTTTCCGATTATCGGTGTTATATGTTCCTTTTTGAGCGCTCCTAACATACTTGGGGTTGTTATGGGGACCCCCTTGATAATTTGTTTTGGGATAAAACTCTTCTGGCAAGGCCCAACTTTGGTGTTAAAATTTGCTTAACTAATAAAACTTGCATAGGGAATGATCAACACGTTGGCTAATTAATCAACAACCCGGGCCAGTGCTCCTCATGAGTGTTGGTCCAAACTAGAGCCACTTGCGGGGCCACCCCGGGGTGGCTTGGGTGTTTAATTTGGTCGTCGTACGTAGTGTTCATCTGGTAGTTCCCTGAGAATGAGATACGTGAGGCTCCTATCGGGATCTGGCATGTATGGATGTCTTGCTGGAATTGTTTTACCTTTGACGAATGTCTTGTGCACCGGGATTTCGATGACACTTCGGGCTATCTCGCGGTTGAGGTTTTTCATCGCAGCTTGTTGTTAGTTTGTGATGGATGAGTTGGAGCACCCCTGCAGGGTTAAATCTTTCTGAAATTCGTGCCATCGGTTATGTGGCAACTTGGAAATTTTACAATACCCTGTTATAGAAAACTTGAACTAAACTCAATTAAAATACACCAACCGTGTGCGTAACCGTGACCGTCTCTTTTTGAAGGAGTTTGGAAGAGAACACGGTGAGGTTATGTTTTATTCGTAAGTAGGTGTTCAGGATCACTTCTTGATCATTACTAGTTCACGTCCGTTCATGTGTAGATCACTCTTCTTATTCTTGTAGTCGTAAGTTAGCAACATAAAAAAGCTTAGTGCTTGCTACAACCTCACCACTTAACCATTACTCACCCATTAAGCTTTGCTAGTCTTTATACCCTTGGTAATAAGATTGTTGAGTACTCGTGGCTCACAGATTCCTACAACAATAGGTGAACGTACAGGTAATGCGATGCTTTGACGTGAGAGCAATGATTGTTCAGTTTGGAGTTCTTCGACTTCTTCGTCGATCAGAGGATGTGTTCCAAGTTGGCAGCATATGATTGGCAGGGTGGGCATCGTCTTCTTTTTTGTTTGATTTCATCCGTAGTAGGATCCTGCTCTTCTGTATGATGATTGCTATGTATTGATGTATTGAAATATTCATGTGTAGCTTGTGGCGAGTGTAAGCCAACATCTTGAATGCTCTTCTCTTTATTACATGTATTTGTGACGATGTCCACCTTGTTAAAGCATCTCCGATATGCGCTTCTATCCTTGTTGAGACTTCCAAGTTTCCGCAAGGATAGGACCGCATATTGGGCGTGGCATGAAGGCTCCCGCGAGGGAAGGATGGACTAAATTTGGTGTCGTCACTTCTCGGGCTTCTTATCCCTTCACGAAGGGGGTATCCGCTCCAAGCAGGATGTTGATTTCCTCTTGTGATCTGATCATCATGTTTAGGTGATTTGGTCAGGTAATGGATTGATACGTAGCCTTGCAACCTGGTGTATTTCTATAAAGGATCGATGGAATGACTTTGAATAATCAACGTCATGTATGTGTCTGATTGCAACGGAGTTGTCTCGTTCTACGACCATGCAAGTATCCACGATCAGTCAAGGAGGAGGTAAGTGAAAGTGCTAGTTATCGACTAGAGGGGGTGAATAGGCGATTTTTATGAAAAGCTTCGAAACAGTAAATGTCTTCGAAGTGAGCGGAAATGATTCAGGATCATATAGGGATAACGCTCAAGGATCTAGGCATGGCATGCAAAGAGATGAAAACATTCAGACATGTATGGCATAGTCATCATACAAACAAGAGTATATAAAAGATAAACTAGAGCAGTACGAAGACAAATGCAAATCAGATGAATGTATTCGACGAATGTCTTCACACACAAACAGTCAAGCAATGGCTTCACAATGCAAAGCAGTATGTAAATGAGTGAAAGGATAGAACCAGTTTTGACGAAGACTCGGGATTTGTTGGACCAGTTCCGGTTGTTGTGACAACTGTACGTCTGGTTGTGGAGGCTGAGATTCAACTCAGAAGACCTCGTCTTCACCCTGTTCCCTTTGAGCCAAGATCACTTAGACCTCGCCCAATCAATCAGGTGGGTAGACTTCCAAAACCCGTACAAACACGGTCACCCGGAAATCCATAATGACTCTTGTATGCTCTAGACCATGACGCCGAACCATCTGGAAGATCACAGTCTTCAGGTGTAACAAGTCTTTGGTTCACTCAGAACAGAATGACTTCGGTGATGCTCAAACACTCTGGCTCTAGGTGTTTGGGTTTATCCTTGTAGGGTAGCTCTCTCTCAGTGTCTTCGAGGTTGGTTGCTCCAAAACAACAACAGTCATATCTAACTCTGAGCAGCCACCAACTTATGGTGGAGGGGGTGGGCTATTTATAGCCAACAGGCAACCGAACATGATATGACCGAACTGACCATGGGTCAATGGCCAACTGACATGTGTCTCAATGGTCGGATTTCAAAGACTCACGCGGCAACATTACTTGGGCTACAAGCAATGCTGACTCAGCCAACTCTGGAAGGGATTTCCTCTCATTGTCTTCACTGGAAGACATAGGTATATGGGTTGAGCATCACGTCAGCTTGTGACTTCGGTCACCACGACCCCACTTAATAGTATGGTGGTTCCTATGACTCAGGAAAGAAGAAACAAAACAACCAAAAGACTTCATCTTTGCATTTCATTATCTTCAAGCGATTATCTTCGTGCACCACCAATGGTTTCAGTCATCATCAATGTCTTCGGACATTTTTAGGGGTCGTCTTCGACGGTTAAACTGAATCTCCAGGGACTTCTATCCATGCTATCCTATGAACTCTCACAAACACATTAGTCCCTCAACCACATTTTTCTTTAATACTCCAAAACCAACATGGGGTGGCACTAGATGCACCTATAGTAAGGAGCGATGAGGACATGGAACGTTGTTCTGGACATAAGTGAATGAAAGGTTTAGTACGATAGTAGAGTCATTGGGTATTATGAGGTGTAGTCATTAAACGGCCAATGATTTTTCAAAATATTTATACTTAATAATTGGGGCAACCCACGAGATGGTAAGGGCTTGCAGTTGAGTAACTGTCTCTTGATGCAGGTCGTACACCGGTCAAGACGTAATTTAGACACATCACCCACACATCACATCGCAAGCACATCTTAGTGGGTGTCTACCAGAGCACAAAATTAATATTATGATAATACTGAGAACAAATATATAGTTGTAAGAATACAAACCTCATATTCATGCATGTATTAATTAGAATGTTTACACCCCTAAGGTTGTTAAAGGTCAAATTGAAAAACTCGAATTTAGTTCTCTCGCGGGAACTTGATAGAGCCTTTGTCGTAGTGCACATCTTCTCGTGGGTTTGATAACTCAGGGTAACTACTTCGGGAAAAGGCAGGGTACCTTTGCTATACAAGCCGTATCTCAAAGGCCATCAGGTAGACACACGATGAAACCGATTCCAACACAATAGCACAGACACACATGCACCTCGGATTATTCTAACATGTATTATATTGGTGCTACAGTGGCACATGTTGGCGCTAATTTTTTCGAGTGGTGAGAGGATGCATGGGACTGATGTGCTTTTTAGGCTAGTTATTACCGATTAATTTAAAAAATTGTTGACCTAGTCAAAATCGTGAATCAAATCTATATTGAATACTTTAACTGAATGAAAGACCTCCTTGAGGAATTATTGACCCGATCAAAATTGTGAACAAAATTCAAAATTGTATGCCTTAATTGAATGGGAGGGCTCAAAAATTAGGGAGCATACTGTATTAGATGATTGCCTCAAAATTTCAATACCAAATCGGATCCATGGCTTGAAAAAAACCAATTATGTATTTGAACAATGCAAATTCAAAAATGAGGGTAGTTTTAAAATTTTAAACTATTCAGTATCCGTGTTTTCAATTCTTTTCAAAATTTCTTGGAACTTTATTAGAGCATTTGGGGGTGGATTTCCAATCGCATCCAATATGTTACCAATGCCTTCTTAATTTTTAAGCGGGACTCAATAGATAAGAGACAAAATAAGGTCTTGGATTGGAGCTTTTTATTGTATACATAACGGGAGTTTTCCTATAGACAGTTGATGTCTACTACGCAACTTTCTTCTTGTAGACTCGTGTTGCGCCTCCAAGCGTAGAGTTTTATAGGACAGTAGCAAATTTCCCTCAAGTGGATGACCTAAGGTTTATCAATCCGTGGGAGGCGTAGGATGGAGATGGTCTCTCTCAAACAACCCTGCAACCAAATAACAAAGAGTCGCTTGTGTCCCCAACACACCCAATACAATGGCAAATTGTATAGGTGCACTAGTTCGGCGAAGAGATGGTGATACAAGTGCAATATGGATGGTAGATATAGGTTTTTGTAAACTGAAAATATAAAAACAGCAAGGTAGCAAGTAACAAAAGTGAGCAAAAACGGTATTGCAATGCTTGAAAACAAGGCCTAGGGTTCATACTTTCACTAGTGCAATTTCTCTCAACAATACCAACATAGTTGAATCATATGTAAATCTCTCACACGCGACAAAGAGTTCACTCCAAAGTCACAAATAGCGGAGAACAAACGAAGAAATTATTGTAGGGTACAAAACCACCTCAAAGTTATCTTTACCGATCAATCTTATGAGCTATTCCTATAAGTGTCACGAACAGCCCTAGAGTTCGTACTAAAATAACACCTTAAGATACACATCAACCAAAACCCTAATGTCACCTAGATACTCCAATGTCACCACAAGTACCCATGGGCTTGACTATACGATATGCATCACACAATTTCAGATTCATCATGTTCAATCCAACACAAAGAACTTCAAAGAGTGCCCCAAAGTTTCTACTGGAGAGTCAAGACGAAAACGTGTGCCAACCCCTATGCATAGATTCCCATGGTCACGGAACCCGCAAGTTGATCACCAAAACATACATCAAGTGGATGAATAGAACATCCCATTGTCACCACAGATATCCCATCGCAAGACATACATCAAGTGTTCTCAAATCCTTAAAGACTCAATCCGATAAGTAAACTTCAAAGGGAAAACTCAATTCATCACAACTACATAGAGAGGGGAAACACTCCATATGATTCATCTATATTAATAAAGCTCGCGGTACATCAAGATCGTGCCATCTCAAGAACACGAGAGAGAGAGAGAGATCAAACACATAGCTACTGGTACATACCCTTAGCCCCGAGGGTGAACTACTCCCTCCTCGTCATGGAGAGCGTCGGGATGATGAAGATGGCCTCCGGTGATGGTTTCCCCCTCCGGCAGGGTGCCGGAACGGGCTCCCGATTGGTTTTTCGTGGCTCTGGAGGCTTGCGGCGGCGGAACTCCCGATCTAGGTTTATTTTCGGAGGTTTCTGTATTTATAGGAGTTTGTGGCGACGGAAACAAGTCCAGGTGGGCCACGAGGAAGTCACAAGCCAGGGGGCGCGCCCTAGGGGGGCGCGCCCCCCAGGCTTGTGGCCTCCTCGGTCACTTCCTGGCCCAGCTTTTTGCTCCAGTATTTTTTATATTTTCCAAAAATATTCTCCGTAAATTTTCAGCTCATTCCGAGAACTTTTATTTCTGCACAAAAACAACACCACGGTAGTTCTGCTGAAAACAGCGTCAGTCCGGGTTAGTCCTAATAAAATCATACCAAAATCATATAAGATTATTGCAAACATGGCATAAATACTTCATAAATTATATATACGTTGGAGACGTATCAGCATCCCCAAGCTTAATTCCTGCTCGTCCTCGAGTAGGTAAATGATAAAAGAAATAATTTATGAAGTGTGAATGCTACCCAACATGTTCATCATATTCTTTTCTTTTTCATATAGCATGAACATTTGGACTTGTAAATGATTCAAAGCAATAGTCTAATTTTAACATAATGGCTTCAATACTCAAGCATGTTAACAAGCAACCATGTCTTTCAAAATATCAACACTAAAGAAAGTTATCCCTAGCCCATCATGCTCAATCATTGATCCATTCATGAAACACACTCAAATATTAGCTATGCCCAATGCTCAAGTACGATCATAGTGCCCCCTAGTTGGTGCTTATAAGAGAAGATGGAGACTCAAAGCAAAAATAAAAAAATTGCATAAAGTAAATAGATAGGCCCTTCGCAGAGGGAAGTAGGGATTTGTAGAGGTGCCAGAGCTCAAGGTTTAAATTGAGAGAGAGAAATATTTTGAGTGGCATGCTTTTCCTGTCAACGAAAACGACGAAGTAGCTCACAACACTTTCCATGCTAGATACATTATAGGCGGTTCCCAAACAGAATAGTAAAGTTTTTACTCCCCCTCCACCAATCAATCGCACTCCACGGCGAGCCGAATCCACGGGTACCGTCCATACCAACAACATTCCTGGGGGAGTTTTGTTTCATTATTATTTTTGATTTGATTTTGAGCATGGGACTGGGCATCCCGAATACCAGCCATTTTCTCGTGAATGATAGTGAATCAACACATATCATGAGAATAACACACCTAGCATGGAAAAATATTGGATACTCCCCACCGTTTCATGAGCGGTACGGGCACACAAAAGAGAAAATTTATTTTGAAGAGTTAGAGATGGCACATACAAATTTGCTTGGAACGGCATGGAAATACCGCATATAGGTAGGTATGGTGGACTCATAAGGCAAAACTTGGTTTAAGGATTTTGGATGCACAAGTAGTATTTCTACTTAGTACAAATTAAGGCTAGCAAATAGATTGGGAAGCAACCAAACCGAGGAACGAAAAATTACATAAGTGAGCATTGAGTCATAACTAACACCGAATAATGCACCACAAGTAGGATGTAACTTCATTGCATAACTATTGACTTTCGTGCATGCATAGGGAATCACAGACCTTAACACCAATATTCCTACTAAGCATAATTACTCACTAACATGACTCACATATTACTATCATCATGTTTCAAAACTATTACAAAGAATCAAGTTTAATTTGTCCCATGATCTGCATGAAAGTTTTTTATTATATCCTCCTTGGATATCTATCACTTTGGGACTAGTTTCATATATTGCTATTGCTTTTTGACAAGCTCAAACAAATTGAAGTGAAGCACATGAGCAAATGACAAGCTACTCTCAAAAGATATAAGTGAAGATCAATGAGTAGTCAAACAATTAAGTAGCTATGTGAGGACTCTCTCTCTCTCTCTCAATAAATATTTTCAGATCTGAATACTTTCTTCAAACAGCAAACTAAAAAAAAAATAGAACTCCAAGAATAGCACGCATCATGTGAACGAATAAAAATTTAGGCTCAACATAGGCTAACCAATAATTGTTGATGAAGAGAGGTGAGATGCGTAGCATCCCCAAGCGTAGATGCTTGAGACTTCTTGAAATATTTACTTGGGGTGCCTTGGGCATCCCCAAGCTTGAGCTTTTGTATCTCGTTCAATCCTCTCATATCCCGGTTTCACCTACTCTCAAAAACTTCATCCACACAAAACTCGAAAAGAACTCGTGAGATAGGTTAGTACACATAATAATAAAACAACTCTTTATGTACTGCCAAGACAAGTTGCACAATAATTTTCAAACATCATATACTGTTTACTATCATTTCCACAATTTATATCTACCAATATAGGCTATGGAAACTATAGGATAAGTAGATAACAAAACTATGACAGCAATCTGTCCAAACAGAACAGTGTGTAGCAATTTATGAAATCAGTGTACTTCTGTAACTCAAAAAATTATGACAATTTAGGAAATCCTATAAAATTTATATGACAACACTGTGTAAAAATTTCACAAACTTTCCACGTTTCAGTAAAATATGAAAATTCAAACACTACAGCCAAAGTTTCTGTTTTTACACAGCATTCATCAAAACATGCAATGCAAGCATCCTAAGGCAATTCTTGGAAATTTTTATTGAAAAACAAGATTATAAATAACTCCTAACATATAACAACAAGATAATATGACGCTCCAAGCAAAACTCATATTATGTGACGAATAAAAATATAGCTCTAAGTAAGATATACCGATAGTGTTGAAGACGAAAGAGGGGATGCTTCCGGGGCATCCCCAAGCTTGGGCACTTGAGTCTTCCTTGGATATTGCCTTGGGGGTGCCTTGGGCATCCCCAAGCTTAGGTTCTTGTCACTCCTTATTCTCCTCATATCGGTGTCTCACCCAAAACTTGAAAACTTCAATCACACAAAACTTAACGGAACTTCGTGAGATGGGTTAGTATAATAAAGATAAATCATTCACTTAGGTACTGTCAAGACAAGATTCATAATTGTTTCCACATCATACCTACTGTATTCTATCATTCCCATAATTTATATCACTCAACATAAGCTATGGGAACACTAAAACAAGCAAACTATGCATGCAAAACAGAATCTGTCAAAAACAGAACAGTCTGTGAAGATCTGTAGTGTAACCATACTTCCCTGTCTCTAAAAATTCTGAAAAATTAGGAAAACCTGGGAAATTTGTATATAAATCATGTGTAAAACCTTCAGATCAAAAGCACGTTCCAGTGAATTTACAAAATTCCTGGACTGAGAGAAAAAGTTTCTGTTTTTGCACAGAATCAAGTCAACTATCATCCACACTATCCCAAAGGCTTTACTTGGCACTTTATTGAAATAAAAGACACAAAACATGATTAATACAGTATCTTAATCATGTGAACACACCAAAACAGAAGGTAAAAGTGTTGGGTTGTCTCCCAACAAGCGCTTTTCTTTAATGCCTTTTAGCTAGGCATGATGATTTCAATGATGCTCATATAAGAATAGTAGTTGAAACATGCAAAAGAGCATCATGAATCTCATGACAAGCACATTTAAGTCTAACCCACTTCCTATGCATAGGGATTTTGTGAGCAAACAATTTATGGGAACAAGAATCAACTAGCATAGGAAGGCAAAACAAGCATAACTTCAAAACTTTGAACACATAGAGAGGAAACTTGATATTATTGCAATTCCTACAAGCATATGTTCCTCCCTCATAATAATTTTCAGTAGCATCATGAAGGAATTTCACAATATAACCAGCACATAAAGCATTCTTTTCATTATCTACAAGCATAGAAATTTTACTACTCTCCACACAAGAAGATTTCTTCTCATGACTAATGGTGGGAGTATCATATGAAGCTCGGATACTAAAAATTGTTTCCACATTAAAAGAGTAATGTTCAGTAAAAGGATATTCAAAATTATGACAATAATTATCACTACTCTTTATAACATAGGTATCATCACAATAATCATCATAAGTAGCAACTTTGTTCTCATCATAGTCAATTGAAACCTCTTCCGAAATAGTGGAATCATTAATAAATAAAGCCGTGACCTCTCCAAATCCACTTTTACCATTATAATAAGATTCAACACCCTCCAAAATAGTGGGATAATTATTATCTAAAGTTGACACTCTTCCAAACCCACTTTCATAAATATTGCAATCATCATAAATAGGGGGCATGCTATCATCATAATAAATTTGCACATCAAAACTTGGGGGACTAAAAATATCATCTTCGTTAAACATAGCATCCCCAAGCTTGGGACAAACATTAATTGCAGCAAATAAATTCTCAAACATGTCATTCTCATCAAACATAGCATCCCCATGCTTGTGGTTTTGCAAAACATAAGCATAATCACTCTCATCATTAATAGTCTGAATAGCACCAATCATATAACAATTATTATCATCACAATTTTCTAAGTTGGTGCCAAAAAGATTTTCAAGATTATAAGGGGTGTCATTATTTGGGATAGATACCTCTTTACCTTTACTTTCCCTTCTTTTCTTCTTCTTCACCACATTCTGTGTGGGTTTATTTAATTCCTCCAAGCTTCTTTTTGAAGAGATTGGTTGAATATGAAGCTCCTCCTCGTTACCTGATTCATCATAAGAAAAAATAGGAGGATATTGGGAAACCTCTTCCCCTTCATTAGTATTCTCTTCATCTTCTATTTGTTTCCTTGTCTTTAAGTAATTGGCAATATAAGGATTCTCAATGCAATTTGCCACGCAATACATATAGATTTCATTTAGATCAAAATCAATCATTTTCATGAGAACCCAAGCTGGAACATCCTTAGTTTTATGTTTCATTTCTTCATACCCCAAAAATAGACTAAGTTCATTATGATGCTCAAGGGAAATGAGGCTATCACAATTTTTGGACACAATTAGATCATGAAATAATTCACATTGGAAATTAAAATGATCACTTTCATTGCAAAGTTCACAAGGATGGCGAGAAATATTAAGTCTTTCAGGACAAACATATAGCCTCTCTTGCAACCATTTAGTTTATAAATACTTATGCCTCTTACAAAATCTATCTTCCCTTCTAGGCATGTCTTCACAAACTCTATGCACTCCACAAAAATTGACATGCTTATAAGAAATCTTTTTATCATGACTAGTGCAATCATCATTAGTACTATGGATATTCAACGAATTCATACTAACAACATTGCAATCATGCTCATCACTCAAAGATTTAGTGCCAAACATTTTAATAACTTCTTCTTCTAACACTTGAGCACAATTTTCCTTTCCATCATTTTCACGAAAGACATTAAAAAGATGAAGCATATGAGGCAACCTCAATTCCATTTTTTTGTAATTTTCTTTTATAGACTAAACTAGTGATAAAACAAGAAACTAAAAGATTCAATTGCAAGATCTAAAGATATACCTTCAAGCACTCAACTCCCCGGCAACGGCGCCAGAAAAGAGCTTCGTTGACGGGATGTGAGTGCCGCTTACCTAGCCTCCCCGGCAACGGCGCCAGAAAAGAGCTTGATGTCTACTACGCAACTTTCTTCTTGTAGACTCGTGTTGCGCCTCCAAGCGTAGAGTTTTGTAGGACAGTAGCAAATTTCCCTCAAGTGGATGACCTAAGGTTTATCAATCTGTGGGAGGCGTAGGATGAAGATGGTCTCTCTCAAACAACCCTGCAACCAAATAACAAAGAGTCGCTTGTGTCCCCAACACACCCAATACAATGGCAAATTGTATAGGTGCACTAGTTCGGCGAAGAGATGGTGATACAACTGCAATATGGATGGTAGATATAGGTTTTTGTAAACTGAAAATAGAAAAACAGCAAGGTAGCAAGTAACAAAAGTGAGCAAAAACGGTATTGCAATGCTTGAAAACAAGGCCTAGGGTTCATACTTTCACTAGTGCAATTTCTCTCAACAATACCAACATAGTTGAATCATATGTAAATCTCTCACACGCGACAAAGAGTTCACTCCGAAGTCACAAATAGCGGAGAACAAACGAAGAAATTATTGTAGGGTACGAAACCACCTCAAAGTTATCTTTTCCGATCAATCTTATGAGCTATTCCTATAAGTGTCACGAACAGCCCTAGAGTTCGTACTAAAATAACACCTTAAGATACACATCAACCAAAACCCTAATGTCACCTAGATACTCCAATGTCACCACAAGTACCCATGGGCTTGATTATACGATATGCATCACACAATTTCAGATTCATCATGTTCAATCCAACACAAAGAACTTCAAAGAGTGCCCCAAAGTTTCTACCGGAGAGTCAAGACGAAAACGTGTGCCAACCCCTATGCATAGATTCCCATGGTCATGGAACCCGCAAGTTGATCACCAAAACATACATCAAGTGGATCAATAGAACATCCCATTGTCACCACAGATATCCCATTGCGAGACATACATCAAGTGTTCTCAAATCCTTAAAGACTCAATCCGATAAGTAAACTTCAAAGGGAAAACTCAATTCATCACAACTAGATAGAGAGGGGAAACACTCCATATGATTTATCTATATTAATAAAGCTCGCGGTACATCAAGATCGTGCCATCTCAAGAACACGAGAGAGAGAGAGAGATCAAACACATAGCTACTGGTACATACCCTCAGCCCCGTGGGTGAACTACTCCCTCCTCGTCATGGAGAGTGTCGGGATGATGAAGATGGCCTCCGGTGATGGTTTCCCCCTCCGGCAGGGTGCCGGAACGGGCTCCCGATTGGTTTTTCGTGGCTCTGGAGGCTTGCGGCGGCGGAACTCCCGATCTAGGTTTATTTTCGGAGGTTTCTGTATTTATAGGAGTTTGTGGCGTCGGAAACAAGTCCAGGTGGGCCACGAGGAAGTCACAAGCCAGGGGGGCCCGCCCCCCAGGCTTGTGGCCTCCTCGGTCACTTCCTGGCCCAGCTTTTTGCTCCAGTATTTTTTATATTTTCCAAAAATATTCTCCGTAAATTTTCAGCTCATTCCGAGAACTTTTATTTCTGCACAAAAACAACACCACGGTAGTTCTGCTGAAAACAGCGTCAGTCCGGGTTAGTCCTAATAAAATCATACCAAAATCATATAAGATTATTGCAAACATGGCATGAATACTTCATAAATTATAGATACGTTGGAGATGTATCAACAGTGCTTGGATAAAAGAAATGAAACTATCAAAATTCATGCACATTGTTTTCTTACACTACAATCCCATGGTTTGTAATAAGATGTTAGACCTCGTAGAATTTCTTTTTCATGTGAATTGAAGTTCTTTTTTCAGTTACCAGTAGGCTTCAAGAAGTCATGACATTTCATTTCCATATTTTTAGACCCGTACATTTTCACTACCACTTTGTTTCTAGAATGTCATTGCTCTATAAAAGCCACGGCTGGAAGTATAATTGATATGACACTTGTCCCTAGAGTAAATTACATCAACTGTAATCAAAATGTCTCATCCTATGGTAACTAATAGCGTGTGTGTTGTATCATGCTTATGTGGCATATTTTGACCAGTGTCCACACCATTGACTAGGTTACACAAGGAGGATCGTGGCCTGGCAACGAAGGCATGGTATGGTATGGTAGAAGATATGTAGTTGCAGTGATGTAGACTGAAGAAATTAGCATGAGGAGAGGTTGCACAATGGTGAGTTAGAAGATGGCAGAGGAATCCGTGGGGCAAGGGAAGCGGCGGCGCGGTATGGTTCCTTGGTTTCTGTAGAGAAAGTGCTCAATAGAGTTCCAGTGAGATGCGTAGAGTGTACTTCTGCCATGTGAGCATGCCAGCTAACAGAATCAGTTAGTGGATGCCACATTAGTGAAATACAGAACATATAGTATCTGTGACCGTAGAGCGGTATATTTTGACAACTTTGATGATCGTATTTTGACACTTCCTAAACACAGTGACCAAACTAAACCATAACGTCAAGTTTGAGTACCACCTTTGACACTTTCTAAATACAATGACCAAATTGTATCATAATGTCATGTTTGAGTACCACGCATGTATTTTACTCTTGTCTCTATGCCGCAAAGTTCTGATTTTTGCTTTTTCAAAAAAATCTAATTTAACTTCATTTCCCACGCACACAAGGCCTTGTAGTACCTTTCATAATCAAAAAACATTCAATGCACATTGGGCTTAATAAAAATCTAGTTTTATCCCATGATTACCTTGAGGGCAACCCCAACATGGATGACCAAACCTTCCGTAAATATCAGGATGAGACGGTCTGAACACTTTTAGCTATCCAACGGCAGTCACAAAAATATCTTACCGGTCTGGATATCCGAAATCCCACAGAATGCCACCAAACTGGAGGTAGTCCGACCGTCTGCCATATGTCAAACTACGAGAACGGAACCACCCAAAACCTCCCTATCGTCGTGTCTACTCTGCGGGAGGTATGCTCTAGAGGCAATCATGTATTATGATATTTCCTAATGTGATCATGAATCAATATAGTCCTTCAACGATATCAATGATGTATCTTGGCAAGTGTATGACTTGTCTGTGAGATCTTAAATTGTATGATACGTCCTAAATAGTCCTTGGTCAGGAAGACATGTCTGGACTCACATCAAACTAGACCGGGATGCAACACGGTGGATGGCTCTCCCCTCCTCTCAGCGGCACCCTCCTCTCCCTTCCATCGGCGGTCACTACGGCCCCGGCATCGACCTCCCCCGTTGGCCACCACCCCGACGCCGACGTCCACCTTCCCTGCCATGGCTTCAGGATCAAGCAGTCCACCTTAGATGTCGTAGCCATTCCAGAGGAAGAGGCCAGTGGTTTCTGGAATCGGGCTTTTGGCCTCCCTGGGATCGACACGTTCATCGTCCGCTAATGCTGGCCAGGTCACGCGCGGCACGCCGGCCCCGAAGGGGGGTTGGCGCCAGACTAGGTCGTCGCGCAAGGCCATGTGGCGCCACCGTCGTGCGTTGAAGCGCCAGCGGGAGGCTGGTGCTCAAGGGCGGGTTGCGTCACCTACCTCGTCGGAGCAGAGACAGATCCCGTCAGATGTCTATGGACTTTGCTTCAGGTGCTTTGAGGACGGGCATCGGCGGCAAGACTGCACCAACAAGCCACTCTGCATCTGCTGCGGAAACACCGGGCATGTCTCATCTTAGTGTCCAGAGTCGCGCAGTCCCATCTCAGAGGTGAAGCCCCGGCGTGTTGTGATGGCTAAGAGCATCTCCAGCCATTCGGCTCCCCAGGGACCCGAAATTGCACCGCCTGGGGGCCAACCAGCGCTATAATCGGCCTGGGGGGCTCGGGTTCCCAGCCGCCGCCCCATGGTCGCCCCCAAGCCGGCAATTTCGGCCCAGTATCGACGCAGAATAGGCCCAAATTCGGCCCAATTTCGGCGCCCTTTTGGCATAATTCAACAGATTCGGCGCTCTTTCGACATAAATTCAGCAAATTCGGCGCTCTTTCGGTGTAAATACAACAAAAACTCAATGTTCATGCAAAAGTTCATCACAGGAATTAATACAAATCAAATAGTTCAACGAAGCAAGCTCATAATTCCAACATAAATTAAAACAAATCGAACTAGGCATTGCCCTTGAGCCTCCATAGGTGCTCCACCAGATCGTCCTGCAGTTCTTGATGCACATGTGGGTCACGGATCTCCTGGCGCATATTGAGGTAGTCAGCCCATGTTGCTGGTACCTGGTGATCAACAACTGCAAGAGGTCCCTGCATGTAATATGGTTCAGTGTCAAACACTGGCTCTTGTTGCTCGCTCTCAATGATCATATTGTGCAAGCAGACACAGCAATTCATGATCTCCCACATCTGCGATTTCGACCAGCTCAGAGCGGGGTACCGGACAACAGCAAATTGAGATTGAAGCACACCAAATGCTCGCTCGACATCTTTCCTGCAAGCCTCCTGACACTTAGCAAAGTGTGCCTTCTTTGGCGCCACAGGTTTTGAGATAGTCTTCACAAATGTGGACCATCTCAGATAGATACCATCTGCTAGATAGTATCCCTTGTTGTAGTGGCGCCCATTGACCTCAAAGTTCACCGGAGGAGCATGACCTTCAACAAGCTTGGCGAAGACATTCGAGCACTGCAATACGTTGATGTCATTGTGAGTTCCTGGCATACCAAAGAAGGAGTGCCAAATCCACAGGTCATGTGTGGCTACTGCCTCAAGTACCACGCTGCAACCTCCTTTGGAGCCTTTGTACATCCCCTGCCAAGCAAATGGGCAGTTTTTCCATGACCAATGCATGCGGTCGATGCTTCCAAGCATCCCAGGAAATCCTCTTGCTGCATTCTGTGCTAGGATCCGAGCAGTGTCTTCAGCATTGGGTGATCGCAAATACCGTGGTCCAAACACTGCCACCACTGCCCTGCAGAACTTGTACAAACACTCAATGGTGGTGGACTCGGCCATGCGTTCATAGTCTTCCTGTATATCACCGGGAGCTCCGTATGCAAGCATTCTCATAGCTGTGGTGCACTTCTGGAGTGTGGAGAATCCAACCGTGCCAATGCAATCCTTCTTGCAAACGAAATAGCTGTCGAACTCCCGGATGGAATTAACAATCCTGAGGAAGAGATTCCGGTTCATCCGGTAACGACACCGAAATACTTTCTCACCGTGCAGAGGAGAGTCGGCGAAGTAGTCGGCATAGAGCATGCAATAGCCCTCCATCCGATGCCTCTGCTTGCTCTTGTGTCGGCCTGGCGCCGAGCCACCTCGCCCAGGCTTGTCATTGTTCACAAACAGGCCGGCCGGCGAGGAGAGGATCATGAGGTGTTCCTCGTCGGCGGTCTCGGCCTCGGTGTCCTCCTCCAATAGAGCCGCGAACGCCTCCTCCTCGTCCGAGTCCATGGTCGAACAGGCAAAACGCCGAACACCTTGTGGGCGTGGCGGGCGGGCAGCAGCGGCGGTGTCCTGCTGGCGTGGTGGCCGTCGGAGAGCGGCAATGGGTGGGGGTTGGAGAAGCGAATTCCGGCAGAGAATGGAGGAAAGGGCCTTTTTCTAGCGGCGGCGCAGCTGCCGTGAACAGGCGAGAGACACCGGAATCGGCATGGTGGAGAGGCGCGAGGAGGCGAGATGGGCGAGCAAAAGGGCAAGATTCTCCTGATAGTGGTGTCCCACGCGCCGTTTTGTTTCCGCCGGAGCCCCCAAGTGCCCTCCAGCGTGCAGGGTTCGGCCTGGGTTCGCCGGCCCAAAAAAAGGTCCAACCGACGAAAAACGGGGTCCTAGGGGGCGCGGCTGGGGCGATTTTTCGGCGCCGGCGATTAAAAAGTCGCCCGGGGGGGCCTGTTGGGGGCGCGGCTGGAGATGCTCTAAGGTGGCTAGGAAAGAGCCGGCACCGAGGCAGTCTAGTTCCATGGGGACAAGGTTGTTGGAGCCTAGGCAAAGCGCGCCGCAGGTGCTGCTCTCGCAGTTGCGCCCAACTTCCCTCCCATGGCCACGAGTGCCTCCTTCGTGGCGTCACCGTCGGAGGTGTGTATCCTGTCCCCATCCAAGGTGGCTATTGAAGACTACTATTGCAACAATGTGACTGTCCCATCCAACCTGACTCAAGGCTCTCTTTGACGCCGGAGGAGCACCATCCAAGAGCAATGCAACCAATGGTGCAGTTTTGTTGATCAAGTGACCAATTATCGACCGAGTGGATGGCCAATCTTGGAGTATGATCCTCTTGTCCAAGAGCTATACTAGCAACACAACAAAAAGGGAGGCATCAAGGCCTTCAC
Organism: Elymus sibiricus; assembly: GCA_039707655.1. Lineage (NCBI taxonomy): Eukaryota > Viridiplantae > Streptophyta > Magnoliopsida > Poales > Poaceae > Elymus > Elymus sibiricus. The sequence continues at coordinate 174,596,152 of CM077669.1, forward strand.
ATTGCACCATTGCTACAAGGAACTAGTTTGAAACGACAAGTGAATCCAAAGGAACTTCGAGACCACACAAAAGAGGTCACGGGTTAGCATATCCATTGAAGCTGGCGACGAGGAGGAGGAAAATGCTCACAAAAAGGAAGATGGACAAAATATTGCAAAATAGAGGAAGAAGCTTGGTGGCATCGATGCCTACAAAAAGGAGTTTTGTGCTATGATTGAGACCAAGAAAAGTTTGGCGGCTGAACACAAAGAACAAAAGGCGACGAGGTGGAATGAGCTCATGTTCAGGGAGGATAAGAAGTGGAGATCAAAGTTGTAGGCCAAAGATTGGAGGGTGCAAGCGGACGAGTGTAGACTTGCCCTTGAGGAGGAGAGGCTTGCAAAAGAGAAGAAGGTTGAAGAGTGTGTTATCATGTTCATGAACCAAAACATGATAGATGCAATGACAAGAAGGTATTGGGAACTTACTCGTGGAGAGATATTGGCCCAATAGGAGGTCTCTTGTTGAGGGGGGCGGGGGTCGTGGGGGTGATGGTGGTGGACATAAAGGAGATGGTGGTGGCCATGGGGTGATGGTGGGGATATGAGGGTGATGGTTGTGGACACGAAGGTGATGGTGGTGACCGTGGAGGTGATGGGGGTGACCCTAGTATTAGTTGTGGCCGAGTCTCTGCGTGCCTTCGCCATAATCATGGTGGTGACCGTGGCCATTATAGGAGATCGTTATTGTTCCTATTAATAATCCTTGGTTAGTTATATTTCCGAAGTACTACGTATGTGACGTTTTTTTCTAAGATCCTACCATGACTAAAGATCCTACATTGACTAATCCAACGACATGAATGTTGTGACATGTACAAAAATAGTATGGTAAGGGCATCTTCAACATCATCCCGTAAATCAGTCTCACTATCCAACAACGGACGCTTTCGTTGACACAGACATGGGGCCGGCTACCTAACTATATGCCCGAAACATCCGCGTGCATTTCAAACATAAATAAAAAATGAAATAATTAGATGTGAACCGAACGATTTTCAAGTAATATTGACCTAATTCATGGAAGTTTGACATATTACAACTAAATTGGACGATATTCAACTAATTTTTTTAAAAAACTAGAAAACACTAACCTAAATACCGGACGGTAACCTAGTACGCATGCCCACCTTGGCCGATGGGACCTCCGTCTTGGTCCCCTCCATCGCTGCTATCATTGTCATCATCGTGGTGATCCTTCCAACGGTGGAAGGGTCCGCAGGGATTGTGGCGGCCCTGATTGGCCGCGTGCATGACCGTGTCTGCCGTGCCTGTCGCCTCGGTGCTCCCACTCCTCACCGCGCCCTTGCCTACGATGAGGGCAGAGGCACGCAGAGACTCGGCCATGCTAATCTTGACAACCTGGTCCCTGAGGCGATGGCGCCACGCAGACGTCTCTGATGGTCCTGGACCGGTCAAGGGCCCAAGCCTCCGCGAGCGCGGGGTCCGTAAGGAACCAGTCCGATGAGACGTCTGACGTCGCGAACGCTACCCGGCGTTGCGTGTTGCGCTGCTCCTCCTCCGTCACGGTGCTGCACGACAACATGTTGTTGCCGCCACGGTCGAGGTAATGCAAGAGGCGCTCACGCTTGTTCGTGAGCACCAGGGAGAGCTCCTTCTTCATGGCGACCGGGCGCCGACTAGGCAGTGATGGTGACATCCTCTTCTTGTTGCTCCATAGGCGTCCCGGCGGTGACGCGAGCCGGTCGAAGCAGGGAAACGTGTTGCACGACGGTGAGAGCAGCTCCTCGTCGCCGCAGTAGAGCATGATCTCCTCCTTATCTGTCACCCTGGTGAAGAAGGAAGACCCGGAGAACGTGAGCGGTGGTGCCACGATTCGGAGGGAGAGTCGGATCCACCCGCGGGTGCCGAGAACCATCCGCTGTCCCCACCATCACCAAGGAGAGGAGAGGAGAGGAGAGGAGAGGAGAGGAGCGGCGACGACGGTGAGCGGGAGGTGAGGATCGAGTCGTCGAAGTACGGGTGTGAGAGGAGATGTGCTTTGACCGGCACAAGAGCCCTGCTTAAAAAGACAAGGCGGGCTGAGAGACGTCGCTTCAATGCGACGCACTGGACGAAGTAAGCTTCTCGGCTGCGACGTTTGCATTGAAGCGCCGTCACCCTTCCATCCGATCTTGTCGCTCTGGCCGACATCGTCTCGTGCCGTCCGCTCTGAAACGGCAAACAGGCATGAACACGTGACGAAAGTGGGACGTGCGGCGATGATTTTGGATGGGACCGTGTAGTTGAACGCGTACGTGGCATGAATCCGGACCCCCGCAATTCTCACCCAGATTTGTTGTCAGTTTGTAAGAATTCGAAAGCATAGACATGTACGCGGACATTTGCAACACCGCATCAGATGACAAAATCCGACTTACATTTACAGGCGCTGTGGGACACGGCGTAGGAGATGCCTTAAGTGGCGTACATGTAGCAACGTTCATTTTAGAAAAAAATCTCATGATCGCTATGCAAATTGCTCCAAATCCTAAGACATAAGTGGTCATTTCTTTATGCTAAAAACACCGGCAACAGCTGAAGCTGGTGGTAAGCATCTGTCAGTCCTTGGTTACACTACCTATACCACTTTGAATAGAATAATTCTTGAATATATTCTAGCATGTTCCATCATGCAAATCATGTTTCTAATTAGGATGTATTATCTCATTAAACAAACTTGAAGTTGTAACCCACAGATAAGACCAATTAATTAGTCGTGATTCTTGAACCAATAGGATGGTTACCCCAACCACCCACCAACCTAAAACCTTTTTGCCCCCAAAGAGGGGAACTAGTGGGAAAAAAAGGAGACACAAGAAAAGTGCCATGCAAATTACTCAACAAAGTAGGCCCTGCTTACGACATGTCTCTTCACGGAAGCTTAGCTCCTGCTTTCAGGTAAAGGTAGGCCCAATGGCAATCACCAATTAGGTTTCTTGATCAGCGTTGCTTCCTTGAGCCAAACACTAGCCTTGCCTTCCTACCTTAATCAATGTGAAATCCGAGCTGAAAAGTTGCAAGAGTTGAGGAAAGAGAGTGAACTCCCGAACATGTTCTTTCCAAAAAAGAGTGAGAAAGCAAGAAAAACAGCACTCAAATGAAGTTGCTCCACCAGTGAAAGATGCTTGTTACATGTTCAAGGTTTCATTCGTGCTTGACCCGTATCAACTATGAAGTGCTCGGCTGGTCATGATAACGACCAAGCAAGCATTAGGATTAGCATCTACTTTTTTGTGCGCGGAAAGTTGTTAGCTCTGAAATGGTGACATTTGATTTTTTTTAGCCGACTTGTGACATTTGATTGACCATTGAATTAACTGAATTCTTACGATGCGCAGACGAAGTGATGATCTGAAAATCTCTGACAGTATTGACATGCAATGTATACGTTTTGTTTTCGAAAGGGGGTCTGATCCCAACCTCTGCATCACGATAAACATATGTTCGACGTGAACGTGCTAGTCGATCTATACATGCTAGTCGCTAATCACGACAAACAGAAGGTTTCCGGGTTTGAGGGCAGCGATTTGGCTCCAGAGCACCACTTCTACTCCGGTACACACACTAAATATATTGATGGTTAAATTCACCACATAGCGTTTTATAACAAAGAGTAGGATGGTTTTTATAAAAATATGTTGTCCACGCGGCATTTCATATAGGAATTACACAGGCGTAAGCGACTAGGCCGGCCCGTTAAACCATGCCCCTCCTACTACGTTCTAGGTAAGTAACGTAATTTGCTCAAAAAATGTAAGCAAGGTAGAAATAGAGCAAAAAAACGTAAAAATAGAGCAAAAAGGGAGAGCTCGAGAGGACTCGTCCTCGTGACCTGGCTGTTAAGCCCAGGGACGGACCCATGATGGAAATTACCAGTTGTCCACATAAAAAAACACATGTCTACATGTCAAACAATTCAATGACCTGCATACTAAATCAACAAGCAAATGCAAAATTGGACCTGGTGCCACTGACACAGGGTAGCTGTACGTAGCTCCGCCCTGGTTAAGCCGCAGGCTGCTAGATACTTCACCTCCCTGTTACTTGTGGTGCCCTAAAGCGTGAGATATATAAGAATACGCAACATTGTTCATGTATTCTGAAAAATATTAGAACTTCTACTAAAAAAAAGTGAACAAATTTGAAATGCCGAATAGTTTTTGACCTTATGAACAAAATTTTAAAACACAATTTTTTTTTGTTAATTGAACAAAATTTTGAAACATAAACATTTTTTTTAAATTTACAAACAACTTTCCAAACATGAACAAATTCCAAATATCTTTCCAAACATGATTTTTCTTAAATTTTGGTTTCCTTTTTTTGGTTTTTGTTTGTCATGTTTTCCTTATATTTTTATTTTATTTTTCTCTTAATTTTCTCTTCTTCAATTTATTTTCTTTTTTAAAATTCTCAAACAATTTGCAAATCATGAACTTTTTCTTAAATCCGTGAAAATTTCAAATTCGTGAACATATTCTTAAATTCATCAACATTCTTTTCAAATCCATGAATACTTTTTAAACCCGCGAACACTTCTCAACTTTTACGAACTTTCTCCAAAGCACGTGAAATGCACTCAAATTCGTGAACATTTTTTTTTCAAAATTGATGAACTTTTTCGAATCCATGCACGCTTGTGCTGGCCTAACATGCACCCGACAGGAGCGATGTCGTTGCCTAGTTGGGCTAAGGCCTAAGCGTTTTTTCTTTTGTATGTTTGTACTTTTCTTTTCTTTTTTGTTAATCATTTTCGTTCTTTTTAACTTTATTATTCTCATCAAATCTGTTTAAAAAATTTAAATATTCTTCGGAATACCAAAACATGTTCTTGTTTTGAAATATTGTTTGCGAGTTTAAAAATGTTTTGGAAATTTACAAATGTTCTTTTTTGAATATATTTTTTCACAAATCTAAGAAATGTTTGTGTTTAAAAAAATTGACAAAATTTTGACAATGTACATGGTTTGCAATTTGCATACAAATCAATTGTTGGGATTTTTTTAATACTTTTAGAAAAAGTGTTCAAGTTTATATGGTTTTAATACATAATTTGAAAATTTTGGACATCTTTCGAATGACCCAAACTTTTGCAAGCACGTGGGCATGCCATGGTAGGCATTCATTCCTGGTTTGAACGACTTTTGATACTGTATGCAAGTTGCGATACGTCCGGTCATTTATCGGCCTTTTTTGATTGAGAAAATGGAAAATTAGTCAAAAATCCAAACAACTTGGCTTGGTGCCTTGAATTATTCACACGAGGCCATGAAAAAATGGGTGCACGATTAACCTCAAATGCGAAGCAGAGCCAAGAAAAATTAGACCCCATGTGGGCGTACGACGGACACAGACCGATAGATGAAACACCGCGGATCCTTAAGCTATGGATAAGTTTTTTCAGGCAATAAATCAGGTGGGTGCAATGGTTGTGTGGTTTTTAGGAATAAAATCACAAAAATTAAGCGGGAAGGAGAGATTACGCCGGAGATGTTAAGAGGTGGGAGGGTGGAAGAGAACATGGAGCATCTCCACAAGTCTCGTCAAAAATATCTACCAGTAAGTGCGTGTAGGGGCTCTCCCAATAATTTTATTGGGAGAGAAAGGTGCGCATCTATAGTAGTCGCCCTAGGGCGCAGCTGTCCTGATCCCTAGCTCATGTGAGCTCGGGTGAACAGTAAAATCAAAAAAATAGTACAAAATTCAAACATATCTGAATTTTTTTTGTGAGAAACATTGATGTTTTTCCCACATGCTTGCAAAATTTCATCACTAGATGACATTCGTGGAAAATGTGGCAAAAAAACAAAAACGATGTTCCAAAAAGTCTATTTTTTGTAGCATTTTGGAGCATCGATTTTGTTTTTTTTTGCTGCATTTTCCACGAAAGTCATATGGTGATGAAAATTTGCACGCATGTGGGAAAAACATCAATGTTTCTCACAAAAAATATTCAGATGTTTTTAAAATGTTTTACTATTTTTTTCGATTTTACTGTTCACCCGAGCTCACATGAGCTCGTGATCAGAAGAGCACTTTTGCCCTTTAATTTGTTTTCCTAGTTTCTCTCTACACTAGTGCATACATACATATAGAAAACCATTTGACTATAAAAATAACTAAAATATTTTGTCTCAAACACATAGCATTCATCATAATTTCAAGTCCATGTAGCTCCCAAAAGTGCTACATGTAGCTCCCATAAATAAATAAATTTTAATTAAAACTCACACATAAATAAATATTTGAAATGCATTCAAAGTAAAAATGAAGAATATCAATGCCCATGTAGCTCCCAAAAGTGCTCCGCAAGGTCATCACAAAGTAATTCATGCCTCACGCGGTCTTCAATCTGCCGATGCACTTGAAGAAATCTCTTAAAATGATGTTCATCCCTACTTGGGTTCACATGAGTTATGTAAATTTTCTTGACCTCATCCTCATACCAAAAGTCCTCTAGCTGACCTTGCTCGTCTTGTATAATCGTATTTGCGTCATCATACACGTTATCATGTTGCCCCATAATAGTTTTTGACCCCAAGACCTTGTCGGGCCACGAACAATGGCAAATAGAGCTTGCAACACTCCAAATGTTCAATCAACATCGTTCCTACATGCTTCTTGATGCTTAATAAACCATTTTTTCATGTTTACGTAATGGTTTGATATTGTCTTCACAAATGTAGACCATGAAGGATATATGCCATCAACAAGATAATAACCCATGTCGTAGTAATGACCATTGGTCTCAAAGTTCACTGGTGGTTCTTCCCCCGCTGCTAGCCTTGCAAAAAAGTGAGGACTTTGCAACACTGAGGTCATTATGAGATCTCGTCAATATGAAATAGGACTGCCAAATCCATAGATCATTTGATGCCACAACCTCAAGAATTATTGTTGCATCTCTCTGGTTTTTCCCTTGAACTGGTCATACCATGCTACATGGCAATTCTTCCACTTTCAATACATACAATATATGCTTCCAAGCATACTTGGGAAGCCCTTTGATGCGCCCATGTATAGAAGCCTTGTAGTCCCTTGATGTTCTTGACAACAATCTCCGAAACCAAGGCCAAGGTATTGCACCAACAGACATGGTACCGGCAAGGGTTGTAAAAGACCTAGATAGGCTATCCTCTCAGGTTTGGCTTCCTTATAGACATTGGAATGGTGGACTATGGTTTTAAAGAAGGATTTCATTCATGCTGAGCGAAATAGTTGGCGAATGCATCTATAAGTGATAGGGAAACCAAAGTGCCCTCCCAAAGGTGTGTCACTGAAAGTTAGAAGAATCCTGGATAGTAATTCAATGTTGTGACCCACCCAGATGCAACCATCAGTACTGAGCAACCCTTTTTAAGCACAAATCTACTGTCATCTGAAGGATCGGTAGCTAATTTCTGCAAATGTTTGAGGCAAAAGTAATCTTGGTCGTAACTAGCTGCAATATGAGATAACCATGTTGGTTGGGCATTGGAAAGAACTTGCGATTCTACTATTTTATGAGACCTTCGAGATAGTGCATCTGGTGCATTATTTTAAGACCCTTTCTTATACTGGATTGTATACTGAAGCCCATCATTTTGGCTAAGGTCTTGTGCTTCCAGTTGGTATGGAGTCTTTGGTCAACGGGACTAGTTAAACTACATTGGTCAGTCTAGATCACAAATTCATTTAGGAGAAGATATTGGCGCCAATGTTCAATGGCTAGAAGAATAGCCTAAACTTCTTTTTTGTACACTGACAGAGAGCGATTCCTTTGACCTAAGGCCTTACTGACCTACGCAAGTGGATGGCCCTGCTGCATCAAAACGGCACCAATGCGCAAATCACATGTATCGGTGGCTATAGCAAATGTCTTGTTGAAATCCGACAAGGCCAAGACAAGTGCAGATATAAGTGCCTTTTATGGGTCTGGAATGCTTGCTCCTATGTGTCAGACCAACAAAATACGATGCCTTTTTCAGAAAGGCTGTGAGAGATCTGCAGATGATGTTTTAGTTTTTAATAAACTTACGCTAGGAACCTGTGAGGCCTACCAAACTATGGTCCTCTTTGACATTTGTTGGCGTTGGCCAAGTTCCAATGGTAGTAATCTTACTTGGGTATGTTGAGACACATGCCCTGCTGATAATATGACAAGATATCCCACCTACCATTGCCTAAAGGCACATTTTGATCATTTGACTTTCTGCTGATGTTCAGAAAGAAGTTGTAGAACTGGTCGCATATGCAACAAGTATTCCTTGAGTGTATCACTATAGACCAATATATTGTCAAAGAAAACTACCACATACTGGCGAAGTCCCGAAGACAGAGTATCATTCATTGCAAATTGGAATGTGTTTGGTGCACTTGTCAAGCCAAAGGAAGCAACCATAAACTCATAGTGCACCAGATGTGTTTGGAAGGCCGTTTTATACTCTTCACCAGGAGCTAGGCGAATCTGATGATATCCAGAGTGTAGATCTAGCTTGGTGAACCAACTAGCACCCGATAGTTCATCCAAGAGTTCATCAATGACCGGAATGATGAATTTCCCTTTTTGTGTCATTGTATTTAAGTGGCGATAATCAATCACTCATCTCCATGTATTGTCCGGATAGAAGAGCAAAACAGGATATTGCTCAGACAAATGACACCACTCGCAAACATCTCTTGGATCTCACGCTCTAACTCAATTTTCAATGTTGGTGCAATGTAGTATGATCTCATAGAAACTGGTGTGGCACCAGCTATGAGTGGAATCATGTGGGCATAAGATCGTCAAAGGAGGGAGTCAAGTGGCTGGTTCAAACACTTGCTTAAATTGGTCCAAGATCTCCTGTACATCCGAAGGTATTGCTAAGTTCTCAATCATTAGTAATGTGCATACTTCTACTACTCTCAGTTGTGGAACAACAGCTGCAATGCCCACAAGAGTTATCTCAGCCTCCATGTGAGAAAATTATATCCAATGGTTTTCCCAATCAACGAGCATTGGAATATGTGAAGAAAGCCAGTCTAGGCTAACAATTCCATCATAGCTGCCAACATGATTTTTCTAAAAGTGGAAAGGAATTTGTGACCTGGACAGGACCATATACAATCCACTAATTAATTGTTCTAGGGAATAGTATCTCCATTTGCAATTATGACAAGTACCCTAGTCATAGGGGTCAAACCCTGAAGTTAGGAAGAAAGAAAAGCATCCAGGAAGGTCAGGTTTAGCCCTTGTAACTCAACTCTGAGTTGCCTAGTTTTGACAGTACTATCTGTTTTCTCTCCGAGTGTTGCTGCTGAAATGGAAATCATGTGAGATTCATGTTGTTGATTACTGTCGTCAGATTCAGACAATTTCTAATTTTGCAGAAATTCTACCATCTCTTTTACAACATGGAGATGCACTTCTTGCTTGCAAATGTGATCCTCGCCCAACACTCTCCACAAACCAAACGAAGTCCTATTTCTCTATGATAGGCGTGCGGAACTCCCCACTTATCATCAGAGCTAGTACGCCTAACACGGTATGTTGTCCTCTTATCATCAATTACTCGGTTCACTGTCTATTTAGTTACATGCAAAGCCGATGGACGAGGTAGAGGAACGGCTGAAAGTCTACGAGCAGTCTGGTATGTGGAAGGAAGAGGAACTGAACTCATCCCTAGTTGCTCATGCAAAATAGCGAGCTAATATGCAATTTCAAGACCAGGGGGTTGTTGTATGCCAACTACTAGTCTGACAGATGATTTCATCCCTTCCATGAAATGAGTCACATAAATAACAGCTTGATATGCGGCCAATTGATCAAACATATGAGAGATATTTTCCACGTAGGCTTCTACTGTTCCTATTAGCTAAATGCTGAAAAAATTCCTTAGGATGGAATTGTGAAGGTTTCAGCCAAACCTGGAGTGAAGCAAATGATATAACTCGTCCCAGGTGCATTGGGCACTCGGGGACACATTGACTCAAATCACCGAGTTGTTGATCCCTCAAACAGAGAAGTAGCCACTGAAATCCACTGGTTCGACAGTGTACTCCAAAATTGGAAGTAGTCCTCATAACATGTATGGCACAACTTTGGGTTTGAGCCATCAAAATGAGGCATCTCGAATTGTAGTCCCAAACCGAACACATCAGAAGAGCTCTGCCTCAAATTTATCTAAGGAACTGCATGGACACAATGTATTGACTAGTCGAATTGCATACCTTTGACCAGTGGTGGGACATAAATTTTATGCCTGGACCCACTGTTTTCAATGTCGACGTGGTGCCCATCAGGGCCAGTCGATCTGTTGCTCATTTGCCCTGAGGTTGTAGCATGAGTGCACTTGGATGAGTTCGATGGTGGTGGAGAAATGGATTGATCCAAGCCTTGCTGTAATTTTTCGATATCGACGCCATGAGATAACTTGACGTCGTCGATGCGACTTGATAGCTGATCCAACTTAGCGTTGAGTTTGGAGATGGCATGTGCCATGGAGTCGATGCGGTCGTGGTGGCAGTTGTCGATCGCCTGATCGAAATCCGCACAAAGTTGGTCGTAGATAGCTTTCATCTCTGGTGAGATGCGCTCCATTGCTGCCACACATTGCTTGTCGGCGAGCCTTGTGCGTCACTGGTTTGTGGAGAGGTCCGATGGATTGAACAACTCTGATGCAAGATTGTGATGCCCTGATACATCTCCAACGTATCTATAATTTTTGATTGTTCCATGTTGATATATTATCATTCTACGATACTTTTTGACTCGGTACCCAGTGCCAGTTGCTGTTTTCTGCAGGTTTTTCACTTCTCAGGTTTTTAGTACCAAACGAAGTCCAATTGCCACGAAATCTTTTGCTGATATTTTCTGGACCAAAAGAAGACCTGGGAGATTCGGAAGAAGGCTGGGGGCCAAACCAGGGCCCCACATGCCAACAGGGCGCGCCCTGGGGGTGCGCCCTGATGGCTTGTGGCCCCCTAGTGGCTCTCCTAACCTCGTTCTCTGGCCTATAAATTCTCATATGTTGCAAAAACCATGGAGGCAGTCCCGAAACACTTTTATGCCGCCGCAAGTCTCTGTTCCCTCACGAGGCCATCTGGAGCTCCGTTCCGGCACCCTCCCGGAGGGGGGATCGATCACGGAGGGCCTCTTCATCAACCTTGCTGCCCTCATGATGACGTGTGAGTAGTTCACCACAGACCTACGGGTCCATAGCTAGTACCTAGATGGCAATCTCTCTATCTCTTGATCTTCAATACAATGATCATCGCATCTTCGCTTTCATCTATCCGATGTAATCCTATTGTGCGGTGTGTTTATTGGGATCCGATGAATTGTGGGTTTATGTTCAGATTATTTATGAAAAGTATTTGAGTTACCTCTGAATATTAAGATTCTTATTTGCATGATCATTATAGCTTTCGTAATTCTCTCTGATTTAGTAGTTTGCTTTGGCCAAGTAGATCGATCTATCTTCAGTGAGAGGGGTGCGTTGAGGTAGGTTCAACCTGACGGCGCTCTATATCTCAATGACAGAAAGGGACAAGACACGTCTTTGTGTTGTTACTACTAAGCATAACACGATGGGGTTTATTCATATTGTTTGAGTTTACTTTGTCTACATCATTTCATCGTTCTGCATGCATTACTATGTTTTACTTAATATTCTAGATGCATGCTGGATAGCGGTCAATGAGTGGAGTAATAGTAATAGGTGCAGGCAGGAGTCAGCCTATTTGTTTATGGATGTGATGCCTATATGCACATGATCATTGCCGTGAAAATCGCATAACTATCCGCTTTTCTATCAATTGCCCAACAGTAATTTGTTACCCACTGTATGCTGCCTAGATGAGAGATGCCGCTAGGGAAAACTATGCCCCCCGGGTCTATTCACTTATAAATTCATAAACACTACTATTACCTCGCTGTGTTTATTTATCTTTTATTTTATTTACAATTATCTACACAAGTTATTTTCTTGCAAATAACGAGATCAAGGGGATTGACAACCCTCTTGCCCGCGTTGGGTGCAAGTTGTTTGCTCTTTTGTGTGCAGCCGCCTAAAGACGGTTGAGGATTGATATTCCAATTGGTTTGATAAACGTTGGTTTCATAACTGAGAGAAATACTTACCCACTTTGTGCTGCAATTACCCGTTCCACTTCATGGAAAACCCAACGCAGATCACAAGTATCACCGTCAAATGGAGTTTGAAATTACAAATTGAGAAAGGAGATCAAGGTAGGAGATTATCTACTTCCTATCCAAGCTAGGAAACTAGTTGTTTTGCTGTCCACACACACACGACGAAGGGGAAGGGGAACTACTTATACACTTACAAGGCCCAACGCCCATTCTCGGCCTGCAAGCCGAGAAGGAAGTCAAGGCTTGTGGGTGGGCATGTGGTTTGAACTACTCGTGTCTTCCCGCTCTCGCCCTACATTCCCCCTGACACTTACCCCTTGCTTGCCAGGGTTGGTGTAGTGCCAGACCATGAGGTTGAGTGTGTTGTCCCCCAACATCTCCAGCTTGGTGACGAAACTTGCGATAACCAAAGAGGAAACGGAAGCCAGATGCCACAACGTCCTCGATCGAAACAACAGATTAGGCGAGGCGAGGCGGGGAGTGAAATCGAGAGGGGGGAGCATATGTGGGGGTGGTTCTTCCGCGAGGCCCTGTGCTCCTCCACGAGGCGGCTGTGCATGATTCCCTTGGAAGGCGTCACGAGGAGTACTACCGGAATTGCAGGTTGCAGCAACATTGTGAGGTGTCCTCATCGACAAATTGGGGCGAGGAAAGATGAGACTGTAATGGAGGCAGAGAGAGCACCAATCTAACCCCCTAGGGACCTCTTTATTAGATGGGTGTGCGCCGCCACTGACGGCTCCATTAGGGTTTTGACAGTAACATTACCCTTTCAAATCTTCCTTGCACATCGGTAGCCATCTTGCATCACACCAAGGATTCAACCTCGGTCTCTAGAAGAGAGCGATCGAGAGAGATCGGTGTGGGGATGAATGGGACCGACACATGCAATAGTATCAGTGGCTGAGGGAACATGCTATCGATGGAGGAGGTTGCAATGATGACGTACCTAGGTTTCTCGAGAGGACACACATCTTTGCGCTCCCATCTCCCGTAGTATTTTTTTCGCCATAGGGGGGTGTCAGTGCTAAAACCGGCATATCTCGGGTAGGGGGTCCCAAGATTGGTGATCTGAGCAAGATGGTAACAGGAGAAGTAGAGACACGTGTTTTACCCAAGTTCGGGTCCTCTTGATGAGGTAAAACCCTACATCATGCATCTTATATACTGATTGTGATGGGTATAGTGTACAGATTGATCTACCTCGTGATCATATGAAGATGTTCTAAGCTCTAAACCTTGCAAATGTGTCTCTACGGACTAAACCCCATGACTTATATAGATGTCGGGGGTACCTAGGGTTAACAAATGGTCGGTTGTGATTTAGGGTTAAGCACGCTGATCCTCCTAACGCGCTTGAAGTGTATGCCAAGCCTCTAGGGGAACTTCATCTTGATTACATTGAGGGCCAAGGAAAGCATGAGCCATTCACCAATCTACAAAGGGTTCTCGGCTTGACCCATAACAAATGGGCCGACATGGAGAGCAGCCCCTAATCGAGGACTCCAATAGTAGCCCCCAAGCTAGTCTCCAAGTTGAGGACATCAGGCATCTTTCTCGGGGTGTCTTCGCAACCTTTAGGTCTTCGGCTTTGCAAGCGAGTTCTATCCTCCACGTCGGCTTCTGATTCCAAGGTTGTGCTCAGCTTTGAATTCTTCTTGGCTTCGGTCATGATTTAGATAATTGGGGATCTTTCAACAAGACCCTTTTCCCTAGGTCTTCTGACCATTTGGTAAGACCGAGGTCTCCAGACCGAACACTGGGCTCTGACTAGGACAAAGGAGTTTCGAATAGTTTTCGAGGCGTCCCCCTCCCGTGGCTGAGTTAAATCATCGAATCCACAGTCATTATGAGGGACGTCATGACCCAAAACCGCTTATTGGCATGTCTTATCAATTAAAGGATCGTGCTTCCGGATTTACCGTCTTAGCTATTTTCCCTACCTTTTTCTAGACAGCTGGCCATTTTATGCTCTAGCAACACCTGCCTTGCAATGTTTGACCGTGTCAATTTCAGTTTCACCAATACCAATTTCAATGACTATATTAGGTTGTCTATAGTTAACACGTGCCTTGGTTATTTGAGTAATGCACACTAATGTTCAAGTATGAACTATCGAGTTTAATTTCACCGATACGAGTTATAGACTTAAAATGCCTATGCTAGGTTGTTGTTAAGCCAGTCATAATGAACAGTTATATCCATTTTTTTACTCTATCCCTTTGCTACCGTGCTACTCTTCATGATGAAGATATCACCGGAGATATTTTTATTTAATTAACATTTGCTATTTTTGGTGGATGTTAACCATGTTGTATATAACATGCCTTACTGCGTACTTATGCAAGGCCACACAACGAGATGTTGTTGTTTACTGTCGAGGTTAGTCACATCCTAGTGTCTTATAGTATTTCACCCATTTTTGCAATTGCAGTTTAGCTTCTAACATTTACTTGGTGCTTGTAGGTACATATGTCAGCGGTACTGATCCACTCTTCGACCCCCTTTGCATATGGGGAAATGATATATCCATGAACAAGCATCAAGTGAGGAAGAAAAAATGTTAGGTGGAAGAGACGGGTTACTAGAATTAAACTCTTTATTAACATTTTATGCAAGACATCAGTGAACTTTAGGATGGTTGCATTCTTTTCCTGCCCACAAAAAGTAACTCTATTAAACATGAATATCTGAAAGTTGTCTCTTCTCAGTGGTTTTCAAAGCAATTTACTCAAGATTGCCTTGCAAACTACATGACCGAAGTGGAGGAAACGAAGGTTAAAGTATATAATCCATGCTACCAAGATAATGGTCTACAAGTCTTCCTTAAGGTAATGAAGGATGGACGGGCGATCATCACAAGGGGTTGGACAAAATTTGTGCGGACCTTTGGCATGGAGGAGGGCACATTATGGGTATTCCTCTTCTTCAGCACCATTGACATCCAAAAGGATTTACAATTCTCTCTTCACCTTTACCGCCTCTTGTAATATATATTGTTGTTCATCATATTTAATCTTCTGCCGAATTATGTAACTCCCGAACATGTACTGAGATTTCTATTTATGCATTGGCTGTTCAACCATTAGAAATAGGGTATGTATTGCTGGATGTGAAGTATTTGAATTCCACATTTCAAATTTTGAAACTTTCAATTCAAATACTAAATTAAATAAAAATGAATTATTAAATAATAAATTATAGTACACACATTTGGAACGAATAAACCGTGTGCGATGGTCTCATATATTGCACATGATTCTTTGTAGAATAACGTGTGCGATTATCAACGTCACAACACATGGTCGCATATTATGTGTGTGTGGGATTGTGTGCAATAACATACACGTTTCCATGCTATATGCGTGTGCGATTGGCGGCAATACCACAAACAGTTACAAACATCTGTGCGTGTGTAATGTAGGACGATAAGAAGACGGTTGACATATGAACCGTGTGTGTGATAGGAATAACTATCACACACTATTATTAAAATTGACACGTTGGCGATAGTAGAGCCACCGCACACAGTTTGTAGTTTCTGACTGTGCGATAGTGTACCTATCACAAACAGGTCATGGAATTAAATGTTTGTGGTATCCATATTTCGTAAACGAGTATATTCACGTCATCATCTCAGATGTGTGGTCGATCACAAACGTAATGTCAAGGTGATAACCCACAAGTGTAGGGGATCGTTTGTAGCCTTTTTCAAGAGTTTCGAACCCAATGAGGAGCTAAAGGTAGAAAAATATTCCCTCAAGTTCTATCGACCACCGATACAACTCTATGCACACTAATGCTTCCTTTACCTAGAACAAGTATGAAACTACTTTGCGGGAATAAAACTAGAAGTACTTTCCAAGATAATGAAGAACGTGGAAATAAAAGTTAGGTGCTGCTTAATAAAAGAACAATAAAAGTAAATAAGTTAGTAGAAAGCTTTTTGTGTAACGCAAGAGAAAGATTGTCCCTAGGCAATTGAATATAATATGATAGATACTTGTTATATGCAATGAGGGAGAGGCATACGCTAAGACACTTTCCGTACTTGGATCATATGCACTTATGATTGGAACTCTAGCAAGCATTCGCAACTACCAAAGTTCATTAAGGTAAAACCCAACCATAGCATTAAGTATCAAGTCCCCTTTACTCCCATATGCAACAACCCACCTACTCGGGTTTGTGCTTCTGTCACTCACGCAACCCACCATAGGCAAATCATGAACATATTGCAACACCCTACAGCGGGGATCCCTCACATTTGCGCGAAACGGAGGGCACCATAGGATAGCACCATATCAACATACAACTCACATCCATAACATCATACAACAATTAACCCATAGGACAAAAGAGATCTACTCAAACATCATAGGATAGCCAAATATCATTGGGAAATAATATATGGAGTTGAGCACCATGTTTAAGTATAGATTACAGCGGGGAAGAGAGGTGTTACACCGCTGCATAGAGGGGGATAGAGTTGGTGTTGACGGCGGTTGTCAGTGTTCTGGGATCGAGGGTACCCAGACCTGCCTGCCTGCGGCCCTGCACGTGGCCCACCTCGATGGCCCAGTACGTCCTGGCAGCAACCTCCCAAGACAAGACCCTCATGAGGACCCAGGCCTCGCGAGGAGAACGACGCCAAGACCTTCAGGGGAGCGGCCTTCCCAGGTTGCCTCCCGAGGAGCGGAGATTCCTATGCAGTGCCCGGCCTCATGAGGCTGGGATGACGTGGGCCATGACGACCAAGGCCAGGCGGGCGCCAGCGGGCGCAGAAGGGGTAGTTTCCTCTTTTATGCTAAGGAGGCAAGGACGGACACGGGTTCCCAAGGGATCCCCCAAAGGTTTCCTTTGCAGTGCAACAAGACCAAGACCACGATCTCGGCAGGACGGATCTCATCGCCAAGCCCACCTCTGCGTCCCAGCCAGAAGCTTTGCAGGCGAAGCCCACCTTTAGTCAGGATAAGATGTACCTCTTGTCCCCTTTAAAATTTGGCCATTGTGGGATCCCTTCCTGCCTGTGCGATAAGGGAAGAGGACCAAGGCCGCTATAAATAGGGACTAGCCACCACCGTAGAAGGGACAGATCGGATCCATCCTCACCCAAGGGCCCTCGCGAGGTCGCTCAGCCACTGTACCAGTTCATCCCCAAACCTCCTCGTGAGGCCAATCCACAAAAAGCAGGAGTAGGGTTTTACACCACAAGGTGGCCTGAACCTGGGTAAATCTCTGTGTCCATCTTCTCGTTCGCTCGCACGCATTCGATGAGACTTGAGCTGGGAAGGATCTTCCCACATGCCCCAGAGTTCGAACCTTCTTGGGTCTGCGGAGGCCCGATTTCCGACATTTGGCGCGCCAGGTTGGGGCGTGTCGGAATCCTCCCTCCAGTTCCGCTTCGTCGCTCCCATGGCCGACGCCCGCCGAGTTCGAGCCGAGCGCCGGGCTGCCCGTGTCACCCAGACGGCGCCCGTCGGCCGCGGCGTCCCACGCTGCTCCGCCTCTCCTGCGGCTAACGCTGCCATAGGTCCAGCCACTCAAGAGCATCAGGACTCGTTGCAGCTACCCACCGCGCGGCACGATGGCCGCACCGCTACTCCGTCCCTCGTCCCTGCCTCGGCGTCGTCCTCCCAGCCCACTACGGGCCGGCAAACGCGCAGGCCGCACTGTTCATGGCGCGCGAGCTTCTGTGCTACCGCCCTGCTCACGATCGCAATGACAACTGGCTTGCTCGCATCGCCGAGCTCGTCAGCATCGCAGGCGAGGTCCCGGCGCCCACCCACTCGCTCTGTTCCCCTCCCTCCCAAGCGGGCGACCCCGAGCCCAGGCGCACCTCCTCCTCCTCCTTCTTTGCACGGCGCCGACCCCGAGCCCAGGCGCAAAGCGCGCCCGCGCAACCCTCCACATGGGGCGCCGGCGCAGGCCCGGGTTGAAGCAAGCTGCCCGGTGGTGCTGCGGCCACGAGGTTACGCGCGTGTGCTCCCCGCGCCGCCGCGCCATCATCAGGACCGTTCCCCGCCGGAGGCCGCGGTGCACGGACGTCCAGACCAAGCTCCCCTCGTACACGCCGCGTCTCTGAGCGGAGCAGGCTGCCGTGCCTTCACCCCGGAGCTGCGCTGTGTCACCTGGCCTGGCAAGTTCAAGCCGGACCTTCCTTCACACTACGATGGCACCACCGACCCCGCGGAGTTCCTCCATCTCTACGCGCTGAGCATCGAGGCGGCGAGCGGTGACGACAAAGTCATGGCGAACTAGTTCCCCATGGCCCTCAAGGGTGGCGTGCTCTCCTGGCTCCTCAACCTCCCCGAGGGATTGATTTCCTCCTGGGACGAGCTCTGCGAGCACTTCATCGCCAACTTCCAGGGCACCCGCGACCGCGCCCTTGCAGTGAACGACCTGCAGCGTGTGAAGCAGCAGCTGGCCGAGACCCTTCACAAGTACATACAACGCTTCACGAATGTGCGCCTCAAGATCCCGAAGGCATCGGACGAGGCCATCATCTTGGCGTTTACCGATGGCATCAGGGCCATCAAGATGAAAGAGGAGCTCGCCATCCATGAAGAATTGTGCTCGGCCTTGGAGATGTTCAACCTGGCGCACAAGTGCGCAAGGGCCGAGGAGGGCCGCCTCGCCCTCCTCGAGCTTCCGGAGGCAGACCCTGAAAAGAAGAAGGCCAAGGCTAAGGAGGCGAAGCGCAAGGGCCCCGTTGTGCTGGCGGCAGAGCCTGAGATGAAGCGCGGTCATGACCATGATGAGCCCCCCCAAGAGCAGCCGCCTGTTCTGCATCTTCCACTACACCCGCAGCCACAACACCGAAGACTGCCAGGAGCTCAGGACACTCTGCGACGAGCGCCTCGGCCGCCGCCCTGAGCACGGCGACCGTGGCTATTGCCATGGAGGGGGCTGTGGCGGAGGCCGTTGGGACAACCGCGACCCATGTCAGGACTGGCGTGACCAGCCTCGCGAGGACCGCTGGCATGATGAGCCTCGCGACGGACCCCGACGCGACCAGCCTCGCGAGGCCCGTCCTCAGGGCAATGCTGGCCTCCTTGCTCTGCCACCGCCGCCAAGGAGGAATGACGATAACCGGCAGGATGATGGGGTTGGGGGCTTCCAGGAGCCCCGTGCGATCGCCTGCATCCTGGGCGGTGCTCAGGCCCCTGCCTCGAACCGCATCTTCAAGCAGTTCTCTCGTGAGGTGAATGCAGCCCTCCCGAAGCTCGTGGCCGCGCGTCCCCTCAGGTGGTCGCAGGTCGCCATTACCTTCGACTCCAAGGATCACCTCAAGTGCTCGGCCGCCGCAGGCGCGCTCCCCTTGCTCTGCACGCCCACAATCAGCAATGTCCTCGTCACCAAGACCCGCATCGACGGTGGCGCTGGGCTCAATGTCTTCTCCGTCCAGACGTTCGAGACGCTTCAGGTGCCCTATGATCAGCTCATGCCGACCAAGCCCTTCTCAGGAGTGACAGATGGCTCCACCACTCCCCTGGGGCAGGTGCGCCTCCCAGTCACCTTCGGCAAGTGCAATAACTACCACACCGAGCTCATCGACTTCGATGTCGCCCACATCCACCTCCCGTACAACGCCATCCTCGGGTACCCCACCCTCGCCAAGTTCATGGCGGCGACCCACCATAGCTACAACGTCCTCAAGATGCCGGGGAGCGGTGGTGTCATCACAGTCGCCTGTGATGAGAAGGATGCAGTCTGCTCCCTCGAACGCGCTTACCAGGCTGCGGCGGCTGAAAATTCTGACGACGAGGGCGGCATCCTGCCTCCTGAGGACACACCCAAGAAGAAGAAGCAGCTCCTCCCCAAGAGCCAACAGGGGACAGGGATCCCCAAGGATGGCACCTCGGGCCCCGTGTCCGCCGCTGGGGCGCCTCTCTCTCGCATAGGAAGGCGCTCCCGGCGCTTCCCTCAGGGCGGGCTCGGGGGCTTCTACCTGGGGAGCTTCCGACCTGACCGGTGCAATGAGGGAGGTGCTCGGGCACCACTTGGAGGCGTGCTTCGACGCGCGGCCCCGCAAGCAAGGAGCACGGCGCGAGGCGCCAGGCTCACGCGAGTTCATCACGAACGCGATCGAGGAACTTCAGGAGGCGCTGGCCATGCGCGGCGAGCGCCGCCCTGCACCACCCAGTGCAGCCACCACCCCCGACATGGGCGGCGGGCTGCATGTCTGTGTCAACATCCCGGGCCTCAACAGGGCCGCATCCTGTCGGGGTCTACCATAGGTTCATTGCATGCCAATTAAAAAATTCTTACGCGCAGAACATCGAAGAACATGCTACAGAGATGGATCACAGCTCGTTACCACTAGAGGCGCAGTGCCGTGCAGTGGAAGTAGAGTTGGGGCAGCGCGTTCGTGTGGTCCATCTCCTCCTCGTCCGATCTCCCTCGAATAGCCGGTCGCCGGATCCCACGTACAGGTTCACCGGAGCGGCGCAAGTGCACCGCCTCTAATGGTATCCGCGCATGCAGGAGGAACACCGTGCGACGGACTGCTAGGTCCAATCACATAGTTCAGTGGCAAGTGGAGGTGGCTAGTTGCAACACATGAAAAGCCCTAATGACGGCGCCGAAGCGATCAACCGGATGGGTGTGCCGCACCTCCACTATATATAGGCATCCGTCGCGGGCTCAACTCTTGGGCCTCGCACGGATCCTAAAGCCCATGTGTTCCTTCCCTTAAGCGCGCGGCCCCTTAGGTTCTTGTTCACTTGGTCGCGAGTCAGAGCACATTCGACTCGATTAGTCGGTAGCGGCCTCTAGCAAAGCGTGCCGACTCCAAGTGTCCGATGAAGCTGGTTAGGCGAACCTGTACATCACACTTCCGTTCCCTTTGCCACATGATATATGTTGTCATGCTAAAGGCGACATGGTCATCCTAGTTGCAGCACGACCTCTTTCTCGTTCCGGTGAAACCGACCAACACTTCGGATTATCTCATAATCCTCATCGCATGGCCATGCTTATCCAGGTCGGATCACCCGAGGGGCCCAGAGTATATCTCTCCTCATCGGAGGGGCAAATCCCATCTTGCTCGACCATGTCTCGTAGCATGGGTCTGGACAAGCCCGAAACCTACCTTTATAACTACCCTGTCACGGAGTAGCGTTTGTTCGGCCCAAAGCAAGTCTGTCACCATCCCGAGTACATACGCCATCTCAGGTCTTAGGACACAGAACGTATGTTGTACTAGAGACTCACAGATGACCTATCGCTGCGTCTCATAGTTGGGTCTGTCCAACTCAGACCTTATCTCGACTCGGATCCGACTACGTCGAATGCGACCAGATCTTTCTGAGTCCATATTATCCGGTTAGCATCCAATGCTACATGGCCAGTGAGACCGGGCCGTCCACCATGTCATATGCTAGTCTAACTGGCTGAGCGTCCACACAGCCTGTACGACTAGGGACCATTTAGGACAGTCATCATACAATGCATAGTCTCACAAACAAGTTACGTACTTGTTAATACACATTACTAATAATGTCCAAGGACTATCTTTATTCATAAACACATAGGAAATATCATCATACATGATTGCCTCTAGGGCATATCTCCAACAGTCTCCCACTTGCACTAGAGTCAATCAAATAGACATCGAATGCCCATAGCTCTAACGTGCCCCTCATGCTTGGGTTGTGGAAGCGGCTTAGTCAACGGATCTGCAACATTTTCATCCATATGAATCTTGCATAAATTAGTATCACCATTCTTTATGAGCTTTCGTATCAGGTGGTACTTTCAGTCTATGTGCCTGGTCTTGTGGTGTTGTCTCGGCTCCTTGGCCTGTGCGATGACACCTGAATTGTCGCAATACAGGTCCAACGGTTTTGCCCAACCCGGGAACACACCAAGATCCTCCAGGAACTTCCGAATCCAAACACCTTCCTTTGCGGCTTCACAAGACGCAATGTATTCGGCCTCTATTGTGGAGTCGGCCACCGTATCTTGCTTGGAACTCGTCCAGCTCACTGCTCCTCCATTCATGACATACACGAATCCAGTTTGTGATCGACAATCATCCCTGTCGGTTTGGAAACTAGCATCAGCGTAACCATTTAGGCAGAGCTCCTCCTCACCTCCATAAACTAGGAACATCTCTTTAGTCCTTTTCAGGTACTTCAAGATAGTTTTCACCACTGCCCAGTGACTCTCACCTGGGTCGGCCTGGTATCTGCTTGTTAAACTTATTGCATAGGCAACATCAGGTCGAGTACATAGCATGGCATACATGATGGATCCTATTGCCGAAGCATACGGAATCCTACTCATCCAGTTCTGCTCATCAGAAGTCGTAGGACTCTGAGTCTTGCTTAGCCTTATGCCATGTGAGATGGGCAAGAACCCTTTCTTGGCCTCACTCATGTTGAACCTTTTCAACACTTTGTCTATGTATGTGCTCTGGCTTAAGCCGAGCAGCCTTCTCGATCTATCTCTATAGATCTTGATGCCTAAAATGTACACTGTTTCTCCAAGGTCTTTCATCGAAAACTTGCCATTCAATGATTCCTTGACCGAGTTCAGCATCGAAACATCATTTCCGATTAGCAGTATGTCATCCACAAGCAGGATCAAAAATACTACCGAGCTCCCACTAGACTTCTTGTATAAACAATAGTCCTCTTCGTTCTTGATGAAACCAAGGTCAACGATGACTTCATCAAAATGAATGTTCCAACTCCGAGCTACTTGCTTCAATCCATAAATGGATCTCTTGAGCTTGCATATTTTACTAGCATTATTTGGGTAGACAAAACCTTCAGTCTGTATCATGTATACATCCTCCTGTAAATTTCCATGAAGGAAAGCCGTTTTGACATCCATCTGCCATATCTCATAATCGAAATATGCAGCTATAGCTAGTATGATCCTCACCGACTTTAGCATCGCTACCGGAGAGTAGGTCTCGTCATAGTCAATTCCTTGAACTTGTCCATAAACTTTAGCGACAAGCCGATCCTTGTGGATCTGAACATTTCCATCCACATCGGTTTTATTCTTAAAGACCCATTTGCAACCAATGGCAATTACGCCAGGTAGCGGATCAACCAAGTTCCAGACTTGATTATCATCCATGGACTTTAACTCGGACCTCATGGCCTCCAGCCATGCCTCGGAATCTGGGCTCACCATCGCTTCCTCATACGTGGCCTGCTCATCGCTTTCTAGCAACAACACATCGCGCACTCTACGCAATCTTTCCGACCTCCGTGGCTCCGATGCCGATTCCACTACGGGTTTCCTGACCAACTCCGGTATGATCTCATCACCAGCCGAGTTGTCTCCGAGTGGCTCTTGAATTTCTTCGAGTCGGACCGTCCTCCCACTGGCCTCCCGGCTGAGAAACTCTTTCTCTAGGAAAACCCTGTTCCGAGCAACAGACACTTTGTTCTCTTCTCGGTTGTAGAAGTTGTATCCCAAGGTTTCCCTTGGATATCCCACAAATATGCATTTATCTGACTTGGGTGTAAGCTTGTCCGACATGAGTCGCTTTACAAATGCTTCACAACCCCAAATCTTTAGAAAAGAGAAACTAGGACTCTTCCCAGTCCACATCTCATGTGGTGTCTTATCTACGGATTTTGATGGTACCCTGTTAAGTGTGAAAGCTGCATTTTCTAGAGCGTATCCTCAGAATGACAAGGGTAAATCCGATTTGCTCATCATCGATTCGACCATGTCCAACAAGGTTCGATTCCTCCGTTCTGACACGCCATTTCTCTATGGCGTTCCTGGAGGTGTGAGCTGAGGTACTATACCTCGGCTTTTCATATGACCATCAAACTCTTGGCTCGTGTACTCACCTCCACGATTTGATCGTAGAAGCTTTATTGTCTTGCCGAGCTGATTTTCAACCTCGTTTTGAAACTCTTTGAACTTTTCAAAAGTTTCTAACTTGTGCCTCATCAAATAGATATATCCATATCTACTCAAGTCATTGGTAAAACTCACGAACTACTGATAGACACCTCTGGCCGTTGTGCTCATTGGACCACACACATCACTGTGTATAAGCTCCAATAGCTCAGACACCCTTTCGCAACTCTTTGCAAAAGGAAACTTAGTCATCTTGCCGAGCAAGCATAATTCACATGTCTCGAACGACCCGAAGTCGGACGAAGTTAGGAGTCCATCATCATGGAGCTTCTTCATGCGTTTCAGACTAATATGTTCTAGCCGGCAATGCCAGAAGTAAGTCAGATTTATCTCATTAGGCTTATGCCTCTTGACATTCATGTTATAGACTGGTTCCGTTTCCAGATTCAAAATAAATAGCCCATCTACAATGGGTGCATAGCCATGGAACATTCCATTCAAATAAAATGAACAACCATTGTCCTTTATATTGAATTCATAACCTTGACTCATCAAACATGAGGCAAAAATAATGTTCCGACTAAGTGCACGAATGTAATAACAATTATTCAATTCCAAAATAAATCCAAAAGGAAGCTGAAGCTGCATCGTGCCGACCTCCAACGCAGCAAATCTTGCTTTGTTGCCAACCCTGATGTCAATCTCCCCTTGTGCCACACGCCTAGTTCTCATCAGCCACTGCATCGAGTTGCATATATGAACAACCGATCTAGTATCAAATACCCAAGAGCTACTAGGTATGTCAGCAAGGTAAATGTCTATAACATATGTAACAAGTGTACCTGTCGGGACCCCGATCCTAAGCCATAAGAATCTAGCATGTAACACATCACATCTCATTACGGCCTCACGCACGGTTATCCCCACGGCTGCCACCTTACCTTGGCCGGGACCGTTTGCGTCTTTTGGCTCACGTATGTGAATATGTCACTAGCATTCAAATGTCAAAGAACCCGGGTCGACATGACTAGTCGTACAACCCAAGCGGCACATCCGTACAGGGACAGGCATACGTAACCCAACAATGCAGGTGTCGGTCATCAGCATGTGTAGATGTGTCATAGCAAGCTACAGGGACTCCATTACGCCGTGGGACATAAATGTCATCAACTGCGCGTAGACGAGTCCTAGCAGGCTACATGGACTCCATTACACTGCGAGACATTTCCCCGAAGGGACAGACACAACAGCAAAGAAGAATACACGCCGGTCAATCAATGTGTCCGGAGCAGTAGCAAGCTACCAAGGCTCAGTGGAAGCACAAAGAGGCATTTCCCCGTAAAGAGTACTACTAAAGGCACACAACTAGGTGTCGAATCCCACACATACCAATGCATTTCAAACATACATGCAATATGCACGATATGTGTAGATACAACATGGCATCACAACATAACTCTATGACTCAAGTATTCATTAATGACTCATAAGAGCCAACATAGTGTGATATTACAAACAGGGGTCACATGACCCAACACTCAAGTCATACAATCAACAAGCGGAAGGTAAACATGTCTGGGTACAGACATCTACTAAGAGTGGCTGGAGGAGCCTGAAAAGCTACAATGACCCTACCAAAGGAACCAAACCTCTGTCTGGGATTCTCAAGCTAATCCGGTCAACATCGAGCTTCACGTTGTAAGGATCACTAATGAGAGTGACGTCTCCTCTGCAAAAACATAAATGAAGCAACCGTGAGTACAAAGGTACTTAGCAACACTTACATCACAAATAACTACGTATGCATCAGTGTCAACAAAGGGGGTTGTGGAGTTTATTGCAGCAAGCCAGCTTTGACTCTTGGCTAACCTGTACTACGACTACAAGTACTTTATTTGGAGGGAGAAAACGCACACGAGTCCACATATTGACCATATCAATACACCACTATGGATCCGCTCCCGTCTCCCTACGAGAAGGCCATCCATAGCACTAACACTTATCTTGCGTATTTTAGAGTATCCATTTCACTTGACTATGAACCACATAAGTTCTTCAAGTAGTCCATATCCGAGGACGCGGCTATTCGAATAGATTGATAACCCTGCAGGGGTGCACTTCTTCACACCCGCTCTCGCCACTTATCGCCATGTGCACGTAAAAAGGCACCTCGGCAACCTTCAAGCGGAAGCCCAGCGAGGGAGTCGGCCATGACCGTCAACCACACAAGACCCTAGTCCAGGTTTATCGCCTATTTGAGACTGAACCCGCACGGAAGTCCAGCCGAAGTTTTCGCAACGGCCTCAAACGATGTGCGCAGGGTTCCCAAGCCCACCATTCGGGTGCCACTTGGTACATCGTTCCGCTGTGTATCTACCGCACCACAGCCCACCCCGTCAGGCAGCGCTATGTATGGCCGCCAACACTTTTCCTACAAACACCAGAAACTAGTTGCAACTCCTGGACAGAGATCTAGGCGGTTAATAAGCCGAGAGGGGTCGAGTTACCGGAACACAATGTGTGGTAGTATCTTGTCTTGGATAACATACACAGAACTCAGTTCTTAAGGACGGTCACGACGAGACAACCCGCCATGTACTCCTACATGGCCTCTCATCGCTACCTTTACCAAATTGTGTTCACACACTTAGCTCTCTCATAGTAGAACATGAACTCATCCATTCCGATTCATCGCCCAGATGGATCAGACCCGACACGACACGACTCTAAGCATAGCAGGCACAGTAAGTAAGCATGCATGGATTAGTAGGCACATCAAGGCTCAAACAGTTGCTACTCATACTAAGTGGTTTCAACTATTTACTGTGACAAAGACAGGTCATGCAAAGGAATGGGTTCAACTACCGAGAACAGGTAACATTTGAATCATTATTGTCCTAATGCAGTAAAAGAGAGCAGGAGCGAGAGAGTAGGATATTATCGGGATGCTCAAGGAGGGTTCGCTTGCCTGACACTTCTAAAGATAACAATGAATCTTCATCGATGTCAACGATCTCAACGCCGGAACCATCGTCTATCGAGAAGGAACAACACCAACAAAACAAGATAGGAACACACTCAATGTAATGCAACAAACATGATGTATGATATGGCATGTTAAGGTACTGAATTCACCTAGTACAAAATGTAGTCATATTAATTGAAGTGGAATTCAAATTGCCATAAAATTCCAACTCCAAACTATTTACCAAATTTGTCCTAATCATGAAATGTCCTACTTGGTGATGTTAACTTGTTCAAACATGCATGATCATGGCACAAACAAATTCATTGGATTTTTCTGATAATTTTTCATATATAACTTATTTTCATCTGAGTTATGGTTGAATTACTATGATTTTTCAAAGTTTCTATTATTTTCTAGAATAAATAATTCAGTCAGTATATATCTTAAATCCAGAAAGGATTTATTGCATCAGCATGACGTCAAGGTCAGGTCAGCAGGTCAACTGGGCCGCGCAGGGTCAAACCTGACGTTTGGGGTCCACACGTCAGTGACACTATTATTTAACCGGAGTTAAATTAATCTAATTACTAATTGATAGGCACTGGGGCCCACTGTCAGTGGCACATTAGGCTAATTAACTGAATCAATTAAATTAGTACTAAAACTAATCCTAACCAGAGCCTAGCCCCACCTGTCGGTGACCCAGGGGGGTCAAACCTTGGTCAACCGGGCCTAATACGCCGGCGTTGAGTCGCCGGCGACATCAGACGCGGCGGAGGGGTCGGAAACCCTCCTCCGGCGACCATTTCAACGGCGGTTGGCACCTACATGATCCTGACGCTTCCGCGCGTCGAAAGGTGCAACGGAGGCGAGCTAAAGTGGCCGGGATTCCCGCCGGCGTCGAGCTTGGCAGCTGCCGGAGCTCAGGCGAGCTCGGAATCGATGACACAGCGAGTGGATCGTATAGCTGAAGGCATCTACATGCTCTACGTGTGCGTACGAACTAGTTGGGCTCAGTGGTGTGGCCAATGGTCACCGGAGTGGCCCCCGGCGACGAGCTCGTGCGGCGGCGCTCCTCGGGATTGCATCGATTCGATGCCTAGAGCTCGAAATTGAGCGTGTAAATAGGAGGAAAGGATCCGCGGCCTCACAGCGATCTCATAGCCTGTCGGATTTCAGGCTCTACAAAACCCTCAAGATTCGAGCACAGGGGCGTGTGCGAAGATCCCCTGCAGCCTCGCCCTACCTAGCTCGCTACTCGATCGTTAGGATGATGAACTCGCATGATGACGAGGAAGAAGATGCACATGATGGTTTACCCAGGTTCGGGCCGCTGCGAAGCGCAATACCCTACTCCTGCTTTGGTGGATTGCCTCACAAGGAGGTGTGGTGGATGAACTAGTACAGTGGTGAGGAGTCTCGTGAGGGCGCCCGAGTGGTGTTCTTGGCTCTTTACCTTGTCTGTTGTCCGTTGTCTTCTGTCCTCTCTCTCCTCCTCCCTCTCTTCCTTTCTCTACGGTGCAACCTAGCCTCTATTTATAGCAGCGGCCCGGGTCCTCTTCCCTTATCGCAATGGCGGGAAGGGATCCCACAACGGCCAAATTCGAAGGGGGACAGGAGTACATCCCCGCCATGTCCAAAGGTGGTCTTCGCCTGGAAAGTAGCTGTCGATGATGCAGAGGTGGGCTCGGCGATGACATCCGCCCTACTGGGCTCGTGGTCATGGTCTTGTTGCACCAGAATGGAAACCTTTGGGGGGCGCTTTGGGAACCCGCGTGCGTCCTTGCTCCCTTTGCACCAAAGGGGAAACTGTACCGCCTGGCGCGCTGGCGCCCGCCTGTCCTTCCTTGCATCATCCTTGACTCCTGAGGCCGGGTTCTGCATAGAGATCTCTGCCGCTCCGGAGGGGGCCTGAGGAGGCCCGTCCTTCGCTGGTCTTGGTGCTGTTCTCCCTCGCGTGCTTGGGTCCTCACGAGGGCCTTGTCTTGAGTGAAGTCGCGCCAGGCCGTGCTTGGCTGATGAGGTGGGCCATGCCCTGTGCCGCAGGCAGGCAGGTCTGGGTACCCCCATTCCCAGAACGCCGACAGTAGCCCCCGGGGCCAAGGCGCGCTCGAGCTGGCTTCTGGGTGAAGCCGCTGAGGACGGCCCAAAGCGCCACGGGCCCCAAACGCCCGCGGGCCAGGATTGGCGCGCATCGTGTGGTTGATGTCGGGCATCCAACGCCCCTTCGGCCACCGCTAGAATCGACAAAAGCCTGACTTCCAGCGCCGAGCCATTACTGCTTTCCTCTTCTGCGCACCTGCTCTTACTCCCAGATCCCTGGCCTTAGCAGAGACCTCTCCAGATCCCGGCGCCGCTCCGTCCTCCTCCTTGCCGCGTCGGCCCCGCGAACTTCCCGATGGCTCCCGCCGGCAAGTCGAAGCCAGAGGCCCAGAGCTCAGCCTCCGCTCCCCTCTCACCGGCGCCCTCGGAGTCCACCATTGTCAAGGACGGACACCTCGTCCCGGTGCTCCCGTCGACGGTAGACGGGACCAACGAGTGGGTGTGGACCTTGATATGGGGCAGCTCCTCAGAGAAGCGGCCCTCGTTCAGGTCGGCCTATCCTTTCTTTCTCCATAGCGTCTTCGCTGGGCTCGACCGACCCTTCTCCAAGTTCTTCACCGCCGTGCTCGACCACTACGGGATCCAGGCCCTTCATCCCCAACCCAACTCCATCCTGCTCTTGTCCATCTTTGCCTTCTACTGCGAGGATTTCGTGGGCGTGAAGCCTTCTGTGGCCCTCTTCCGCCATTTCTTCATCTTGCGCGTGCAGCACGGCGCTCAGTGGTCGGCGTGCGTTTCCTTCGTCGTGGTCCAGAGCGGTAACATGCTCTTAAAGGCCGGGAAGAAGGTGGAGAACTTCAGGCACCGCTGGGTCTTCATGGACCTCAAGAGCATCAACCCCCGCTTGGATTTGCCAAAGGGGCTGCCAGAGAAGACCCTCACGTGGAGCTCCGCAAAGCTTTCCGACCCCCGGGCTAAGCCTGTCCTGGAGCGGATCTCTCACGACATTAGCGCCAAGAAGCTGACTGCGGGGATGATAGTGAAGGAGTTCTTGACGCAGCGCCTGGCGCCCCTCCAGTCTCATTCGAGGCCCTTGTGGGAATACCGGGGCAGAGGCGACGACCTCAGGCTGCGGTCCGCACGCATAACCCCCGAGAAGCTGAACAGGGCTGTATCAACCCTGCTCAACGACGATCCCGGTGATCTCCCCGACGCCTACGCCCCGCTGTACCGTCACGATGACAGAGACGATCTGGTCGCCGCGATGCCCATCTTCGACGAACTGGGGCTCTCCCCTGCCGAGGGCCACGGTGCCCCGGTGGCGGTGTCCTCCGGCGACACCATAGGCGGGGGGGATTCGGAGGAGACGGCGGATGGTGATTCGGTGGAGGCATCCCCGCTGTCACAGAGCTCGCTCCTGCGTTGCCTTGAAGACGTCGACGATGCTGGTGAAGCCTCTGCTGTGGGTTCTCTGCGCCCCGCCCAGGCCCCCAGGGGGCCAGGGCTCACTCCTCGCGCCGCTCGGTCTGCCGTCCTGGCAACCCCTAGGAAGCGCGGGGCTAAGTCTCCTCTGGCATGCCCTGCCTCTGCCGGCAAGGCGGTTGAAGTGCCGGCCTCGCCCCCACCTGAATCGCGGCTCGCGGGCAAGGCGGACGAGGCCGGGGCCATGGTAACCCCTCCAGCCGCTGCCCTTGCAGAAAGTGCTCCTGCTCCTCGGCGTGGTGGTGCCCTCCCGGTGAAGGGCGGGGGTGCCCCCGTCGTCGCCGAGGCAGAGAAGAAGAGGAAGTGGGTCGACGTTGAAGAGTGAGTAATCTGGCTCGACCTTGGTCGCCTGCCGGTAGCTCGTGCGCTGATGATTTTTCCTTTGCTTGGTGACCAGGAACGCCGCCGTGCTGAGGATGAGGAAGAAGAAGGCGGGCGTCAAGCCAAAGATGCCTTCCAGTGCACCGCCCGCTCCTGTCGTCCTGCCGTCGCCTGTCGAGGCGTCTGACGCCGTGGGGGCGGGGGCTCGCGAGGCAACCCTCCTGGTCACCGCCGCGGAGCCCCCTGAGCCCCCGTTGCGCGTTGGTGCTGCCGTTCCTGCTCTCGAGGGCGTGTTGGTGTCGCAGTCCCGGGAGCCAGGCCCCGAGGGCCAGCTGCCCTTGCACTTGTCTGCACCCACCTTCCCTGTGGTCGTGGCGGAGCCTCCGGTGCCTCCTGCTCCTCGTGCTTCTGCCGCTCCAGGGGCGTCTCCCATGATGGCACATGCGACTCCCCCTGACGAGGCCTTGGTGTCCACATTGCGCGTCCCCAGCGTCCTGGACGTGGCCTGCACCGCTCTTGGTCAGGTTTGGGATGCCCTCGGGGGCGCTGACGATCGCCTCGCGAGTGGGCGCCTGGGGCTCGTCTCCAGGTGGCTCCAGGCTGACACCTCTGTCGTGGCGATTTGGGGCCAGGCCAAGGCCACCACGGCGGAGAGCAAGAAGGACGCTGCATCAGCCAAGGCAGCCCGCGAGGCAGCACTGACCGACGCGGCGTCTGCTGCAAGGCGTTGTGACGAAGTGGAGGCCCACTTGAAGGTTCTTCAGGACGAGAAGTCCGCACTTGCGGAGCAGCTGCATCAGCAGGAGGAAGCCTTCGAGACCCGCGAGGCCAAGCTCACTGCTCGGGACTCCTGGCTGTCCCAGGCGGCGGAGCGAGAGCGCCTGGACGTGCGGGAGGGAGAAGCTGCCACGGAGAAGGCCTGGCTCGACACCAGGGATAAGGCTCTCGCCGCGGACGAGGGGAAGAAGGCTACGGAGCTCAACGCCTTTCCCTCTGTCGAGCTCAGGCTTCGCCAAGCGCTCCACTCCCTCTGCTGGGATGGGTTTTCAGAGCCCCTGGCGGCTCTGGAGAGGGGCTTCGCGGAGCTCACTTTGAGGCTCGCCGAGGCGCTAGAGGGCGGCGTTGCCAAGGTGGAGGGGGTCTTGGAAAGCAAGTCCGGTCACCTCTTTTCTCAGGCCGCGACGCGCGTCTTCAGCCATCTTCATCTTCGTGAGCCACGGTTTGACTTCGACTCCGTTATCCGCCCAGTCGCCCCCGAGGTCCGCACCAGCACTGCGGCTGCAGTGAAGGGCGTCGTGGAGGCGCTGGTGAAGAAGTTCACCTGCATCACCGTTCCTCCGCCTTCTGAAGCTGCAAGGGTCAGCGGCGAAGAAGACGACGTCAGCGATGTCGACAACGAGTTCCCCGTGGCCGGGACGAGTGGTGGCGGCGGCTCCTCCTAATTCCTCTTCCTTGTTCCTTTCCTGCAACGTTCATTGTGCCTCGCGGAGGCATTAGACTTGTTTGTATTTGTGAAAACTTTTAATGCTTGTAATAACTGTTGAACTGTGTGATTGCTTCCTTCGCCTTGTTTCCTTCTTGCTTGTTGTGATGCTCTGCATCGGCAGGGCCCGGCCCCGCGCATACCTCAGCCGCTGTTGGGCCGTCCGGATCACCAGGACGGTGCCAAGGGGTGAGGGGCTATAGGACCAGTGAGGCTCCTGAGTCGCAATGCTCAGGAGTCCCGCTTGACGTACGAGCAGCCCTCATGAAGGGAACATGGTGAAGATTTGGTTAACTTGGAAATTTCGAACACCTTGCGCTCTGCGTCGGCAGGGACCGGCCCCGTGCATACCTCAGCCGCCGTTGGGCCGTCCAGATCGCCAGGACGGTTCCAAGGGGTGAGGGGCTACATGGCCAGTGAGGCTCCTGAGTCGCGATGCTCAGGAGTCCCCCTTGACGTACGAGCTCCAGCGTCCTCCTTAGGGGTTTTGAGCGCTTTGAGCTCTGCGTCGGCAGGGCCCGGCCCCGCGCATACCTCAGCCACCGTTGGGCCGTCCGGATCACCAGTACGGTGCCAAGGGGTGAGGGGCTACGTGGCCAATGAGGCTCCTGAGTCGCGATGCTCAGGAGTCCCCCTTGACGTACGAGCGGCTCCCATACCTTTACTCGCTAGCTTTTCCTGAGAGGGGCGCGTGAAGACCAGGTTTGGCAGACCTGGGGAGGTGGCGTCTACCAGGCCTGGCCCAGTAGTAGCCCCCATGCAGCCCCCTCACGCGTACTGAAAGCACATTTGCTCCCTTGGTGGTTTGGGTAATTAATAACAACATATAAGTCATTGAACTAATGTTTCCACTAAGTATATTTCAGGAAAAGTTCAATGATAGGATTGGCAAAACGATTGTGGAGATTGTGGAGATACCCCAAGATGCAAGGAAATGGATTGGCAAAGCTTCAAGCAAGAGGACTCTACATTTTACATTTGTGAGAAATCACTTTGAGTCCATAGGAAAGCCAATACTATTAAAATGGGGTAAGGTATTGTTGGTGAACAATATGCTCATACGTGCACAAGTGATAGTCACCAAAAACACCCACAAGCTCTTCCACAAAAGTCTGTCCAAAGCCATATATTCAAAATCGGTGCAACCAACACTTTCCACTCGGTGCCACCGATTCCCAAACTCAGACAGACCTAAGCCAAACCCTAGCCTTTCGGTGCAACCGATTCTGCTTCGGTGCCACCGAGTTTAGGTTGCCAACTTTCTGTTACGCAAATTCACAATATCGGTCCCACCGAGATTGTTGGATCAGCGTCACCGAGAACGGACAATCTGACCGTTGGTCACCTTATCGGTGCAACCGAGTTTCCTATATCGGTCTCACCGAGATTCAAAAGTTGCCACCTTTTGGTCACTTCGGTACCACCGAGATTAACACATCGGTGTCACCGAGTTGGTCATTTTGTGTGTAACGGTTGGATTTTTGGGGATGCCTATATATACCCCTTCACCACCACCTACTCGAAATAAAAGCACTCAGAACTATTCCATACTTGCCCCATGCAGTTTTCTGAGAGAGAGCCACCTACCCTTGTGTTGAGGTCAAGATCATCCACTCCAACCACATGGATCTTGATTTCTAGCCTCCCCAAGTTGATTTCCACCAATCCCATCTCTTCCACCAAGCCAAATCTGTGAGAGAGTGATTGTGTGCTGAGGAGTCTATCATCTTGAAGAACAAGAGCAAGGAGTTCATCATCATTACTGAGCCTATTACCTTTTGGAGGGTGGTGCCTCCTAGATTGGTTAGGTGTCGCTTGGGAGCCTCCTACTTCGTGTTGTGGAGTTGAACCAAGAAGTTTGTAAGGGCAAGGAGATCGCCTACTTCGTGAAGATCTACCCATAGTGAGGCTAGTCCTTCGTGGACGGAAGCCGTTATGGAATAGTCAAGGTTGCTACTTCGTGGACCCTTATGGGTGGAGCCCTCCATGGACTCTCGCGACCGTTACCCTCCGTGGGTTGAAGACTCCATAAACGTGGATGTACGATAGCACCACCTATCGGAACCACGGGAAAAATCATCGTGTCTACAATTGCGTTTGATCTTCTTACCCTATCCTTTATATACATGCTTGTTGTTACTTTCCACTGCTATACTCTTAGACATGCATGTGTAGGGGCACCCTCAGTTGTTTATCCCTAGCGCGGAGTGAAGGGCTTCCACATTGCGTGGGCATAGTCATTCGTGGCCCGTGTTGTCTGCCAACACGGGGCATGGGGCTTCCACCTTGCATGGGCATAGTCATTGGTGGACCGTGTTGTCTGCCAGGGCGGAGCATGGGGCTTCCACATTGTGTGGGAAGGAACCCCTCCGCGTCATCGGGGGGCTCCGGGCGTGTACATCCCATTGAGTTTGTACGCATGGCTTGCACGGTAGAACTGGGAGGTGTATCTGGGAGCTCGCAAGGGCGCTTTGGCCTCGCGAGGTCCGTACCTCAAAGGCGGTCTGCGCCTGGATCTTCTCGTAGATAGCGCCGTCCGAGGTCTTGCAAATTTTTGGAGAAGCCTGCACCGAATGTGCTCCCGAGGGCCATCGCATGAGAGGTCCAAGCACCAGTGACCCCAGGAGGTGACGTGAACGGGGACGGCCCGCCAGACAGAGCTCAGCCACTGGATTTATCGACGCTCCAGGGACGGACACGAGCACAGACGCCGTGCCCAGTCATCTCATGAGGCGGTCGAAGGTAGGATCATTCGGGTACGGCGACATTCACGCCGGCAAAGAGCCATGTAGGCAAGGTGAAAGTTAGGAAATAGATCACATGCATGTAAAGTTGCTAAAATATGCGTAAATGAGGCGGCTGCAGGGGTATGCCCTGGCCGCTTGAGGATAATGCGGCCCGATGGGCGCCCTCAAACGGAGTAAACCAAAAAGTTACTTGGCACAAACTAAAAACTCACCTGGCGGCCATGCCGCTGAAGAGTCGAAGCTGCCGTCTTAGCCTGATCTTGTACCTCCGTGAGCGTGACCCTCACGAGCCTGTCGTCTCCCGGGGCTCGGGACCCCTTCTCGGTCCGGGCATCTCCTCCAATCCCTCGTCGCGCCTCGCTAAGCAAGGTATGAGCATGGCCTGGGCAAGGCGCTGGAACGTGGCGCCTGTGTTCGCCAAGCCGAAGGGCATGCAAACGTAGTTGCACGGGTAGACCCATCCGCGATCGGCGCGCGTCGACCAGAAGAGGTCCTGGGACGCGGCCCCATTGATCGCTAGCGCGTCGACGCAGACGCGCGGCTTGTCGACCGGGCCGACGATGGCGGCTGCACTTGGTGGTGCAGGGCAGCTCCCGCCTCGCATGGCCTGTGCCTCCTGAAGCTCCTCGATCGCTCTGATGACGGACTCTTGCGAGCTCGGCGCCTCGCGCCGTGCTCCTGGCTCAGGCAGACGCGCGTCAGGATGCGCCTTCAGGTTGTGCCCGAGCGCCTCCCTTGTCTCACCGGCCAGGCCGGCAGCTCCCCGGATGGAAGCCCCCGAGCCCGACCCAAGGGGGGCGCCGAGCGCGCTTTCCTATGCGATGGAGGGTGGGGCCCCGTCTCGAGGCGCACAGCCTGAGGCGCCGTCCTTGGGGGTTCCAGCCCCCTGGCGCCCCGCGGGGAGGAGCTGCTTCTTCTTATTGCGTGCATCCTCACGAGGCAGGGCATCTTCCTCGTCGTCCGAGCGCTCGGCCGCCACGGCACGGTAAGCACGCTCGAGGGAGCAGACGGCATCCTTCTCATCGCAGGCGACGGTGATGACGCCGCCACTTCCTGGCATCATGAGGACGTTGTAGCCATGATGGGTCACCGCCAAGAACTTGGCGAGGGCCGGGTACCCAAGGATCGCATTGTACGGGAGGTGGATGTGTGCGACGTCAAAGACGATGATCTCGGTGTTGTAGTTCTTGCGTCCGCCGAAGGTGACGGGCAGGCGCGCTTGCCCAATGGGGACGGTGGACCCATCAGTGACTCCTGAGAAGGGTTTGGTCGGCATGAGCTAGTCGTACGGTACTTGGAGCGTCTCAAAGGTCTCAATGGAGAGGACATTGAGCCCTGCTCCACTGTCTATGAGGGTCTTGGTGACGAGGACGTTGCTGATGGTCGGAGTGCACAGCATGGAGAGCGTGCCGGCCATGGCCGAGCACCTGAGCTGATCCCTTGAGTCGAAGGTGATTGCGGTCTGGGACCACTTGAGGGGGCGCATGGCCTCGGGTTTCGGGAGAGCTGCATTCACCTCCCGCGTGAACTGCTTGAAGATGCGGTTCGACGCCGGAGCTTGGGCGCCGCCCAGGATACAAGCTATCGCCTTGACCTCCTGGAAGCCCCCAGCCCCACCGTCTTGCCTGTCCTCTTCCTTCCTTCTTGGTGGCGGTGGTAGTGGTGGTAGGCCGGCCTCACGAGGTCGTGCCTCACGAGGCTGGCCACGGCGTGACCCCTGCGGAGGGTCGTCACGCCAGCGGTCCTCCCGAGGTTGGTCGCGCCAGCGGTCCTCCCGAGGCCGGTCTCGCCACTCCTGACGCGGCTCCCGGTTGTCCCAACGGCCTCTGCCACATCCGAAGCCACGGTCCATGTGTCCAGGGCGCCGGCCGAAGTGCTCGTCGTGGACCAGCCTGAGCTCCTGGCAGTCGATGGTGTCGTGGTTGTTGGTGCCGTGGAAGATGCAGGACGGCCGCCATCCAGCGGGGGGTTCTTCGCCTTGGCTGCACTTCGCCTCCTTGGCCTTGGTCTTCTTGTCCTCTGGCTCTGCCGCCGGAGGCTCGCGGAGCGATAGGCGGCCCTCTTCGGCCTTGGCGCACCTGTTCGCCAAGTTGAACATCTCTAGGGCTGAGCACAGTTCGTCGTTCATGGCGAGCTCCTCCTTTGTCTTGAGGTCCGTGACGCCGTCGGTGAACGCGGAGATGATAGCCTCGTCCGACACCCTTGGGATCTTGAGGCGGGTGGTCGTGAAGCGCTGTTTGAATTTGTGCAGGGTCTCTCCCTCCTGCTGCTTCACACGTCACAGATCGTTCACGGTGAGCGCTCGATCACGGGTACCTTGGAAGTTGGCGACGAAGCGCTTGTGCAGGTCGTCCCAGGAGGTGATGGACCCCTCCGGGAGGTTGAGGAGCCAGGAGAGCGCGCCGCCCTTGAGTGCCATGGGGAACCAGCACG
Organism: Elymus sibiricus; assembly: GCA_039707655.1. Classification (NCBI taxonomy): domain Eukaryota; kingdom Viridiplantae; phylum Streptophyta; class Magnoliopsida; order Poales; family Poaceae; genus Elymus; species Elymus sibiricus. The sequence goes on from CM077669.1 coordinate 174,633,621, forward strand.
CCATGACCTTGTCGTCTCCACCCGCCGCCCGGATGCTCAGCGAGTAGAGCTGTAGGAACTCTGCGGGATCCGGGGTGCCCTCGTAGCGAGGGGGTAGGTCAGGCTTGAACTTGTAGGGCCACGTGTTTGGATGGAGCTCCGGGGCGATGGCGTCGCACCCCACCGGCTCGATGGGTGCTCCGTGTGCGGGAGGGACCCGGTCTTGACGCTCCTGAGGGGCCGCCACGAGTGGTGCCCGGTCGCGACACTGGTTCGGTAACTCGGGGAGCACACGCGCGTCGACGCGCGGCCGGGGCACCACCTGGCAGCTTACTTCATCTCTCGCCCTTGCCCGCGGTTCGCGGGGCTGGTCGCGCGGGCGCGCTTCACGCCTGGGCTCGGGGTCGACGTTGCGTTGTGGAGGAGGTGGCGGCGCATCGTGGGCCATGTCGTCTGCCAGGGAAGGCCGGGGTCGAAACGAGTAGGAGAGCGCTGAAGCGTCGCCGGCAGCACTGACGAGCTCCGCGATGCGTGATACGTCTCCAACGTATCTATAATTTTTGATTGTTCCATGCTATTATATTATCAGTTTTGGATGTTTTATATGCATTAATATGCTATTTTAAATTATTTTTGGGACTAACCTATTAACCTAGTGCCTAGTGCCAGTTTCTGTTTTTTCCTTGTTTTTGAGTATTGCAGATAAGGAATATTAAATGGAGTCCAAACGGAATAAAATCTTCGGAATGATTTTTCTTGAACCAGAAGAAACCTGCCAGACTTGGAGACGAAGGCAGGAGACCTGCCATGTGGCGACAAGCCACCAGGGCACGCCCTGGGGGGGGGGGGGCGCCCCCCTGGCTTGTGGCCCCATGGCAGATCTCCTAACCCTATTCTTCGGCCTATAAATTCCCAAATGTTCCCCCAATACCAAAAAGAGCCACGAAAATACTTTTCCGCGGTCGGAAGCCTCTGTTCCCGTGAGATCCCAACTTGGAGCCTTTTCCGGTAATCTGCCGGAGGGGGATTCGATCACGGAGGGTATCTATATCAACTCCATTGCCCCTCCGATGATGCATGAGTAGTTCACCTTAGACCTTCGGGTCCATAGCTAGTACCTAGATGGCTTCTTCTCTCTCTATGTTCTTCAATACAATGTTCTTCATGATCTTCATGGAGATCTATTCGATGTAATACTCTTTTGCGGTGTGTTTGTCGAGATCCGATGAATTGTGGGTTTATGTTCAGATTATCTATGAATATTATTTGAATCTTCTCTGAATTCTTATATGCATGATTTCATATCTATGCAAGTCTCTTCGAGTTATTGGTTTGGTTTGGCCAACTAGATTGGTAATTCTTGCAATGGGAGAAGTGCTTGGTTTTGGGTTCAATCTTGCGGTGTCCTCACCAAGTGACAAAGTAGGGGTAGCGAGGCACGTATTTGTATTGTTGCCATCGAGGATAAAAAGATGGGGTTTTCATCATATTGCTTGAGTTTATCCCTCTACATCATGTCATCTTACCTAATGCGTTACTCTGTTCTTCATGAACTTAATACTCTAGATGCAGGCAGGAGTCGGTCGATGTGTGGAGTAATAGTAGTAGATGCAGAATCGTTTCGGTCTACTTGACACGGACGTGATGCCTATATGCATAATCATTGCCATGGATATCGTCATAACTATGCGCTTTTCTATCAATTGCTTGACAGTAATTTGTTCACCCACCGTATTATTTTCCTTCAAGAGAGAACCCTCTAGTGAAACCGATGGCCCCCGGGTCTGTTTTCCATATTATATTTTCAGATCTATAAACCAAAAATACCAAAAATACTTTGCTGCAATCTTTTTACTTTTGTTTTACTTTTCGTTTTAGTAATATTCTATATCTATCTCTATCAGATCTCATCCTTGCAAGTAACCGTGAAGGGATTGACAACCCCTTTATAGTGTTGGGTGCAAGTATTTGATTATTTGTGTAGGTACATCTATTGGGGACTTGCTTGTATCTCCTACTGGATTCATACCTTGGTTCTCAACAACTAAGGGAAATACTTATCTACTTTGCTGCATCACCCTTTCCTCTTCAAGGGAAAACCAACGAAATCTCAAGAAGTAGCAAGAAGGATTTCTGGTGCCGTTGCCGGGGGGATCTACATCAAGCCTACCAAGTACCCATCACAAACTCATCTCTTGCATTTACATTATTTGCCATTTGCCTCTCGTTTTCCTCTCCCCCACTTCTAAAACGATTTTCAGAAAAATTTTCCTTTTTATTCGCCCTTCTTCCGTTCGTCTTTTCGTTTGCTTTTTATTTGCTTGTGTGCTAGCTCGATTCGTTGCCATCATGTCTGAATCTAAGGAAGTTTTTATTGAAAAAGATAGTAATAATCTTGATGGGAATTTTGCTAAAAACGACCCTCATGAAGAACCTACTATCACACATACGAAAAAATTCCTCATAGGTAGCGGTAATATTATTGGAAAAGGGGTTATTCAAGATTTCTTTACTTGTGCTGGTACGCTACCTACTTTAGGAGGATCTATTCTCAATAAAACTAATAGCCTTGTGGATGCAATAACACTGTTAATAATTGAACTTGAGAGGCAATTCGTTCATATGCATCCTTGCATACAAAGGATTTTTCTAGAGTTCTCTAATATTCAGCATTCTTCCATTAAGCGTGCCGCCACTATATTTCTAGCCCACGAGTTTAGATTCATCATGAAAGAGGCTAGCGAAATTTTTGCTCATTATAAAATTAATGGTGGATGCCCCCCTATAGAGGAGATCCTTTTTAATCAAGAAGAAATAATGAGATTGCAATCTCCGGATTATGTGGCTTATAATGAAAATTAGAGAAAAAGGGTTCCTACCGAAGTTTTGGTTGATAAGATTTCTGAACTCAATGATAATTTTGCTATACAAAAAAACGGATTAGAGTTCATATTAAGAGATAGTCTTATGACTTTCCACCAAAGGAAAGCTTACAATGATGAATTGATTATACACTATAGGGGGCCGAAGGAGGAACCTATCCCTCCCGCACTTGATCTTAAGGATCCTTATCCTATTAAATTTAGCCCTTTTGATTATTTTTGCTTGCCACAAAGGAAACTTGCCACTGAAATAAGGGAGTAAGAGATGAGCATGGATGATCTCCCTTACTATTATGACAATACCTAGATCTATTGCGTTATGCCTAGCAAAGGGCGTTAAGCAATAGCGCTTGTTGGGAGGCAACCCAATTTTATTTTGTGTTTCTGGTTTTTGCTTCTGTTCTTGAGTGTTTTGCACATTATTACCTCTGTATTAATTGTGTTTTATTGTTTTAATTAGTATTTGTTCCAAGTAAGACCTTTGGGATGGTTTACGGTGATTGTTGATTTGGTTTTGCTGAAAAACAGAAACTTTTGCGCTCAGTCCAGGAATTTTATAAATTCACCAGAGCGTCAATTGGATCTGAATTTTTTACACAAGATTGATATACAAATTTCCCTTATTGTCCTAAGTTTTAAGAATTTTTCGAGTTACAGAAGTATTCGAAGTTTACAGATTGCTACAGACTGTTCTGTTTTTGACAGATTCTGTTTTCTTTGTGTTGTTTGCTTATTTTGATGTATCTATGGGTTGTACGGGGGGTATGAACCATGGAGAAGCTATAATACAGTAGATATTACACCAATATAAATAAAGAATGAGTTCACAACAGTACCTAAAGTGGTGATTTATTTTTCTTATACTAACGGATCTCACGAGTTTTCTGTTGAGTTTTCTGTTGTGAAGTTTTCAAGTTTTGGGTGAAGATTTGATGGACTATGGAATAAGGAGTGGCAAGAGCCTAAGCTTGGGGATGCCCAAGGCACCCCAAGCCATATTCAAGGATACCAAAGAGCCTAAGCTTGGGGATGCCACGGAAGGCATCCCCTCTTTCGTCTTCAATCCTTCGGTAAATTTACTTGAGGCTATATTTTTATTCACCACATGATATGTGTTTTGCTTGGAGCGTCTTGTATGATATTAGTCTTTGCTTTTAGTTTTCCACAATCATCCTTGCTGCACACATATTTTGAGAGGGACACACATTAATCATGAATTTATTAGAATACTCTATGTGCTTCACTTATATCTTTTGAGCTAGGCAATGTTGCTCTAGTGCTTCACTTATATCTTTTTAGAGCACGGTGGTGTTTTTATTATATAGAAATAATTCAACTCTCGTACCTCACTTATATTATTTTGAGAGTCTTTAAACAGCATGGTAATTGGTTTAGGTTATGAATTTGGTCCTAATATAATGGGCATCCAAGAGGGATATAATAAAAACTTTCATATAAAGTGCATTGAACACTATGAGAAGTTGGATTCCTTGCATATAGTTTTGAGATATAAATATGGTGATGTTAGAGTCATGCTAGTGAGTAATTGTGGAATGGTAAAAATACTTGTGTTAAAGTTTGTGACTCCCGTAGCATGCACGTATGGTGAACCGTTATGTAACGAAGTCGGAGCATGATTTGTTTAATGATTGTCATCCTTTGTGTGAGGGTCGGGAGCGCGCGATGGTTTACTCCTACCAACCTCTCCCCTAGGAGCATGCGTCTAACACTTTGCTTCGATAACTAATAGATTTTGGCAATAATTATGTGAGTTCTTTATGACTAATGTGAGTCCATGGATTATACGCACTCTCACCCTTCCACCATTGCTAGCCTCTCTAGTACCGCGCAACTTTCGCCGGTGCATTAAACCCACCTTCCTCAAAACAGCCACCATATACCCTTCCTCATAACAGCCACCATACCTACCTATTATGGCATTTCCATAGCCATTCCGAAATATATTGCCATGCAACTTCCACCGTTCGGTTTTTTGTATGACACGTACCATCATTTTCATATTGCTTGGCATGATCGTAAGACAGCTAGCATGATGTTTTCATGGCTTGTCCGTTTTTTATGTCATTTGCTATGCTAGATCGTTGCACATACCGGTACACCACCGGAAGCATTCATATAGAGTCATATCTTGTTGTAGGTATCAAGTTGTAAGTAAATAAAAGTGTGATGATCATCCTTACTAGAGCATTGTCCCATGAGAGGAAAGGATGATGGAAGCTATGATTCCCTCACAAGTAGGGATGAGTCTCCGGACTTTACAAATAATAAAAGAGGCCAATGAAGCCCAAATAAAAAAAGAAAGGCCAAAGATGAACCCAAAATAAAAAAATGAGAGAAAAGAGAGAAGGGACAATGCTACTATCTTTTTCCACACTTGTGCTTCAAAGTAGCACCTTGATCTTCATGATAGAGAGTCTCTTATTTTTTGTCACTTTCATATACTAGTGGGAATTTTTCATTATATAACTTGGCTTGTATATTCCAATGATGGGTTTCCTCAAATTGCCCTAGGTCTTCGTGAGCAAGCAAGTTGGATGCACACCCACTTAGTTTCTTTTTGAGCTTTCATACACTTATAGCTCTAGTGCATCCGTTGCATGGCAATCCCTAGTCACTCTCATTGATATCTATTGATGGGCATCTCCATAGCCCGTTGATACGCCTAGTTGATGTGAGACTATCTTCTGCTTTTCCATACAACCTCCACCATATTCTATTCCACCTATAGTGCTATATCCATGGCTCACGCTCATGTATTGCGTGAAAGTTGAAAAGGTTTGAGAGAACAGAAAAGGTGTGAAACAATTGCTTGACTTGTCATCGGGGGTGTGCATGATTTAGATACTTTGTGTGGGGAAGATGGAGCATAGCCAGACTATATGATTTTGTAGGGATAACTTTCTAAGGCCATGTTATTTTGAAAGGACACGATTGCTTGTTAGTATGCTTGAAGTATTACTGTTTTTATGTCAATATTGAGCTTTTGTTTTGAATCTTATGGATCTGAACATTCATGCCACAATAAATAATATTACATGGATAAATATGTTAGGTAGCATTCCACATCAAAAGTTCTGTTTTTATCATTTACCTACTCGAGGACGAGCAGGAATTAAGCTTGGGGATGCTTGATACGTCTCTAACGTATCTATAATTTTTGATTGTTCCATGCTATTATATTATCTGTTTTGGATGTTTTATATGCATTAATATGCTATTTTATATTATTTTTGGGACTAACCTATTAACCTAGTGCCTAGTGCCAGTTTCTGTTTTTTTCCTTGTTTTTGAGTATTGCAGATAAGGAATATTAAACGGAGTCCAAACGGAATAAAATCTTCGGAATGATTTTTCTTGGACCAGAAGAAACCTGCCAGACTTGTAGACAAAGGCAGGAGACCTGCCGTCTGGCGACAAGCCACCAGGGCGCGCCCTGGGGGGGCGCCCCCTGGCTTGTGGCCCCATGGCAGATCTCCTAACCCTATTCTTCGGCCTATAAATTCCCAAATATTCCCCCAATACCAAAAAGAGCCACGAAAATACTTTTCCGCCACCGGAAGGCTCTGTTCCCGTGAGATCCCATCTTGGAGCCTCTTCCGGTAAGCTGTCGGAGGAGGATTCGATCACGGAGGGCATCTACATCAACTCCATTGCCCCTCCGATGATGCGTGAGTAGTTCACCTAAGACCTTCGGGTCCATAGCTAGTAGCTAGATGGCTTCTTCTCTCTCTATGTTCTTCAATACCATGTTCTTCATGATCTTCATGGAGATCTATCCGATGTAATACTCTTTTGGGGTGTGTTTGTCGAGATCCGATGAATTGTGGGTTTATGTTCAGATTATCTGTGAATATTATTTGAATCTTCTCTGAATTCTTATATGCATGATTTCATATCTATGCAAGTCTCTTCAAGTTATTGGTTTGGTTTGGCCAACTAGATTGGTAATTCTTGCAACGGGAGAAGTGCTTGGTTGTGGGTTCAATCTTGCGGTGTCCTCACCCAGTGACAAAGTAGGGGTAGCAAGGCACGTATTTGTATTGTTGCCATCGAGGATAAAAATATGGTGTTTTCATCATATTTCTTGAGTTTATCCCTCTACATCATGTCATCTTACCTAATGCGTTACTCTGTTCTTCATGAACTTAATACTCTAGATGCAGGCAGGAGTCGGTCGATGTGTGGAGTAATAGTAGTAGATGCAGAATCGTTTCGGTCTACTTGACATGGACGTGATGCCTATATGCATAATCATTGCCTTGGATATCATCATAACTATGCGCTTTTCTATCAATTGCTTGACAGTAATTTGTTCACCCACCGTATTATTTTCCTTCAAGAGAGAAGCCTCTAGTGAAACCTATGGCCCCCGGGTCTATTTTCCATATTATATTTTCAGATCTATAAACCAAAAATACCAAAAATACTTTGCTACAATCTTTTTACTTTTGTTTTACTTTTCGTTTTAGTAATATTCTATATCTATCTCTATCAGATCTCATCCTTGCAAGTAACCGTGAAGGGATTGACAACCCCTTTATAGCGTTGGGTGCAAGTGTTTGATTATTTGTGTAGGTACATCTATTGGGGACTTGCTTGTATCTCCTACTGGATTGATACCTTGGTTCTCAACAACTGAGGGAAATACTTATCTACTTTGCTGCATCACCCTGTCCTCTTCAAGGGAAAACCAACGCAACCTCAAGAAGTAGCAAGAAGGATTTCTGGTGCCGTTGCTGGGGAGATCTACATCAAGCCTACCAAGTACCCAACACAAACTCATCTCTTGCATTTACATTATTTGCCATTTGCCAATCGTTTTCCTCTCCCCCACTTCTAAAACGATTTTCAGAAAAATTTGCCTTTTTATTCGCCCTTCTTCCGTTCGTCTTTTCGTTTGCTTTTTGTTTGCTTGTGTGCTAGCTCGATTCGTTGCCATCATGTCTGAATCTAAGGAAGTTTTTATTGAAAAAGATTGTAATAATCTTTATGGGAATTTTGCTAAAACAACCCTCATGAAGAACCTACTATCACACATACGAAAAAATTCCGCATAGGTAGCGGTAATATTATTGGAAAAGGGGTTATTCAAGATTTCTTTACTTGTGCTGGTACGCTACCTACTTTAGGAGGGTCTATTCTCAGTAAAACTAATAGCCTTGCGGATGCAATAACACTGTTAATAATTGAACTTGAGAGGCAATTCGTTCATATGCATCCTTGCATACAAAGGATTTTTCTAGAGTTCTCTAATATTCAGCATTCTTTCGTTAAGCGTGCCGCCACTATATTTCTAGTCCACGAGTTTAGATTCATCATGAAAGAGGCTAGCGAAATTTGTGCTCATTATAAAATTAATGGTGGATGCCCCCCTATAGAGGAGATCCTTTTTAATCAAGAAGAAATAATGAGATTGCAATCTCCGGATTATGTGGCTTATAATGAAAATTAGAGAAAAAGGGTTCCTACCGAAGTTTTGGTTGATAAGATTTCTGAACTCAATGATAATTTTGCTATACAAAACAACGGATTAGAGTTCATATTAAGAGATAGGCTTATGACTTTCCACCAAAGGAAAGCTTACAATGATGAATTGATTATACACTATAGGGGCCGAAGGAGGAACCTATCCCTCCCGCACTTGATCTTAAGGATCCTTATCCTATTAAATTTAGCCCTTTTGATTATTTTTGCTTGCCACAAAGGAAACTTTCCGCTGAAAGAAGGGAGTATGAGATGAGCATGGATGATCTCCCTTACTATTATGACAATACCTAGATCTATTGCGTTATGCCTAGCTAAGGGCGTTAAACAATAGCGCTTGTTGGGAGGCAACCCAATTTTATTTTGTGTTTCTGTTTTTTGCTTCTGTTCTTGAGTGTTTTGCACATTATTACCTCTGTAGTAATTGTGTTTTATTGTTTTAATTAGTATTTGTGCCAAGTAAGACCTTTGGGATGGTTTACGGTGATTGTTGGTTTGGTTTTGCTGAAAAACAGAAACTTTTGCGCTCAGTCCAGGAATTTTATAAATTCACCAGAGCGTCAATTGGATCTGAATTTTTTACACAAGAATGATATACAAATTTCCCTGATTTTCCTAGGTTTTCAGAATTTTTGGAGTTACAGAAGTATTCGAAGTTTACAGATTGCTACAGACTGTTCTGTTTTTGACAGATTCTGTTTTCTTTGTGTTGTTTGCTTATTTTGATGTATCTATGGGTTGTATCGGGGGGTATGAACCATGGATAAGTTAGAATACAGTAGATATTACACCAATATAAATAAAGAATGAGTTCACAACAGTACCTAAAGTGGTGATTTATTTTTCTTATACTAACGGATCTCACGATTTTTCTGTTGAGTTTTGTGTTGTGAAGTTTTCAAGTTTTGGGTGAAGATTTGATGGACTATGGAATAAGGAGTGGCAAGAGCCTAAGCTTGGGGATGCCCAAGGCACCCCAAGCCATATTCGAGGATATCACAGAGCCTAAGCTTGGGGATGCCCCGGAAGGCATCCCCTCTTTCGTCTTCAATCAATCGGTAAATTTACTTGAGGCTATATTTTTATTCACCACATAATATATGTTTTGCTTGGAGCGTCTTGTTTGATATGAGTCTTTGCTTTTAGTTTGCCTCAATCATACTTTCTGCACACATCTTTTGAGAGGGACACGCATTAATCATGAATTTATTAGAATACTCTATGTGCTTCACTTATATCTTCTGAACTAGGCAATGTTGCTCTAGTGCTTCACTTATATCTTTTTAGAGCACGATGGTGTTTCTATTTTATAGAAATAATTGAACTCTCGTACCACACTGATATTATTTTGAGAGTCTTTAAACAGCATGGTAATTGGTTTAGGTTATGAATTTGGTCCTAATATAATGGGCATCCAAGAGGGATATAATAAAAACTTTCATATAAAGTGCATTGAACACTATGAGAAGTTGGATTCCTTGCATATAGTTTTGAGATATAAAGATGGTGATGTTAGAGTCATGCTAGTGAGTAATTCTGGAATGGTAAAAATACGTGTGTTAAAGTTTGTGACTCCCGTAGCATGCACGTATGGTGAACCGTTATGTAACGAAGTCAGAGCATGATTTGTTTAATGATTGTCATCCTTTGTGTGAGGGTCGGGAGCGCGCGATGGTTTACTCCTACCAACCTCTCCCCTAGGAGCATGCGTCTAACACTTTGCTTTGATAACTAATAGATTTTTGCAATAAGTATGTGAGTTCTTTATGACTAATGTGAGTCCATGGATTTTACGCACTCTCACCCTTCCACCATTCCTAGCCTCTCTAGTACCGCGCAACTTTCGCCGGTGCATTAAACCCACCTTCCTCAAAACAGCCACCATATACCCTTCCTCAATACAGCCACCATATACCCTTCCTCAAAACAGCCACCATACCTACCTATTATGGCATTTCCATTGCCATTCCGAGATATATTGCCATGCAACTTCCACCGTTCGGTTTTTTGTATGACACGTACCATCATTGTCATATTGCTTTGCATGATCGTAAGACAGCTAGCATGATGTTTTCATGGCTTGTCTGTTTTTTGATGTCATTTGCTATGCTAGATCATTGCACATCCCGGTACACCACCGAAAGCATTCATATAGAGTCATATCTTGTAGTAGGTATCGAGTTGTAAGTAAATAAAAGTGTGATGATCATCCTTATTAGAGCATTGTCCCATGAGAGGAAAGGATGATGGAAGCTATGATTCCCTCACAAGTAGGGATGAGTCTCCGGACTTTACAAATAATAAAAGAGGCCAATGAAGCCCAAATAAAAAAAAGAGGCCAAAGATGCCCACCAAAATAAAAAAAATGAGAGAAAAGAGAGAAGGAACAATGCTACTATCTTTTTCCACACTTGTGCTTCAAAGTAGCACCTTGATCTTCATGATAGAGAGTCTCCTATTTTTTGTCACTTTCATATACTAGTGGTAATTTTTCATTATATAACTTGGCTTGTATATTCCAATGATGGGCTTCCTCAAATTTCCCTAGGTCTTCGTGAGCAAGCAAGTTGGATGCACACCCACTTAGTTTCTTTTTGAACTTTCATACACTTATAGCTCTAGTGCATCCGTTGCATGGCAATCCCTACTCACTCACATTGATATCTATTGATAGGCATCTCCATAGCCCGTTTATACGCCTAGTTGATGTGAGACTATCTTCTGCTTTTCCATACAACCTCCACCATATTCTATTCCACCTATAGTGTTATATCCATGGCTCACGCTCATGTATTGCGTGAATGTTGAAAAGGTTTGAGAACATAAAAGGTGTGAAACAATTGCTTGACTTGTCATCGGGGGTGTGCATGATTTAGATACTTTGTGTGGGGAAGATGGAGCATAGCCAGACTATATGATTTTGTAGGGATAACTTTCTAAGGCCATGTTATTTTGAAAGGACACGATTGCTTGTTAGTATGCTTGAAGTATTACTATTTTTATGTCAATATTGAGCTTTTGTTTTGAATCTTATGGATCTGAACATACATGCCACAATAAATAATATTACATGGATAAATATGTTAGGTAGCATTCCACATCAAAAATTCTGTTTTTATCATTTACCTACTCGAGGACGAGCAGGAATTAAGCTTGGGGATGCTTGATACGTCTCCAACGTATCTATAATTTTTTATTGTTCCATGCTATTATATTATCTGTTTTGGATGTTTTATATGCATTAATATGCTATTTTATATTATTTTTGGGACTAACCTATGAACCTAGTGCCTAGTGCCAGTTTCTGTTTTTTCCTTGTTTTTGAGGATTGCAGATAAGGAATATTAAAAGGAGTCCAAACGGAATAAAAGCTTCGGAATGATTTTTCTTGGACCAGAAGAAACCTGCCAGACTTGGAGACGAAGGCAGGAGACCTGCCATGTGGCGACAAGCCACCAGGGCGCGCCCTGGGGGGGGCGCCCCCTGGCTTGTGGCCCCACGACAGATCTCCTAACCCTATTCTTTGTCCTATAAACTCCCAAATATTCCCCCAATACCAAAAAGAGCCACGAAAATACTTTTCCGCCACCGGAAGGCTCTGTTCCCGTGATATCCCATGTTGGACCCTTTTTCGGTAAGCTGCCGGAGAAGGATTCGATCACAGAGGGCATCTACATCAACTCCATTGCCCCTCCGATGATGCGTGAGTAGTTCACCTCAGACCTTCGGGTCCATAGCTAGTAGCTAGATGGCTTCTTCTATCTCTATGTACTTCAATACCATGTTCTTCATGATCTTCATGGAGATCTATCCGATGTAATACTCTTTTGCGGTGTGTTTGTCGAGATCCGATGAATTGTGGGTTTATGTTCAGATTATCTATGAATATTATTTGAATCTTCTCTGAATTCTTATATGCATGATTTCATATCTATGCAAGTCTCTTCGAGTTATTGGTTTGATTTGGCCAACTAGATTGGTAATTCTTGCAACGGGAGAAGTGCTTGGTTGTGGGTTCAATCTTGCGGTGTCCTCACCCAGTGACAAAGTAGGGGTAGCGAGGCACGTATTTGTATTGTTGCCATCGAGGATAAAAATATGGTGTTTTCATCATATTGCTTGAGTTTATCCCTCTACATCATGTCATCTTACCTAATGCGTTACTCTGTTCTTCATGAACTTTGTACTCTAGATGCAGGAAGGAGTCGGTCGATGTGTGGTGTAATAGTAGTAGATGCAGAATCATTTCGATCTACTTGACACAGACGTGATGCCTATATGAATAATCATTGCCTTGGATATCGTCATAACTATGCGCTTTTCTATCAATTGCTTGACAGTAATTTGTTCACCCACCGTATTATTTTCCTTCAAGAGAGAAGCCTCTAGTGAAACCTATGGCCCCCGGGTCTATTGTCCAAATTATATTTTCAGATCTATATACCAAAAATACCAAAAATCATTTGCCGCAATCTTTTTACTTTTCGTATTAGTAATCTTCTATATCTATCTCTATCAGATCTCATCCTTGCAAGTAACCGTGAAGGGATTGACAACCCCTTTATAGCGTTGGGTGCAAGTGTTTGATTATTTCTGTAGGTACATCTATTGGGGACTTGCTTGTATCTCCTACTGGATTGATACCTTGGTTCTCAACAACTGAGGGAAATACTTATCTACTTTGCTGCATCACCCTTTCCTATTCAAGGGAAAACCAACGCAAGCTCAAGAAGTAGCAATGCGCCGAAGCCAGTCGTCATGGCGGTCGGGGGCAGGGCGGTAGCGGAGCAGCTCGTGCACCATGGCCAGTGCCCCCGAGCCGCGCGGTGGCCCGGGTCTAGCGTGGGAGGACGACTCGGTAGCCGGAAAAATCGACGGAGTGGCGGTGTGGCCGTCGCGCCGCGCGGTGACCGGCTGGGAGGAGTCCTATTGTTCGTGAGCCTTCGGGGCTGTGGCGGCGTTCGCCACAGGTGAGGGGGACCGGCGCGCGGCTGCGCGGCCCACGGGCGCCGTCTGTGCGATGCAGGCAGCTCGGCGCTTGGCGCGGGCTCGGCGAGCGTCAGACATCGGAGAGGCGAGGCGGAGGAAGAGCTTGGCTTGAGGAAGACTCCGACACGGCCCCTACCTGGCGCGCCAAATGTCGGATTTCGGGCTCCGCAAAACCCTCTAGATTCGAGCACAGGAGCGTTTGCGAAGATCCCCTGCAGCCTCGCCCTACCTAGCTCGCTACTCGATGGTTAGGATGATGAACTCGCACGGTGACAAGGAAGAAGATGCACACGATGCTTTACCCAGGTTCGGGCCGCTGCGAAGCGTAATACCCTACTCCTGCTTTGGTGAATTGCCTCACGAGGAGGTGTGGTGGATGAACTAGTACAGTGGTGGGGAGCCTCGTGAGGGCACTCGAGTGGTGTTCTTGGCTCTCTGCCTTGTCTATTGTCCGTTGTCTTCTCTCCTCTCTCCTCCTCCCTCTCTTCCTTTCTCTACGGTGCAACCTAGCCTCTATTTATAGTAGCGGCCCGGGTCCTCTTCCCTTATCGCAATGGCGGGAAGGGATCCCACAACGGCCAAATTCGAAGGGGGACAGGAGTACATCCCCGCCCTGTCCAAAGGTGGTCTTCGCCTGCAAAGTAGCTATCGATGATGCAGAGGTGGGCTCGGCGATGACATCCGCCATGCTGGGCTCATGGTCGTGGTCTTGTTGCACCGGAATGGAAACCTTTGGGGGGCGCTTTGGGAACCCGCGTGCGTCCTTGCTCCCTTTGCACCAAAGGGGAAACTATACCGCCTAGCGCGCTGGCGCCCGCCTGTCCTTCCTTGCATCATCCTTGACTCCTGAGGCCGGGTTCTGCATAGAGATCTCCGCCGCTCCGGAGGGGGCCTGAGGAGGCCCGTCCTTCGCTGGTCTTGGTGCTGTTCTCCGTCGCGAGCTTGGGTCCTCGCGAGGGCCATGTCTTGAGTGAAGTCGCGCCAGGCCGTGCTTGGCTGACGAGGTGGGCCATGCCCTGGGCCGCAGGCAGGCAGGTCTGGGTACCCCCGTTCCCAGAACGCCGACATAGCCATGCTTAGCGTGCCTGGGGGAGCTCTGGTTCGACGGCAAGCTTTGAGTCTTCGCCGGTGGCCGGAGGTTGAAGAAGAAGTCGGGGTCGATGCTGTGGAGCTCCTCTGGTCGTGTGGCTCGGCAGGGAGGAGCTTCAGCTCGAGGCGGAGCTCATGAGCTAAACAGAACAGCGAAAAGGGGCACGGTGTCTAGGCGGCGATAGCGGCGAGCTTGCGGTGCGGTCGGCCATGGCGAGCTGGGCGAGGAAGAGAGCAGGGGGCGAATGGTGGCTGGCTCGATCCGGACGGCTCTCCCGAGCCTATCCCACTCACCAGAGCGGCGGGGAGGACAAGCAGGCAGGTGGCGTGGCGCCCCTGGCCATGCGCCGTGCTCGGCCTCTCCTCTGCTAGTGGGCAGAGGAAGAAGACGACCCTGCACCTGGTGGGCTGGGCTGCTGCTGGGCGAGGTAGGTGGGCTTCGCAGGTAAGTTTCTCTCTCTCTGATTTTTTCTAATTTGTATTAGTTCTTTTTCTAATTTTCCAATCTGTTTTGATTTAGATAAAATACTAAATCATTTCTTAAAATCCTGGAAATATTTGTGGCCACTAATTTAATTATTCTAGAGACCCTCAATAATTTCCAGAATAATTGGAGCATTTATAACATTTATAGCAATTAAAAGCCCCAATTCAGATACAATATGAGTTAATTCAAAAATCCAAAGATGTCCTAGAATTGTGTGCACCATTTTTGGCAGAGGTTTTCACCTTTTCCAGAAATAATGAACTTTTTCAAAGGCATTTTGGGTTTATTGAAAATAATTTTAACTTGATCCTATTTGGATTTTATTTGGTGCTAGGGTTTGATCATCCCTATTTCATATTCAAAAGAAGTTAACATGATGCAAAATGATGATGCAATTAATTGCAAGCAATTATTCTAGGGCTGTGACAACTCACCCCCACTAAACAAGAATGTCGTCCCGAGATTCAGGCGTAGGGTAAGAGGACAAAGGGAACACAACTAGTACAATCATGACGATCCATTTGCCCTTCTCGAAGATGTTGATTCATTGCATCATGCTGATCTTGACAACTTTGCCTTCGAGATCTTCATCCATCACAACGACAATGGAAAATAGGAAAACTCTACAGGAATCGATCTTCTCGAAGATCGAGCAACTCATGATCAACTCATGGAATGAGACGTAGAAACATCTCGTGAGCTGGGACACAAAACACACATCGAGAACAATGGAAGGAGGTAGATGACCGAGGTTCAATTGGTAGGCAACAATTCCACGCTTAGCTAGGATGGAGCATGGGTTTCAAAGTAGCGAGGAGATAGTTTCCCTTCATATCATAACGGGCACCTTAGGGAAGGTGACTCGTAGGATTATCCCTTAAGTGGCAAAAAGAATTACTTTTGATATAGAGATCATTGAAACTCTTCATACCAGCCTAAGGCAATTCACAACGATCGTTTGAATGAATTCGAGCGAACGGCGAGCTCAGATTGGAAGGGAACTAGAGTTATAAGACAACTCGGCAACGGAAGGCACATTCCAATTGATATCGAGGTATAACAAAGTGTCTGAGCGTGCTCTCAAGAACTTGAGCATTTCCATATTCATCAAGGTTTTACCAACATCCATGCCAAGGATCCTGGTAACACAACATACTACCATGATGAACAGTGATGGAGGATGCAGATGCAAAGGAAAACAACACCTTCTTAGCTTTCACCTTAGCTATGCCAAGGAAACGAAATCTGGATGATCGACCGAGAGACATTTAGCACTCCGCTTCTAATGTTCTCATTGATGTACTAGCATAACCGAATTATAGGAAATGTTTGACATGTAGCACATTAGGTATAGGTCGGACTTCGGGGGCTCAAGGGGTCCATGAGGAACAACTTCTAGGATATGTCATACGCAGTTCTCATGGGGAAGTAGCCAAATTGCTGAATGAAGAAACTATAATAATAGGTCTTCCAGCTAGGCGTGTTGGCCTTATATCCACTTTACCGGTTACAGTGAGACCAATATTATGAATCTTGGGAAACGTCCCAACCATTATATCTGCCTGAGATTCAGATCTGGTTGGTGGCAGGATATTCCAGACTCAGCATGTCCAAAGGAGAAGGGTTGCAACACAAATCGAAGAGATGACGTTGCAGGATTCTCGGGAAATGAACTACGGAAGCCAAATCCAAGCCATGAGCTGGATTGCAAGGCACATGTGAACACGATGTCCAAGACAAGCATGACCACATAGTCCTACAACAAAACACTACCGAGTTATGGGTGGGAACCATCATTGCGGATAGCAAAGCCAGGTGCAAGTCCATCTGGTACCTTCAGGAGTAGCACTTAACTTCTTTTCTTGAACAACTCAATCAATGGCTTGGTGTGCTAGGAATACATATGGAATGGAGGTAGCGAGCCTATCAAACCATAGAATACTTTGCACGTGCATGAATGAGTTGAGATGATTCCAAAGGAAGCAAAATAGGCTTTTCTCGAATTCACGGCGGCAAGTTGCATCAAATGCACATGAACTGAGAGGGGGCCACTTCTTACACCTCGTATATTCTTTATGTATGGAACACAAAGATATTGCCTACAAAGTTTCCAACGCTAGCTTTATGTTCATCATGAATCATGGAACACATGAGAAATGTTGCCGATGGGCTCAACAACAATTCATCAAGACATCCATATAGATGGAAGCCCATAACTATGTGAACAAGGTGATAGCATTGGTCAGACCAAAAGATATAACGCTGTACGCTCGAGGATACATCCATGAGTAAAACAACATTATGAAGATCTTGGGTTCTGATTTTGATTTGACGATAACCCACGCTCAAATCAAAGATTGGATAAGACAATAGATACATCAATTGATCACAAGGATCAACCGAGGAAGGCAACATCTTTCTTTGACGCACACACAACAAACACAAAAGATATCCCCTTTAACCTGAGCTAAGTCAGGCGAAGCATTTATCTTCCAACTCTCCAAGTTGTTGTTTATTTTGACCAACTAGCTCAGGGGTATCAAACACAGATTCTTGGAGAAGGGGTGGTTTATTGAAAAACCGACTTGGTCACGAACTCAACATAACGGTCAGGGGACAACATGGTGATACTTCCGAGAGGATATTCAGAAAATCACGAACCACCAATATGTTATTAAGCTCGAGAACAATCTCGCTTTTCAGGGCGAGACAATATGATCAACAGAGCGAAGGATTGACACAATCCTAACTTGTTGATCGAAGAGTGCACCATGGAAGATGGACTAGGAAGCACGATCAATCTTGGAATTGTGATTCAATAACCAACGCATCAAGAATGAAATTATTGTCCATTAACTACCAAGCATCAAAGTTGCTAGGAGTATTGATTTCACACATCATGATTCACTTGTCGGTATTCTAGTTAGAACAACACAGAGACCGAGGAATGAATGATGATGGGGAGAAGTATCACTGTATCAAGAAGTCATAAGACGTGGTGCAATTCCTATGACAATCCTGACTTAAAGGGGGAAATACTTCGAGAGAGAACAGAACAAAAGCTAGATTGACATTTTGATCTGCAGAACACAACTGCTTTGACCCAATCCTAGAAATGGATGAGGTACTGGAGTTTGTTTCTCCTAGTCATTCTGAAATAGAATGGCTTGACTGACGACTAGAATAATATGCATCGATGAATACGAATGTACAACTACTCTTGACTATCCGCTGATAGAAGAAGGTCGAAATACAAATGAAGGGGGCAACTCAAGAGCATATGATTTTTACTGAGTTGTGGATGCATAGGTTAGCATGTCAAACGAGTTCAACATACTTCTTCCAGATAACTCATGCAGAAAGGTAGGATTGGCAGAGTCACAACTATGGGATGAAGAACTCATCAAGAGCACTCATGTTGTGATCTTTCGTTTGCGAAGAACTTCTGCCATGACGGTTCATGGTATTGGAAGAATGATGTACCACAAACCTTGAAGACTATAACAAGGTTACTAATATCCTAAAGGAACGAGCAAATGCTATCTACGGGAGTGAGCAGAATGATCCTTGGGTTCAATAACCCAGAAACAGAATGCCTATTAACTAAGTAGCATCACAGCATGCTTTCGATAGAGATGGCCAGAACTATCACACTCAAATAGAAGACACAACTAGACTGTTGGGTGGTTGACTTGAATAACATGGTTTCCTAACACTTCAACAAACACGTCAAGGTAATGGAGTACCCCAACACAATAATTAGTGTGCTTTGTCTGGCCTATAAGACATCGAGAACAGGGAAAAGGAGTTTGCAATTGCATCAGATTTTATAAACCTTGGATAACTCGGATAGCATAACGGCTGTACGGGCATGAAATAAGAGGCAACCTGCAAGAAAACTGACAACAAAACAAATGAATTCTTATGGAGACATTGATCCAGGAACACAACAACTTTTCTATAAGTCTCCAGCATAGTAACTCGTCATCCTGATAGATAGATGGGAAGCCTAATTCTTAACCCCGTAGAATAAAGAAGAGGGTGACTCAGAATTAGAATGACACAAGGAAAGGAGTAAAAAGAATCTTACGTCCCCTTCCACAATCAATTCCCTTATATAACTAAAGTAGTTCTAGACTCAACATCGACCAGTTTGGCTTGGTAATCCTACAGGCAGTCAAGCTCTGATACCAACGCTGTCGGGACCCCGATCCTAAGCCATAAGAATCTAGCATGTAACACATCACATCACATTGCGGCCTCACGCACGGTTATCCCCACGGCTGCCACCTTACCTTGGCCGGGACCGTTTGCGTCTTTTGGATCACGTATGTGAATATGTCGCTAACATTCAAATGTCAAAGAACCCGGGTCGACATGACTAGTCGTAGAACCCAAGCGGCACATCCATACAGGGACAGGCATACGTAACCCAACAATGCAGGTGTCGGTCATCAGCATGTGTAGACGAGTCATAGCAAGCTACAGGGACTCCATTACGCCGTGGGACATAAATGTCATCAGCTACGCGTAGACGAGTCATAGCAGGCTACATGGACTCCATTACACTGCGAGACATTTCCCCGAAGGGACAGACACATCAGCAAAGAAGGATACACGCCGGTCAATCAATGTGTCCGGAGCAGTAGCAAGCTACCAAGGCTCAGTGGAAGCACAAAGAGGCATTTCCCCGTAAAGAGTACTACTAAAGGCACACAACTAGGTGTCGAATCCCACATATACCAATGCATTTCAAACATACGCGCAATATGCACGATATGCGTAGATACAACATGGCATCACAACATAACTCTATGACTCAAGTATTCATTAATGACTCATAAGAGCCAACATAGTGTGATATTACAAACAGGGGTCACATGACCCAATGCTCAAGTCATACAATCAACAAGCAGAAGCAAAACATGTCTGGGTACAAACATCTACTAAAAGTGGCTGGAGGAGCCTGAAAAGCTACAACGACCCTACCAAAGGAACCAGACCTCTGTCTGGGATTCCCAAGCAAAGGGGGCGAGCTAAAGTGGTCGGGATTCCTGCCGGCGTCGAGCTTGGCGGCTGCCGGAGCTCAGGCGAGCTCGGAATCGATGACACAGCTAGTGGATCGTACAGCTGAAGGCATCTACGTGCTCTATGCATGCGTACGAACTGGTTGGGCTGAGTTGTGTGGCCAATGGTCACCGGAGTGGCCCCCGGTGACGAGCTCGTGCGTCGGCGCTCCTCGGGCTTGCATCGATTCGATGCCTAGAGCTCGAAATTGAGCGTGTAAAAAGGGGGAAAGGATCCGCGGCCTCACAGCGATCTCGTTGCCATACTTAGCGGGCCTGGGGGAGCTCTGGTTCGACGACAAGCTTCGAGTCTTCGTCATCAGCCGGAGGTTGAAGAAGAAGTCGGGGTCGATGCTGTGGAGCTCCTCTGGTCACGTGGCTCGGCGGGGAGGTGCTTCAGCTCGAGGCGGAGCTCATGAGCTAAGCAGAACAGCGAAAAGGGGCACGGTGTCTAGGCGGCAACGGCGGCGAGCTGGCGGTGCGGTCGGCCATGGCGAGCAGGGTGAGGAAGAGAGGAGGGGGGGCGAATGGTGGCTGGCTCAATGCGGACGGCTCTCCCGAGCCTATCCCACTCACCAGAGCGGCGGGGAGAACAAGCAGGCAGGTGGCGTGGCGCCCCTGGCCGTGCGCCGTGCTCGGCCTCTCCTCTGCCAGTGGGCAGAGGAAGAAGACGAACCTGCCCCTGGTGGGCTGGGCTGCTGCTGGGCCAGGTAGGTGGGCTTCGCAGGTAAGTTTCTCTCTCTCTGATTTTTTCTAATTTGTTTTAATTCTTTTTCTAATTTTCCAATCTATTTTGATTTAGATAAAATACTAAATCATTTCTTAAAATCCTAGAAATATTTGTGGCCACTAATTTAATTATTCTAGAGACCCTCAATAATTTCCAGAATAATTGGAGCATTTATAACATTTACAGCAATTAAAAGCCCCAATTCAGATACAATATGAGTTAATTCAAAAATCCAAAGATGTCCTAGAATTGTGTGCAACATTTTTGGCAGAGGTTTTCACCTTTTCCAGAAATGATGAACTTTTTCAAAGGCATTTTGGGTTTATTGAAAATATTTTTAACTTGATCCTATTTGGATTTTATTTGGTGCTAGGGTTTGATCATCCCTATTTCATATTCAAAAGAAGTTAACATGATACAAAATGTTGATGCACTTAATTGCAAGCAATTATTCTAGGGCTGTGACAGTACCTTTGCCTGAAGAAGCATTTACGGCCTTCTTGCCATGCTCAGCAAGCCACTTGCTACAGTTCCTCTTCCAGTGACCAGTTTCCTTGCAATGAAAGCACATGGTCTTTGAGTCCGGTCCTGGCTTCGGCGCAGCGGCGGAGACAACCTTCCCCGTGCCCTTTGCCTTACCCTTTTTCTTGGACCAAATCTTCTTGAACTTAGCTGAGTTCTGCACCATCAACACTTGATGTGTGCCTTTCTTAATATCTTGCTCTACCACCTTAAGCATCCCATGCAATTCAGTGAGCTTCTTATCCATGTTGTGCATATGATAGTTCGAGACGAACGTCCCATAGCTAGGTGGAAGAGAACCTAGAATTGCATCCATGGACAGCTTGTCCCCAAATGGGAAGCCTAACCGATCCAAAGCTTGCACGTACCCGATCATTTAGATCACATGCGGGCTCAGTGGATCACCCTCTTTCAGCTTACAATCCGTCAAGGATTGCCAGATGTTGAACCTTTCGGTCCTAGCCTGCACCTGAAACATGCGCTTGAGACTCTCGGTCATATCGAAAGCGTCAACGTTTTTGAAATGTTGTTGCAAATCGGGCTCCATACAAGCCAGCATGAGGCAGCTGATCTCGTTTGATTCATCAACGAGTTTCTGATGGGCATTCTTGGTTGTGGCACTAGCATTCTCAGCAGGTTCCTCTGGAAGTGGATCCTCTAGAACATGTTCCTTTTTATCGTGCTTGAGAACAATTCTCAAATTTCTATACCAGGTGGTAAAGTTTGTTCCATTCAGTTTATCGTTTTACAGAATTCATTTCAATGCAAAGTTGGGTTGAGCAGGTGGTGCCATTGATCTACAATAGAAAATATGCAATCACTAAGCAATGTGTTTATGTAGAGTAATTCAAGCCTTAAACAGAACTACTCCCACTAAAGTTGGCAGCCCTTCCCAAACTCTCAGTGATTCAGGACCCGTCTAGCGCGAGCGACTAGTGAGCTTCAGCATCACTGCTAGCCAACTTGCCTATTCGGTAAGCAACTCCTTGCTAATCGTATCTCTATATGACTCCTGTTGTTCGGGTAGGTATCTTATACCCCAACTCCCAACCTTGTTTGCCACAAGGCCCAAAACCGTTTTGATAGCCTTGTCAAGTTAACCTGATGCAGTGCATGTCCGTGTCCGACACGAACCCTCCAATTCAAGGACACCTAGTGGCACCTCAATTTTATGAGCCCACCACTAGACGTACTTGACGTGCGAAGGTGCAACATCCGGAATGGCAATGTGCTTGATATTAATGATGGATCTTCCTACCATTTTAACATGCATAGAAACAAGAAGCAATATCAATCACATATAAACATAAATATGTGAAATAGTATGGCTCCTTCATGGATGTCCTTCCAGGCCGGCTCCAACTCCGATGACCAAGGCGGAACTCCATCTTGTTCGTCACACCGGGACGCCCAAGCCTCGAACTTGATCTTTGTTCTCCAACTACTACAACTAGTAATGAATTTACAGAGAATCACAAGTCGACACGCAGGTCGTTATACAATATAATGACAGCACTTTGACTCCTTCCGGGTGACAATCATGACACGCAGGTCATGTTAAGTTACACACGTGCATCACATACACATGAGCCATACTATTCACATCAAACCTGCAAAACAAAGTTATGCATAGAATCGCATTCTACCGGTTTGTGTATCGTGTATGAAATAGAAGACGCTATGCACACGGCGGTCCCGCTAGCCGGCTATCGGGCGGGGTTCGAAGGGGCAGCGCCCGTCGCGGGTGCGGGCAGCGCCCGACGTTTTCGCAAATCACAGATCGAATCTGTATTCCGATCACGCCAGATTTCCTGATCTGACCGATCTCATCGATCATCGTGAATCCGATTCGGATTTACGTTTCACTGTTAACCCCGATGGCGGAAACCGACTGGTAGGGGTAGGTTGTGTCATGACCTCATCGATTCCGATTGACAGAAAACATAGCCATATCGATCCCCATGTGCAGTTGATCTCATCAACCGTGCACATAGCCTATCTCTTAAACGATGACACATCTCATCTGCCACCTCCACATATCATATATGCATCCAATCTAAATCCAAACCCTATAGGAGAGGCTCTAATACCACTGTTGGGGTCTACCGTAGGTGCATCGCATGCCAATTAAAAATTTCCTACGCGCAGAACATCCAAGAACATGCTACGGAGATGGATCATAGCTCGTTACCACTAGACACGCAGTGCCATGCAGCGGAAGTAGAGTTGGGGCAGCGCATTCGCATGGTCCGTCTCCTCCTCGTCCGATCTCCCTAGAACAGCCAGTCCGATCTCCCTCGAACAGCCAGTCGCCGGATCCCACGTACAGGTTCGCCGGAGCGGCGCAAGTGCACCGCCTCTAATGGTATCCGCGCGTGTAGGATGAACACCGTGCTGCGGACTGCTAGGTCCGATCACATAGTTCGGCGGCGAGTGGAGGTGGCTAGCTGCAACACATGCAAAGCCCTAATGACGGCACCGAAGCGATCAACCGGATGGGTGTGCTGCACCTCCACTATATATATAGGCATCCGTCGCGGGCTCAACATGGATCCTAAAGCCCACGTGTTCCTTCCCTTAAGCGAGCGACCCCTTAGGTTCTCGTTCACTTGGTCGCGAGTCAGAGCACATCCGACTCGATTAGTCAGTAGCGGCCTCTAGCAAAGCGTGGCGACTCCAAGTGTCCGATGAAGCTGGTTAGGCGAACCTGTACATCACACTTCTGTTCCCTTTGCCACACGATATATGTTGTCATGTCAAGGCGACATGGTCATCCTTGTTGCAGCACAACGTCTTTCTCATTCCGGTGAATCCGACCAACACTTAGGTTTATCTCATAATCCTCATCGCATGGCCATGCTTATCCAGGTCGGATCACCCGAGGGGCCCAAAGTATATCTCTCCTCATCGGAGGGGCAAATCCCATTTTTCTCGACCACGTCTCGCAGCATGGGTCTGGACAAGCCCAAAACATACCTTTATAACTACCTTGTCACGGAGTAGCGTTTGGTCGGCCCAAAGCAAGTCTGTCACCATACCGAGTACATACGCCAGCTCAGGTCTTACGACACAAAACGTCTTTTGTACTAGAGACTCACAGATGACCTATCGCTGCGTCTCATAGTTGGGTCTGTCCAACTCAGACCTTATCTCAACTCGGAACTAACCACGTCGAATCCGACCAGATCATTCTGAGTCCATATTATCCGGTTAGCATCCAATGCTACATGGCCAGTGAGACCGGGCCATCCACCATGTCATATGCTAGTCTAACTGGCTGAGCGTCCATACAGCCTATACGACTAGGGACCATTTAGGGCAGTCATCATACAATGCATAGTCTCACAAACAAGTCACGTACTTGTTCATACACATTACTGATAACGTCTAAGGACTATCTTTATTCATAAACACATAGGAAATATCATCATACATGATTGCCTCTAGGGCATATCTCCAACACATCCCAGGGCCTCTTCTGGCCATCGTGTGTCGGCCGCAGCGAGGGCTACCCCTACAACTACGTCTGCATGCCCTTTGGCCTCGTGAACGTGGGCGTCACATACCAGCGCCTCGCGCAGGCCGTGCTCGCGTCTCATGAGGCCCAACGCCACGCGGTCCTTCAAGAGGTCCCGGACCCTCGCGAGCCCCCTGGGCCTCGCAGGCCCCTCGAGCCCCCGGAGTCCTCAGGCTCATGAGGACCAAGATTCAACAACTACGTCGATGCTCCAGCAGCATCATTACCATGTGACCTTTTGGTTTGTTCATTTGAGGGCGCCCCTCGGGCTGCATCATCCTCAAGCTGTTTGGACCCGCCCCTGCAGCTGTATCGCTTTGCGCATGTATCAGAACTGGCTTTGCATTTGATGAGTTTTCTAAGTATTCCAAACATCATGCCCGGTGCTTTGTCACTATGAACATCACTGCGCCCTAACAACCCCGCCCTCGACCACCTCATGATTAAGGGCTGGAACGGCGTCTGTGCTCGGGTCCGTCCCTGCAGCGTTGATAAATCCAAGCGACCGAGCTCTGTCTCGCGGGCCGGTCCCGTGCATATCACCTCCCGTGGTCCTTGGTGCTTTGTCCTCGCATGAGGTAATTGAGAGTGGGTGAGTCAGGGCACGCAGTCCGGTTCATATAACCGCGGTTCGGTGCTTCGCTATCACGCGAGCCGCGCGCCAGATATTTTTCCTCGGGTTTGTCACATGAGAAGACTGGGCACGGCGTTTGTGCTCTGGTCCGTCCCTGCAGCGTCGATAAACCCAACGACTGAGCTCTGTCTGGCGGGCCGGCCCCGTTCACGTCACCTCCTGGGGTCCTTGGTGTTTGGCCTTCTCATTCGATGGCCTCCGAAGATTCATTCGGCGCAGGTTGTCCCCATCACACAGGTTTAATAAGCGCGCCTCGCGCCAGAAGACTCAGGCGCAACCCGCCTTGAGGTAGGGCCTTGTGAGACCCGTGCAGGCTCAAGGGTGCCCAGATACACCGCCTCCAGTTCTGCCATGCCAGTCACGCGCACGAACGAAGTTCGGTTGTACACGCCCGGAGACACTAACATAGAGCTCCCTTCCGACTCCCATGTGGAAGCCCCATGCTCCACACTGGTGGACGACACGATCGCTCAGCGGCTATGCCCACGCCAAAGCGGAAGCCCCATGCTCCGCGCTGGCGGACGACACGATCGCTCAACGGCTATGCCCACGCCGAGTGGAAGCCCCAAGCTCCGCACTGGTGGATAAACAACTGAGGGCGCCCTAGCGGGTGCACCAACCTTAGGATGGCCTCACGGCCCCGTCTCGCAGCGTTCCCTTGGGATGCACGCGCGAGGGGGCTGGACGGGGACTACGCTCAGGCCATGCCTGGCGCGTGCCACCTCACCAGGTCCCTAGCAACTGGTCTTCTCGCGTCCCTCCCAGGCAAAAGCTGGCGAGAAAAGGTATGGGAGCTGCTCGCACGTGAAGGGGGACCCCTGAGCATCGCGACTCAGGGGCCTCACTAGTCACGTAGCCCCTCGCCCCTTGGTCTCGTACTGGTGATCCGGATGCCCCAATGGTTGTCGGATTTCGGGCTCCACAAAACCCTCAAGATTTGAACACAGGGACGTGTGGGAAGATCCCCTGCAGCCTCGCCCAACCTAGCTCGCTAGTCGATGGTTAGGATGATGAACTCGCACGATGACAAGGAAGAAGATGCACACGACGGTTTACCCAGGTTCGGGCCGCTGCGAAGCGTAATACCCTACTCCTGCTTTGGTGGATTGCCTCACGAGGAGGAGTGGTGGATGAACTAGTACAGTGGTGAGGAGCCTCGTGAGGGCGCTCGAGTGGTGTTCTTGGCTCTCTGCCATGTCTGTTGTCCGTTGTGTTCTCTCCTCTCTCTCCTCCCCCTCTCTCCTTCTCTACGGTGCAACCTAGCCTCTATTTATAGCAGCGGCCCGGGTCCTCATCCCTTATCGCAATGGCGGGAAGGGATCCCACAACGGCCAAATTCGAAGGGGGACAGGAGTACATCCCCGCCCTGTCCAAAGGTGGTCTTCACCTGCAAAGTAGCTGTCGGTGATGCAGAGGTGGGCTCGGCGATGACCTCTGCCCTGCTAGGCTCGTGGTCATGGTCTTGTTGCACTGGAATGGAAACCTTTGGGGGGCGCTTTGGGAACCCGTGTGCGTCCTTGCTCCCTTTGCACCAAAGGAGAAACTGTACCGCCTGGCGCGCTGGTGCCCGCCTGTCGTTCCTTGCGTCATCCTTGACTCCTGAGGCCGGGTTCTGCATAGAGATCTCCACCGCTCCGGAGGGGGCCTCAAGAGGCCCGTCCTTCGCTGGTCTTGGTGCTGTTCTCCCTCGCGAGCTTAGGTCCTTGCGAGGGCCTTGTCTTGAGTGAAGTCGCGCCAGGCCGTGCTTGGCTGACGAGGTGGGCCATGCCCTGGGCCGCAGGCAGGCAGGTCTGGGTACCCCCGTTCCCAGAGCGCCGACAGTAGCCCCCGGGCCCAAGGCGTGCTCGAGCTAGCTTCTGGGTGAAGCCGCTGAGGACGGCCCGTAGCGCCGCAGGCCCCAAACGCCTGCGGGCCAGGACTGGCGCGCATCGTGCGGTCGATGTCGGGCATCCAACGCCCCTTCGGCCACCGCTCGAATTGACAAAAGCCTGACTTCCAGCGCTGAGCCATTACTGCTTTCCTCTTCTGCGCACCTGCTCTTACTCCCAGATCCCCGGCCTTAGCCGAGACCCCTCCAGATCCCGGTGCCGCTCCGTCCTCCTCCTTGCCGCGTCGCCCCCGCAAACTTCCCGATGGCTCCCGCCGGCAAGTCGAAGCCAGAGGCCCAGAGCTCAGCCTCCGCTCCCATCTCACCGGCGCTCTCGGAGTCCACCATTGCCAAGGACGGAGACCTCGTCCCGGTGCTCCCGTCGACGGCAGACGGGACCAACGAATGGGGGCGGACCTTGATATGGGGCGGCTCCTCGGAGAAGCGGCCCTCGTCCAGGTCGGCCTATGCCTTCTTTCTCCATAGCGTCTTCGCTGAGCTCGTCCCGCCTTTCTCCAAGTTCTTCACCACCATCCTCGACCATTACGGGATCCAAGCTGTTCATCTCCAGTCCAACTCCATTCTGCTCTTGTCCGTCTTTGCCTTCTATTGCGAGGCCTGCGTCGGCGTGAGGCCTTCGGTGGCCCTCTACCGCCATTTCTTCACCTTGCGCATGGCGCCCAGTGGTCGGCGTGCGTTTCCTTCGTCGCGGTCTAGAGTGGTACCATGCTCTTAAAGGCCAGGAAGAAGGTGGAGAACTTCAGGCACCGCTGGGTCTTCATGGATCTCAAGAGCACCAACCCCCGCTTGGATTTACCGAAGGGGCTACCGGAGAAGACCCCCGTGTGGAGCTCCGTGAAGCTTTCCAACCCTCGTGCTAAGCCTGTCCTGGAGCGGATCTCTCACGACATCAGTGCCAAGAAGCTGACTGGGGGGATGATAGTGAAGGAGTTCTTGACGCAGTGTCTGGCGCCCCTCCAGTCTCATTCTACGCCCTTGTGGGACTATCAGGGCAGCGGCGACAACCTCAGGCTTCGATCCGCACGCATAACCTCCGAGGAGCTGAACAGGGCTGTGTCAGCCCTGCTCAACGGCGACTCGGCAATCTCCCTGACGCCTACGCCCCGCTGTAACATCGCGATGACAGAGACAATCTGGTCGCCGCGATGCCCATCTTCGACGATCTGGGGCTCTCCCCGGCTGAGCGCCACGGTTCCCCGGTGGCGGTGTCCTCCGGTGACACCACAGGCGGGGGGGATTCAGAGGAGACGGCGGATGCCGATTCGGTGGAGGCATCCCCCCCGTCACAGAGCTCGCTCCTGCGTGGCCATGAAGTTGGCGATGATGCCGGCGAAGCCTCTGCTGTGGGTTCCCTGCGTCCCGCCAAGGTCCTCAGGGGGTTGGGACCCACTCCTCGCGCCGCTTGGTCCGCCGGCCTGGCGACCCCCAGGAAGCGCAGGGCTGAGTCTCCTCCGGTGTGCCCTGCTTCTGCCGGCAAGGCGGTTGAAGTGCCGGCCTCGCCCCCGCCCGAATCACGGCTCGCGGGCAAGGTGGACGAGGCCGGGGCCATGGTGACCCCTCCAGCTGCTGCCCTTGCGGACAGTGCTCCTGCTCCTCCGCATGGCGGTGCCCTCCCGGAGGAAGGCAAGGGCGCCCCCGTCGTCGTCGAGGCGGGGAAGAAGAGGAAGTGGGTCGACGTCGAAGAGTGAGTAATCTGGCTCGACCTTGGTCGCCTGCCGGTAGCTTGTGTGCTGATGATTTTTCCTTTGCTTGGTGACCAGGAATGCCGCCGGGCTGAAGATGAGGAAGAAGAAGGCGGGCGTCAAGCCGAAGACGCCTTTTAGTGCACCGCCCGCTCCTGTCATCCTGCCGTCGCCTATCGAGGCGTCTGCCGCCGTGGGGGCGGGGGCTCGCGAGGCAACCCTCCTGGTCACCGCCGCGGAGCCCCCTGAGCCCCCGATGCGCGTTGGTGCTGCCGTTCTTGCTCTCAAGGTCGTGTCGGTGCTGCTGCCCCGGGAGCTAGCCCCCGAGGGCCAGCTGCCCTTGGACTCGTCTGCATCCACCTTCTCTGTGGTCGTGGCGGAGCCTCCGGTGCCTCCTACTCCTCGTGCTTCTGCCGCCCCAGGGGCGTCTCCTGTGATGGCACAGGCGACTCCCCCTGACGAGGCCTTGGTGTCCGCATTGCACGTCCCCAGCGTTCTGGACGGGGCCTACACGGCTCTGGGTCAGGTTCGGGACGCCCTCAGGGGCACTGACGATCGCCTCGCGAGTGGGCGCCTGGGGCTCCTCTCCGGGTGGCTCTAGGACGACGCCTCTGTTGTGGCGATTTGGGGCCAGGCCAAGGCCACCACGGTGGAGAGCGAGAAGGAGGCCGCGTCAGCCAAGGCAGCCCGTGAGGCGGCACTGACCGACGCGGCGTCTGTTGCAAGGCGTTGTGACGAAGTGGAGGCCCGCTTGAAGGTTCTTCAGGAGGTGAAGTCCGCACTTGCGGAGCAGCTGCATCAGCAGGAGGAAGCCTTCGAGACCCGCGAGGCCAAGCTCGCTGCTCGGGACTCCGAGCTGTCCTAGGCGGTAGCCAGCCAGGCCGCGGAGCGAGAGCGCCTGGACGCGCGGGAGGGAGAAGCTGCCGCGGAGAAGGCCCGGCTCGACACCAGGGAGAAGGCTCTCGCCGCGGACGAGGAGAAGAAGGCTGCGGAGCTCAGCGACTTTCCCTCCGTCGAGCTCAGGCTTCGCCAAGCGCTCCACTCCCTCTGCCGGGATGGGTTTTCGGAGCCCCTGGCGTTCCGGAGAGCGGCTTCGCGGAGCTCGCTTTGAGGCTCGGTGAGGTGCTGGAGGGCGCCGTTGCCAAGGTGGAGGGGGTCTTGGAGAGCGAGTGCCGCGACCTCTTTTATGAGGCCGCGATGTGCATCTTCAGCCATCTTCATCTTCGTGAGCCGGGGTTTGACTTCGACTCCGTGATCCGCCCGGTCGCCCCCGAGGTCCGCACCAGCGCTGCGGCGGCAATGAAGGGCACCGTGGAGGCGCTGGTGAAGAAGTTCACCTGCATCACCGTTCCTCCGCCTCCTGAAGCTGCAAGGGTTAGCGCCGGGATGAGTGGTGGCGGCGTCTCCTCCTAATTCCTCTTCCTTGTTCCTTACCTGCAATGTTCATCGTGCCTCGCGGAGGCGTTAGACTTGTTTGTATTTGCAAAAACTTTTAATGCTTGTAATAGCTGTTGAACTGTGTGATTGCTTTCTTCTCCTTGTTTCCTTCTTGCTTGTTGTGATGTCTGCGTCACAGGGCCCGGCCCCGCGCATACCTCAGCCGCCGTTGGGCCGTTCGGGTCTCCAGGACGGTGCCAAGGGGTGAGGGGCTACAGGACCAGTGAGGCTCCTGAGTCGCGATGCTCAGGAGTCCCCCTTGACGTACGAGCAGCCCTCATGAAGGGAACAAGGTGAAGATTGGGTTAACTTGGAAATTTCAAACACCTTGCGCTCTGCGTCGGCAGGGCCCGGCCCCGCGCATACCTCAGCCGCCGTTGGGCCGTCCGAATCACCAGGACGGTTCCAAGGGGTGAGGGTCTACGTGGCTAGTGAGGCTCCTGAGTCGCGATGCTCAGGAGTCCCCCTTGACGTACGAGCTCCAGCGTCCTCCTTAGGGGTTTTGAGTGCTTTGAGCTCTGCGTTGGCAGGGCCCGGCCCTGCGCATACCTTAGCCGCCGTTGGGCCGTCCGGATCACCAGGACGGTTCCAAGGGGTGAGGGGCTACGTGGCCAGTGAGGCTCCTGAGTCAAGATGCTCAAGAGTCCCCCTTGACGTACGAGCGGCTCCCATACCTTTCCTCGTCAGCTTTTGCTGACAGGGGCGCGTGAAGACCAGGTTTGGCATACCTGGGAAGGTGGCGTGTACCAGGCTTGGCCCGGTAGTAGCCCCCATGCAGCCCCCTCACGCGAACATCCCAGGGAATGCAGCGAGACGGTGCCGCAAGGAGCCTTCCTGAGGTTGGATGCAGCCGCTGGGGCGCCCTCAGTTGTTTATCCCCAGCACGGAGCAAAGGGCTTCCACATTGCGTGGGCATAGTCATTGGTGGACCGTGTTGTCCGCCAGCACGGGGCATGGGGCTTCCACCTTGCGTGGGCATAGTCATTGGTGGACCGTGTTGTCCGCCAGCGCGGAGCATGGGGCTTCCACGTTGTGTGGGAAGGAACCCCTCCGCGTCCTCGGGGGGCTCCGAGCGTGTACAGCCCATTGAGTTCGTACGCGTGGCTTGCACGGTAGAACTGGGAGGTGTATCTGGGTGCTCGCAAGGGCCCTTTGGCCTCGCGAGGTCCCTACCTCAAATGCGGTTTGCGCCTGGATCTTCTCGTAGATAGCGCCGTCCGAGGTCCTGCAAATTTTTGGAGAAGCCTGCGCCGAATATGTGCCCGAGGGCCATCGCATGAGAGGGCCAAGCACCAGTGACCCCAGGAGGTGACGTGAACGGGGCCGGCCCGCCAGACAGAGCTCAGCCACTGGATTTATCGACGCTGCAGGGACGGACCCGAGCACAGACGCCGTGCCCAGTCCTCTCATGAGGCGGTCGAAGGTTGGATCATTCGGGTACGGCGACATTCACGCCGGCAAAGAGCCATGCCGACAAGGTGAAATGTTAGGAAATAGATCACATGCATGTAAAGTAGCTGAAATATGCGTAAATGAGGCGGCTGCAGGGGTATGCCCTAGTCGCCTGAGGATAATGCGGCCCGGTGGGCGCCCTCAAACGGAGTAAACCAAAAAGTTACCTGGCACAAACCAAAAAATCACCTGGCGGCCATGCCGCTGAAGAGTCGAAGCTGCCGTCGTAGCCTGATCTTGTACCTCCGTGAGCGTGACCCTCACGAGCCCGTCGTCTCCCGGGGCTCGGGACCCATGCTCGGTCCAGGCATCTCCTCCAATCCCTCGTCGCACCTCGCCAGGCAAGGTATGAGCATGGCCTGGGCAAGGCGCTGGAACGTGGCGCCCACGTTCGCCAAGCCGAAGGGCATGTGGACGTAGTTGCGCGGGTAGACCCATCCGCGATCGGCGCGCGTCGACCAGAAGAGGTCCTGGGACGCGGCCCCATTGATCGTGAGCGCGTCGACGCAGGCGCGCGGCTTGTCGAGCGGGCCGACGATGAGGGCTGCGCTTGGTGGTGCAGGGCAGCTCCCGCCTCGCATGGCCTGTGCCTCCTGAAGCTCCGCGATCGCTCTGATGACGGACTCTTGTGGGCTCAGTGCCTCGCGCCGTGCTCCTGGCTCAGGCAGACGCGCGTCAGGACGCGCCTTCAGGTTGTGCCCGAGCGCCTCCCTTGTCTCACCGGCCAGGCCGAAAGCTCCCGGATGGAAGCTCCCGAGCCCGACCCAAGGGGTGCGCCGAGCGCGCTTTCCTATGTGATGGAGGGTGGGGCACCGTCCCGGGGCGCAGAGCCTGAGGCGCCGTCCTTGGAGGTTCCAGCCCCCTGGCGCCCCACGGGGAGGAGCTGCTTCTTCTTCTTGCGTACATCCTCATGAGGCAGGGCATCTTCCTCATCGTCCGAGCGCTCAGCCGCCGCGGCGCGGTAAGCACGCTCGAGGGAGCAGACGGCATCCTTCTCATCGCAGGCGACGGTGATGATGCCGCCACTCCCTGGCATCTTGAGGACGTTGTAGCCATGATGAGTCACCGCCATGAACTTGGCGAGGGTCGGGTACCCAAGGATCGCGTTGTACGGGAGGTGGATGTGTGTGACGTTGAAGACGATGATCTCGGTGTAGTAGTTCTTGCGTCCGCCGAAGGTGACGGGCAGGCGCACTTGCCCAATGGGGACAGTGGACCCGTCACTGACTCCCGAGAAGGGCTTGGTCAGCATGAGCTGGTCGTACGGTATTTGGAGCATCTCGAAGGTCTCAATGGAGAGGACATTGAGCCCCGTTCCACTGTCAATGAGGGTCTTGGTGACGAGGACGTTGCTGATGGTCGGAGTGCACAGCATGGGGAGCGTGCCGGCCATGGCCGAGCACCTGAGCTGATCCCTTGAGTCGAAGGTGATTGCGGTCTGGGACCACTTGAGGGGGCGCATGGCCTCGGGCTTCGGGAGAGCTGCATTCACCTCCTGCGTGAACTGCTTGAAGATGTGGTTCGACGCCAGGGCTTGGGTGCCGCCCAGGATACAGGCTATCGGCCTAACCTCCTGGAAGGCCCCAGCCCCACCGTCTTGCCTGTCCTCTTCCTTCCTTCTGGGTGGCGGCAGTAGTGGTGGTAGGCCGGCCTCAATAGGACGTGCCTCATGAGGCTGGCCACGGCGTGACCCCTCCGGAGGGTCGTCACGCCAGCGGTCCTCCCGAGCTTGGTCGCGCCAGCGGTCCTCCCGAGGCTGGTCTCGCCACTCCTGACGCGGCTCCCGGTTGTCCCAACGGCCTCCGCCGCGGCCTCCGCCACGTCCAAAGCCACGGTCCACGCGTCTAGGGCGCCGTCCGAAGTGCTCGTTGTGGACCAGCCTGAGCTCCTGGCAGTCGATGGTGTCATGGTTGTTGGTGCCGTGGAAGATGCAGGACGGCCGCCCTCCTACGGGGGGTTCTTTGCCTCGGCTGCGCTTCGCCTCAGGCTCGGCCGCAAGCACCGCGGGGGCTTTGCGCTTCGCCTCCTTGCCCTTGGTCTTCTTGTCTTCTGGCTCTGCTGTCGGAGGCTCGCGGAGCGATAGGCGGCCCTCTTCGGCCTTGGCGCACCTGTTCGCCAAGTTGAACATCTCTAGGGCAGAGCACAATTCGTCGTTCATGGTGAGCTCCTCCTTCATCTTGAGGTCCGTGATGCCGTCGGTGAACACGGAGATGATAGCCTCGTCCGACACCCTCGGGATCTTGAGGCGGGTGGTCGTGAAGCGCTATATGAATTTGTGCAGGGTCTCTCCCTCCTGCTGCTTCACACGTCGCAGATGGTTCACGGTGAGCGCTCGGTCGCGGGTACCTTGGAAGTTGGCGATGAAGCGCTTGCGCAGGTCGTCCCAGGAGGTGATGGACCCCTCCGGGAGGTTGAGGATCCAGGAGAGCGCGCCGCCCTTGAGTGCCATGGGGAACCAGCATGCCATGACCTTGTCGTCTCCACAGGCCGCCCGGATGCTCAGCGAGTAGAGCTGTAGGAACTCGGCGGGATCCAGGGTGCCGTCGTAGCGAGGGGGTAGGTCAGGCTTGAACTTGCAGGGACACGTGGTTGGATGGAGCTCCGGGGCGATGGCGTGGCACCCCACCGGCTCGACGGGTGCTGCGTGTGCGGGAGGGACCCGGTCTTGACGCTCCTGAGGGGCCGCCTCGAGTGGTGCCCGGTCGCGACGCTGGTTTGGTAGCGCGGGGAGCACACGCATGTCGACGCGCGGCCGGGGCACCACCTGACAGCTTACTTCATCTCTCGCCCTTGCCCACGGTTCACGGGGCTGGTCGCGCGGGCACGCTTCACGCCTGGGCTCGGGGTCGACGTTGCATTGTGGAGGAGGTGGCGGCGCATCGTGGGCCACGTCGTCTGCCAGGGAAGGCCGGGGTCGAAATGAGTAGGAGAGCGCTGAAGCGTCGCCGGCAGCACTGACGAGCTCCGTGATGCGCCGAAGCCAGTCGTCATGGCGGTCGGTGGCAGGGCGGTAGCGGAGCAGCTCGTGCGCCATGGCGAGTGCACCCGAGCCACGCGGCGGCCCGGGTCGAGCGTGGGAGGACGACCCGGTAGCCGGAACGATCGACGGAGTGGCGGTGTGGCCGTCGCGCCACAAGGTGACCGGCTGGGAGGATTCCTGTTGTTCATGGGCCTCCGGGCCCGTGGCGGCGTTGGCCACAAGTGAGGGGGACCGGCGCGTGGCGGCGCGGCCCACGGGCGCCGTCTGTGTGACGTGGGCAGCTCGGCGCTCGGCGCGGGATCGGCGAGCGTCAGACATCAGAGAGGCGAGGCGGAGGAAGAGCTTGGCTTGAGGAAGACTCTGACGCGCCCCCTACCTGGCACGCCAAATGTCAGATTTCGGGCTCCGCAAAACCCTCAATATTCGATCACAGGGGCGTGTGCGAAGATCCCCTGCAGCCTCGCCCTACCTAGCTCGCTACTCGATGGTTAGGATGATGAACTCGCATGATGACGAGGAAGAAGATGCACACGACGGTTCACCCACGTTCGGGCCACTGCGGAGCGTAATACCCTACTTCTGCTTTGGTGGATTACCTCACGAGGAGGTGTGGTGGATGAACTAGTACAGTGGCGAGGAGCCTCGTGAGGGCGCTTGAGTGGTGTTCTTGGCTCTGTGCCTTGTCTGTTGTCCGTTTTGTTCTCTCCTCTCTCCTCCCCCTCTCTCCTTCTCTACGGTGCAACCTAGCCTCTATTTATAGCAGCGGCCCGGGTCCTCTTCCCTTATTGCAATGGCGGGAAGGGATCCCACAACGGCCAAATTCGAAGGGGGACAGGAGTACATCCCCGCCCTGTCCAAAGGTGGTCTTCGCCTGCAAAGTAGTTGTCGATGATGCAGAGGTGGACTCGGTGATGACATCCTCCCTGCTGGACTCGTGGTCGTGGTCTTGTTGCACCGGAATGGAAACCTTTGGGGGCACTTTGGGAATCCGTGTGCGTCCTTGCTCCCTTTGCACCAAAGGGGAAACTGTACCGCCTGGTGCGCTGGCGCCCGCCTGTCCTTCCTTGCGTCATCCTTGACTCCTAAAGCCGGGTTCTGCATAGAGATCTCTGCCGCTCCGGAGGGGGCCTGAGGAGGCCCTTCCTTCGCTGCTCTTGGTGCTATTCTCCCTCGCGAGTTTAGGTCCTCGCGAGGGCCTTGTCTTGAGTGAAGTCATGCCAAGCCATGCTTGGCTGACGAGGTGGGCCATGCCCTGGGCCGCAGGCAGGCAGGTCTGGGTACCCCCGTTCCCAGAGCGCCGACAACGGTGGTCGAGGTATGCGCGGGATTGGGCCCTGCCGACGCAGAGCACAAAAGCAAGCAGGAAGGAAACAAAGCACGAAAGGAAATCACAGAGTTCAAATAGTTATTACAAACACCAAATAGTTTGCAAACTTAAACAAGTCTGAAGCCTCCACGAGGCATTATAAATGTCGCAGGTTGAAATCTAGGAGGAGGAGCCATCAACGCCACGGTCGCCGCCGCCGCTTGCCCCAGTCACGGCAAGCTCATCGTCGACGTCGCTGTCGGCGCCTTCGGCACCACCGCTCGCCTCCATCGTAGGGGGCTTGGTGTCGGGGACGCAGGCGAACTTCTTCACCAGCGCGTCCATGGCATCCTTCACGGCCGCCGCCGCAGCAGCGTACGACTCAGGGGCAACCGAGGCCAGCACCACGTTGCAATCGAAGCCGGGCTCGCGAAGGTAGAGGTGTCT
Source organism: Elymus sibiricus (assembly GCA_039707655.1). NCBI lineage: Eukaryota > Viridiplantae > Streptophyta > Magnoliopsida > Poales > Poaceae > Elymus > Elymus sibiricus. The sequence goes on from CM077669.1 coordinate 174,670,213, forward strand.
GAAGACAAGCGTCGCGGCCATGGAGAAAAGGTCGCGGCACTCGTCCTCCAGGATGGCGTCCACCCTAGCGACCGCACCTTCGAGCACCTCAACGAGCTTGGAGGACAGCCCTGCATAGCCGCCCTCAAGAGTCTCTAGTGGCTCCTCGAATCCTCCCCTGCAGATGAAGCACAGCGCCTGGTGAAGCCTGAGCTCAATGGAGAGGAAGGCATCGCGCTCCGCGGCCGCCTTCTTCTCAACAGTAGCAAGGGTCTTCTCCCTGGAATCCAGCTGGGCCGTCACATCGGAGACATGCCGGGCGTGGGATGTCTGGGCTTCTGCTACCTCATCCTTCAGCTTGGCCAGACGCTCGCGCTCCGCAGCTTGGTCAACCGCCGCCTGGGACAGCATGGAGTTGCGATCGGCGAGCTTTGCCTTGAGAGCCTTGAGGTCCTCCTCCCGCTGGTGGAGACGTTGCGCGCGCACGGCTTGCTCCTCCTGAAGGGCCTTCAGGCCGGCCTCTGCCTTGCCGCAGCGCTATGCGGCAGACACTGCTTTGGCCAGCACCGCATCGTGAGCCGCCTTGGCTTCGGTGGCCTCCTTCTTTCTCTCCGCGGCGGCAGCCTCGGCCTGACCCCAGGTCGTCTTGGTGGCTCCATCAACCTGGAGCCACCCAGAAATAAGCCCCAGGCGTTCCCTCGCGAGGAAGCGCCTGTCGGCATCTTGAAGATCGGCACGAATCCGGCCGAGCGCGGTGTAGGCCTCGTCCAAGGCACCGGGCTTGATTAGAGGGTAGCGGTACGCAGGCACGAGGCCCTGACCAGGAGACGGCACCAGCGCGTCAGGGGGCGCTGCGTCCAAGGGGCAGTTGGGTGGCAGACTTGGGGCACCGGAGGCTCCAGTTTCTCCTCAGTCGTGACGAGGGCGGATGCCTCCACAGCCTGCTGGCCCACGGGGGCTGGCTCCTCCTGAAGTTGCGTCGTTGTGCCCCCAGGGGCAGATTCCGTCAGGAGGGGTCAGGACATCACCACCTCCACCGGCGCTGGGGTCGCCACGGCCGCGGCAAGGAGTGCCACCTCGTGAGCCACTACACTACCGGTGCCTGGCCTCTCGAGCAGCACCGGCAAGGCGCCAGGAGTAGGCATCACATCCGTCTGCCCGGGTGCGGTGTCGCCGGGGCGCCCAAGGGTTGCGCTGGGTTGGCACGATGCGAATTCGCCCCCACCGCGTCCGCAGCCAGACGCCGGCGGTGCCCTCTGGGCAGGGGGCTCCCTCAGCTTGGTGCCCGCTTTCTTCTTCTTCGGCACGTCGTCGCCCCTGAACACCGAGAGGAGAAGGGGCCGTGAGTACGCGCATAATCTACAATCGACAAAGGCAAGGCAAGTTACTTACTCCTCGCGCGCGACCCACTTCCTCTTCCTCTCCACGTCGGCGATGGTTTGGACGCTCCCTCCCTTCATCGGCATGGCGCTGCTGCCTGGAGAGGTGGCGAGATCACCCTGAGGGGCCACGGCCGGAGAGGAAACGTCTACCCCAGCAGCGACTGCCCCGCCTTTCGCCTGCGGCCCGGACGGGGACAAGACCGGCGTCCCAATTGCCTTGCTGGAGCATGGGGAGTCCGCCGGAGGAGGCGCGTCCGTGAGCTTCTTTGGGGTCGCCCGACCAGATGCTTGCGTGGCCTGAAGGGCAGGCCTTGGCCTCCTGAGGACCCTGGCGAAGCACGAGGAGTCCGCGGCCAGGGGCTCGTCGGCATCGTCGTCATCTTCGAGATTGCGGAGGAGCACGCTCTGCGACGGGGGGACACCTCTTCCGGGTAGTCATCCTCAGTCTCCTCCGAGTCTTCCCCGCCGCTGGTGTCGCCGGAGGACACCGGCACGGGGGAATTAGGGCCCTCGGGCGACGTGAGCCCCTGATCGTCAAAGGCGGACATGTCACCAACCAGCTCCTCCATGTTGTCACGGCGGTATAGCTGGGCGTAGGCCTTGGGGAGGTCCCCAGGATCGTTGTGCAGCAGGGTAGCCATGGCCTTGCCCAGCTCCTCGCCTGACAAGCTGGCGGATTGAAGCCTGATGGTGTCCTGCGCACCCTCGTACTCCCACATGGGCTTCGAGTGCGACTCGAGCGGCGCCAGGCACTGCGTCAGGAACTCCCCCGCTATCATCGCCCCGGTCAGTTGCTTGGCATCCATGTCTAGGGAGATCCGCTTCAAGACGGGCCTCGCCTGGGGATTGGTGAGCTTTGTGGAGCCCCACACGAGGGTCTTCTCGGGCAGCTCCGTCGGGAGCTCCAGGCGCGGATTGAGGCCCCGAGCGTCCAAGAAGACCCAGCGGTGCCTGAAGCCTTCCACCTTCTTCCCGGCCTTCAGGAGCATGTTCTCGCTCTGGACCGCGACGAAGGAGGCACACGCCGACCGGTGTGCGCCGTCATGGAGCTGCAAGCTAAAGTAGTGTCGGAAGAGGGCCACTGAGGGCCTCGCAGTAGAAGGCGAAGACGGATAGGAGCAGGATGGAGTTGGGCTGAAGATGGAGGGCCTGGATTCCGTAATGCTCGAGGATGCTGGTGAAGAACCCTGAGAAGGGCGGGACGAGCCCGGAGAAGACTCTCTGGAGGAAGAAGGGGTAGACTATCTTTGCCAAGGTGCGCTGCACTACAGAGCCGCACCAGATCAAGGTCTACCCCCACTCATTGGAGTCGCCTGCCGTCAGCGGGACTGCTGGGGCGAGGTCCCCCTCCTTGGAGATGGTGGATGTCGTGAGCGCTGGCAAGGGGGAAGAAGAGGACGAGGCATGAGCTTCAGGCTTCGATTTCCTGACGGGCACCACCTGAAGTATCCTGAAGGTTGAGGGAGCAAGAGGAAGGACGGCGCAGCGCCGAGATCTGGAGGAGGCTCTCGTGAAGGAAAGGGGATCTAAGCAAGGAAGCAAAGGCGCGAGGGAGAAGAGCAATGATGGCTCGGCAGCGGGTGCCAGGCTTTTTGTCAGCCTGGGCAGTTGCCGAGGCGACATGGCAGTGGAGGCGTCCGCGCCCTGCCACGTGCCGCGCGTCGAGCCTGGCCCGCAGGCGGTTGGGGCCCGCGACGTTTTGGCCTTCCATCCTTGGCTTCGCCCCGAAGCTAGCCCGAGAGCGCCTTGGGCCCGGGGGCTACTGTCGGCGTTCTGGGATAGGGGGAACCTAGACCTGCCTGTCTGTGGCCCAACACGTGGCCCACCTCGACGGCCCAATACGGCCTGGCGGCAACCTCCCAAGACAAGACCCTCGTGAGGACCCCGGCCTCGCGAGGAGAATGACGCCAAGACCTCCAGGGGAGCGACCTCCCCAGGTTGCCTCCCGAGGAGCGGAGATTCCTATGTAGTGTCCAGCCTCATGAGGCTGGGATGACCTGGGCCATGACGACCAATGCCAGGCGGGCACCAGCGGGCGCAGAAGGGGCAGTTTCCTCTTTTGTGCTAAGGAGGCAAGGACGGACGCGGGTTCCCAAGGGATCCCCCAAAGGTTTCCATTCCAGTGCAACAAGACCAAGACCACGATCTCGGCAGGACGATTGTCATTGCTGAGCCCACCTTTGCGTCACAGCCAGAAGCTTTGCAGGCAAAGACCACCTTTAGTCAGGATAAGATGTACCTCTTGTCCCCTTTCAAATTTGGCCGTTGTGGGATCCCTTCCCGCCTGTGCGATAAGGGAAGAGGACCAAGGCCGCTATAAATAGGGACTAGCCACCACCGTAGAAGGGACATATCAGATCCATCCTCACCCAAGGGCCCTCGTGAGGTCGCTCAGTTCATCCCCAAACCTCCTCGTGAGGCCAATCCACCAAAAGCAGGAGTAGGGTTTTACACCGCAAGGTGGCCCGAACCTGGGTAAATCTCTGTGTCCATCTTCTCGCTCGCTCGCACGCATTCGACGAGGCTTGGCTGTGGGGTGGCAAGCTTGAGACATGAGCTGGGAAGGATCTTCGCACACGCCCCAGAGTTCGAACCTTCTTGGGTCCGCGGAGCCCCGATTTCCGACAGCAGCGAAGTTGTTGGAGTAGATCGACGTCACGATGATTGCCCCGGCGGCATTCCAGCGCCACCGGGAGAGAGGGGAGAGAGCTCCCCTCCTTTGTCTTCTTCCTTGGCCTCCCCCGAGATGGGAGGAGATTTCCCCCTCTGGTCCATGGCCTCCATGGTGGCGGAGGGGCGGGAGCCCCTCCTAGATTGGATCTCCCGCTCTATTCTCTTCTGTTGCGCGTTCCTGTTTTCTGGCCGAAAACCGTTTCTTATATTCCCGGAGATCCGTAACTCCGATCGGGCTGAAATTTTGAGGGCACTTTTATCCTAAAATTAGCTTCCTTGAGCCCGAAGGAGAGCTCCAACTGACTTACGTGGAGGGCACAACCCATCACCACGCGTTTGGGCCCCTAGGCGTGCCCTGGTGTCTTGTCGTGGCCGTGGGCCCCCGTTTGCATTGATTCCACTTCTCAAAATTCACAAATATTCCAAAAAAAATCTTCGTAAATTTTTATCGCGTTTGGACTTCGTTTGATATGGAATTTCTGCGAAACAAAAAACACACAACAAACAGGAACTGGCACTGGCCACTGGATCATTAGGTTAGTCCAATAAATCTTATAAATTGTTGCCAAAAGTATGTGAAAGTTGTATAATATTGGCATGAAACAATCAAAAATTATAGATACGATGGAGACGTATCATCATCCCCAAGCTTAATTCCTGCTCGTCCTCGAGTAGGTAAATGATAAAAAAGATAATTTTTGATGTGGAATGCTACCTAGCATAATCTTGATCATATATCTAATCATGGCATGAATATTAAGACACAAGTGATTCAAAGCAATAGTCTAGTTTTGACATAAAGACAGTAATACTCAGGCATCCCAAGAAACAATCATGCCTTTCAAAATATCAAGGCTAAAGAACGCTATCCCTACAAAATCATATAGCCTTATCATGCTCTTTCTTCTTAACACAAAGTATAAATCATGTACTACCCCGGTGTCAGCCAAGCAATTTGTTCATACTTTTTAACGCGCTTCAGCATTTTCAACTCTCACGCAATACATGAGCGCAAGCCATGGATATAGCACTATGGGTGGAATAGAATATGGTGGTAGGTTTCAAAGGGGTAAAAGTGGAGAAGAAAGTCTCGCATCAACTCAGCGTATCTACGGGCTATGGATATGCCCATCAAAAGATATCAATGCAAGGAGTAGGGATTGCCATGCAACGGATGCACTAAGAGCTATAAGTGTATGAAAGCTCAATATGAAAACTAACAGGGTATGCAGCTAAGTCTATAATGAAAAATTCCCACTAGTATATGAAAGTGACAACATAGGAGACTCTCGATATGAAAAACATGGTGCTACTTTGAAGCACAAGTGTGGAATTAGCATGCCCCTTCTACTTCTTTCATTTTTTTCATTCCCTTTTTTTTCTTTTTCTTTTTTTTCTTTTTTTTTCTTTTTCTTTTTTTTCTTTGTCCGGAGCCTCATCCCGACTTGTGGGGGAATCATAGTTTCCATCATCCTTTCATCACTTGGGCATGCTCTAATAATGAATAGTGATGATCATCACACTTCTATTTACTTACAACTCAATATTACAACGATAGTAGAACAAAGTATGACTCTATATGAATGGAATGATCTAGCATAGCAAAGATATCAAAAAACGAACAAGCCATGAAAACGTCATGCTAGCTATCTTACGATCATGTAATGCAATATGACAATGAATGCTCAAGTCATCAAAACGGAGGCGGTGGAAGTTGAATGGCAATATATCTCGGAATGGCTATGGAAAAGCCATAATAGGTAGGTATGGTGGCTGTTTTGGGGAAGATATAATAATGCTTATGTGTGATAGAGTGTATCATATCATGGGGTTTGGATGCACCGGCGAAGTTTGCACCAACTCTCGAGGTGAGAAAGGGCAATGCACGGTACCGTAGAGGCTAGCAAATTGCGAAAAGGTAAGAGTGCGTATAATCCATGGACTCACATTAGTCATAAAGAACTCACATACTTATTGCAAAAGTTTTATTAGCTCTCTTGAAGCAAAGTATTACTACGGATGCTCCTAGGGGGGAGGTTGGTAGGAGTTAACCATCGCGAGCCCCCGACCTTCACACAAAGATAGACAATCAAGGATAAATTGTGCTCCAACTTCCTAGCATAACGGGAGACTATACGTGCATGCTTCGGGAATCACAAACCTTAACACCAATATCTTACTAAACACGATCATCCACTAGTACCTCCCAAATATTATCATCTCTATATCGCAAAACTATTGCAAGGAATCAAACTTATCATATTGAGTGATCCCTAAGTTTTATGTAGGATTTTATGACTAACCATGTGAATGACTAATTCCTGTTGACTCTCTAAATAGATATAAGTGAAGCAAGAAAGTTTAATTCTTTCTACCAAAGACCATGCTCTAATAAATATAAGTGAAGCAAAAGAGCATTCAACGAATAACGGTTTTCTATGTGAAGAGAAACAGGCAATCCAAACTTCAAATGATATAAGTGAAGCACATGAAGCATTCTATAAAGCCATACTCAAAAGATATAAGTGAAGTGCAATGAGCATTCTATAAATCAACCATGGACAATCTCATACCAGCATGGTGCATAAAAGAAAAGTGAAAACTAAACACAAAAGACGCTCCAAGATTTACACATATCACATGAACGAAACGAAAACGAAAACATACCGATACTTGTTGAAGAAAGATGGGATGCCTTCTGGGGCATCCCCAAGATTAGACGCTTGAGTCTCCTTGGATATTTACTTGGGGTGCCTTGGGAATCCCCAAGCTTGAACTCTTGCCTCTCCTCCTTCTCCTCATATCGAGACCTCCTCCATGTTCGAACACTTCATCCACACAAAACTTAACAGAAGACTGGTGAGATCCGTTAGTATAATAAAGCAAATTCCTACTTTAAGTACTGTTGCAAACCCACTCATATTTTATATTTGCATTATACCTGCTGTATTTTTACTTCTACAAGGCTTATACTGACGATAAAATCGATGGTTTCATCAAAACAAGCAAAACAATGCATCAAAAACAGAATATGTCTTCAACAGGACAGTCTGTAGTAATCTGAACTTTGACCATACTTCTGTAACTCCAAAAATTCTGAAAATTTAGGAATAAACAACAATTTTGTACATAAATACTTTTTAAAAATTTCAGAAACTTTTGACATTCCAGTAAAAATATAAAATTCACGCACTACAGCCAAATTTTCTGTTTTTACACCGCACATACCAACAAGCAATCTAATCATCCTAAAGGCAAATCTTGGCACATTATTTTTATAATAAAATGGATTTGTACAAGGGAATAATTGTTTTTGTTGGAAAAGTTTCCGTGATTCAAGATTCACAAAGTTTCCATGGGCATGAACAAAGTTCAAGGATATCCCCCACTTCAACGATGCTCATCATCTCTCTCACTTTCACCTTTCCTTTTGTGAAGTTTTAGGTTCCCCTCTATATTTTTTTAAAACTTTACAAAAGCACACAACAGAATAAAATGACTCTCTAAAACTTCCGGGTTGTCTCCCTGGCAGCGCTTTCTTTAAAGCCATTAAGCTAGGCATGAAGTGCTCAAGTAATGGATCCACCCGGATCCCAAGGTATATCAAAGCCAATTTTAATTGACAATGATTTGTAATTTAGTAGTGAGCACAAAGTGATATATATCATGTGACAACAAAGTCTAACGCTCTTCCTATGCCTCGGCATGTCATTCAAGAACAATTCATGCACATTAAGTAAAGGCCAATGCGTAGTATAAACAGTTTCTTGCAATTTTATAGTATTGAAACATGGAGAGGTGAAGATGTGGTTCCTCTCTCATAATAACTGCAAGTAGGAGCAGCAATCACATGCATATTATATTCATCAAAATATTCATGTGTAGTAGCAAAACACAACCCATCAATATAATTCTTAATAAGTGCAAATTTCTCCGATATAGTGTAGTTGGGAGAATTCAAAAAGATAATAGGACTATCATGTGTGGGTGCAATAGCAACAATTTCATGCTTAACATAAGGAACTATAGCATGCTAATCTCCATAAGCATAATTCATATTGGCATCTTGGCCACAAGCATAGCAAGCATCAAGTTCATCAAAAAGGGATATTTCAAATGAATCTAAGGGATCATAGCAATCATCATAGCATTCATCCTTCGGTAAGCATGAAGGGTAATTAAACAATGTATGAGTTGAAGAGTTACTCTCATTAGAAGGTGGGAACGGGTGATCAATCCGCTCTTCCTCCTTTTGTTCTTCGCTCTCCTCCTCATCTTTTTCATCTAATGAGCTCACAATTTCAACAATTTCTTCTTCCATAGATTCCTGCAAATTATTAGTCTCTTCCAAGGCAGCGGTCATTCTCTCAATAAATTCAATAATATCAGCATTGAATCATAATTCTCACAGCAATATTTAAGTATGGATAAATTTTCAGATTCGTAAGGAGCATCATCATCATACTTTTCAAGCAAAGAAGCAATTTCATAAGCACCTTTAAACGCAACAAATTATTATATTCGTTCCACATCATAGTAATCATAAATACATTTAGCATATGAAGCCAAGGTTTCATTATCGTTGCATTTACATTGAAAGGGAAGGTGTCGGGCTTCTATCTTAGAGCAACAAGTAAAGTCACATCTCGAACATGCATCCCAAGAAAACCATTGCAATATTCTAATCTGATCCCATAAGTGTTTCCCTTTTTTAGACAAGCGATAATCCCTAAAGTAATCACGTTGATCCAATGTGTCTCCCATTATAAAGTTCGATGAGGATTTCTCAGGATTATCAAAGGAGTAATTAACGTGTTTCACATAACTAGCATCGAGGGTTTTAGGGGGTTCCTCATCTCCATGAGTAGAAAGTACCACTAATTTTCTTGGTGTTTCGTGTTCCATATCCATAACTAAAGATATAAAACAACTAATAACAGAAAATAAAAATTACTTAGTGGTAAAGCAAACAAGCACACACGAGAATTTTCACCCCACGCTATTGCTCCCCGGCAACGGCGCCAGAAAAAGGTCTTGATAACCCACAAGTGTAGGGGATCGTTTGTAGCCTTTTTCGATAAGTAATAGTTTCGAACCCAACGAGGAGCTAAAGGTAGAACAAATATTCCCTCGAGTTCTATCGACCACCGATACAACTCTACGCACGCTAATGCTTGCTTTACCTAGAATAAGTATGAAACTAATTTGCGGGAATAAAACTAGAAGTACTTTGCAAGATAATAAAGAACGTGGAAATAAAAGTTAGGTGCTGCTTAATAAAAGAACAATAAAAGTAAATAACTTAGTAGAAAGCTTTTTGTGTAAAGCAAGAGAAAGATTGTCCCTAGGCAATTGAATATAATATGATAGATACTTGTTATATGCAATGAGGGAGAGGCATACGCTAACACACTTTCCGTACTTGGATCATATGCACTTATGATTGGAACTCTAGGAAGCATCCGCAACTACCAAAGTTCATTAAGGTAAAACCCAACCATAGCATTAAGTATCAAGTACCCTTTACTCCCATACGCAACAACCCACCTACTCGGGTTTGTGCTTTTGTCACTCACGCAACCCACCATAGGCAAATCATGAACATATTGCAACACCCTCCAGCAGGGATCCCTCACGTTTGTGCGACACGAAGGGCACCAAAAGACGGCACCATATCAACATACAACTCACATCCATAACATCATACCACAATTAACCCATAGGACAAAAGAGATCTACTCAAACATCATAGGATAGCCAAATATCATTGGGAATTAATATATGGAGTTGAGCACCATGTTTAAGTAGATATTATAGCAGGTAAGAGAGGTGTTACACCGCTGCATAGAGGGGGAGAGAGTTGGTGTTGATGGCGGCAAAGTTGTTGGAGTAGATCGCCGTCACGATGATTGCCCCGGTGGCGTTCCGGCGCCACCGGGAGAGAGGGGGAGAGAGCCCCCCCTCCTTCTTCTTCTTCCTTGGCCTCCCCCCTAGATGGGAGGAGAGTTCCCCCTCTGGTCCATGGCCTCCATAGTGGCGGAGGGGCGGGAGCCCCTCCTAGATTGGATCTCCCTCTCTGTTCTATTATGCTTCGCGTTACTGTTTTCTGGCCGAAAACCGTTTCTTATATTCCCGGAGATCTGTAACTCCGATCGGGCTGAAATTTTGAGGGGATTTTTATATGAAAATTAGCTTCCTTGCACACGAAGGAGAACTCCATCCGACTTACATGGAGGGAACAACCCATCACCATGCGTTTGGGCCCCTAGGCGCGCCCTGGTGTCTTGTGGTGGGTGTGGGCCCCCGTGTGCGTTGATTCCACTTCTCAAAATTCACAAATATTCCAAAAAAACTCCATAAATTTTTATCGCGTTTGGACTTCATTTGATATGGAATTTCTGTGAAATAAAAAACACACAAAAAACAGGAACTGGCACTGGGCACTGGATCAATAGGTTATTCCAATAAATCATATAAATTGTTGCAAAAAGTATGTGAAAGTTGTATAATATTGGCATGAAACAATCAAAAATTATAGATACGACGGATACGTATCACAAGGTTTCACGTGTGGGATAGTCTACGACTTCGCATACGATTACTTTGTGTGAATCGTCAGCACGTGCTTGCCACATCATAGATGATTTTTCTCTGTTGTGTGGGATGGACCGCCCCCCCCTATAACCCACATAAGCAAGGCAACATTTGGAACTATGTCGCGGAATGGGGTTAAAAACTATTTATATAGGACGTTACGGTACCTGTGAGTCCTTCCTCTGAGGAGAGCAACCATTGAGAATGCCGGACGACTGAATCTCGCATTCTGATCATGCCGAGCCCCACCAAATACGCCTACGTCGTCAACATGCACAAAAGGGGATCTTTGCTCCTGACTCAAGCAGAGGCACTTCGTCGCCTCTACCGCATAAAAATAATACATACACCTCATTTTTTTAAGCGAGCAAAAGCACGTCAGAGAGGTTGTATTAATAAGTGTGGCAAATAAAGTTGTGAACTGCTTTGTTTTCAGTCCAAATATCTCAGGCCTCACGACGACAACATTCGGCCATGAACGCTACAACCGACTCCACATCTGCGCAAAAGCTCTGCATTGACTTGGCCTACGACTCTGTGGTGACCACATCACGAACAGACCACTCAGGGTGGCATGATTGCAACCTCGACAACATGTATGTGGTGCCCGACATTGCCGCGACATCCCGAAGATCCATCAGACGTTTGGCCGCCCCTGGCATATGCACTATGCGCTGGACCAGGATGGCGTTCTCGACCTCCTCTGCCCACAGAGCCCCCGCGGACTGGGCCAAAGCCCCAGACATCCTTTCAAAGGTGGATGTCACAACGCCAAGATGCCTTGTGCCCAACGGACAGATCATGTCCAGCAGCATGGCTGTATAAAGAACATAGACCACAAAATGCGGTCAGCGCGGTCAGCAACAATACAGAGGGCAAAGTCACAACGAGGAAAATGGCTTACTGCTCGCAGCGACCTCTAGTTGTTTCTCGCGTGAACTCTGCCCGTGGAGATCCCTCGCTGCACGCGCTTTGGCCTCCGCCAACGAGGCCTCGCGCCCCTTGCAGCCCACCACATGGACCTTGATACGTCTTCAACGTATCTATAATTTTTTATTATTGCATGCTATTATATTATCAATATAGGATACTTTATATGCAATTATATGCTATTTGATGTCATTTTTGGGAACTAACCTAATAATCCTGTGCCAAGTGCCAGTTGTTGTTTTCTGCCTGTTTTTGGTTTTCCAAGAAATCTGTACCAAACGAAGTCTAAATGCTATGAATTTTTTGATGATTTTTTTCTGGACAAAAGGGACCTAGGAAGCTTTGGAAGGAGTTAAGAAGCAAAGCTAGGAGACGGCAAGGCAATAGGGTGTGCCCTGAGGACTTGTGGGACCCTCGTGGCTCCATCTGACCTAATTCCACCTCCATAAATTCTCTAAAATCGAGAAACCAATAGAGAGCCACGCGAAACACTTTTTCCTCCGCCGAAAGCCTCTGTTCCGACAGGAGGCTACCTGGAGACATTTTTTGGTACTCTGCCGAAGAAAGGAATCGATCACGCAGGCCATCTACATCAAACTTGCTGCCTCCATGATGATGCATGAGTACTTCACCACAGACCTACGGGTGCATAGCTAGTACCTAGATGGCTTTTTCTCTCTCCTTGATCTTCAATACCATGTTCCCCGCGATGATCTATCCGATGTAATCTTCTTTTCAGTGTGTTTGTTGGGATCCAATGAATTGTGGGTTTATGATCAGATTATTCATTGAAAGTAATTGAGTCTTTCCTGAATTCTATTATGCATGATTGTTATAGCTTCGTATTTTTCTCCGATCTGTCTATTTGGTTTGGCCAACTAGATTGATTTGTCTTCAGTGGGAGTGGTGCGTTGTAATGGGTTCAATCTTGCGGTGCTCCATATCCTCGTTACAGAAGGGGACAAGACAAGTATTTGTACTGTTGCCATTAAGGATATAACGATGGGATTTGAACATATTGCTTGTCTTAGTTTGTCTACATCATGTCACCTTGCTCCAAGCATTACTCTGTTTGTTATGAACTTAATACCTAGAGAGGCAAGCATAGAAGCGCTCCCGAAGGGGACTAATAGTAGTAGATTCCTAATCGTTTCGGTCTAATTGTTTATGGAAGTGATGCCTTTATACATGATCATTGCCATGAATAACATGTCATGACTATGCAATTCTGTCAATTGCCCAACAGTCATTTGTCTACCCACCGTATGCTATTTTCGAGAGAGAAGTCTGTAGCAAACACTATGGCCCCCTAGTCTATTTAAACATAAATAGAAAAACCTTAAAAATACTTATCTGCAATTGATTTACTTTTATTTTATTTAGCCTTGACAATATTTATCTATATCAAGATTTATCCTTGCAAGTAACGAGTTCAAGGGGCTTGACAACCCTCTTGCCCGCGTTGGATGCAAGTGTTTGATTTTGTGTGTATAGCCATTGTTGAAAGGAGTTTCCTTGGTTCTCCTATTGGTTCGATAACCTTGGTTCTCACTGAGAGAAATATATATCTCTACTGTGTTGCATCTCCTCTCCTCTTCGAGCAAAATTCCAATGCAGCTCCCAAGTAGCAGACCTGCGCGTTCGCAGTACGACCTCGAGCGGCCTCTAGCCGCCGTTGAAGGTCGGCCTCGGCCCCTTGGCTCTCCCTCAATTGACCGCGGAATCCCTTGGTGATTCTTCGGTTATCATCCGGCGGGTACACTTTCAATAGCTCCTCGACGAAACAGGCATCCATATCCTTGACCCAAGTGACCTCTCGCGCACATTCAACGGCCCCGCGGTCGATGTCCACCTGGCTTGCAGCCGCTGCAGCTCCTCGAAGGCTGCACTCCCACACAACACCGAGAAGGTTGGAAAAATACTTATTGCGATATCACTATTTACATCATGGAGAACATACAGCAGACGTCCGTCAGCGATCGCTGTTAACGAGTGATTCGTAACTTCTTCGTCGTGACTTGCTATGACAGGTATATACGCTTGACAATCCAACTCCATTACACAGGTCGTTGAGGCCTAGAAAGATGAAACAAGACTCTCAAGCACATGAGAAAAGATCCCCTTACCTTGACACCGGAATTTTCCGATGAGAAAAGGTCAGGAAGAGCTTTCCCCAACGTCTGCCCCAGGGCCTCGCCTTGGCGAACATGCGAGATCAGTGCAAGGAAGTTTTCTGAGCCATCCCCGGATAACAAGGGAGAAGGCACTACAGTTCGCGACCTCCGACATCTAAGAGCTCGAGACGACCAGAAGTGTGGGCATCCACACGGCCCGAATTTCAAGTTGCTGCTCCCCCGGGGAAGTCACAGCCCCCGCGGACAGTCGGCGACCCGCAACCCTCTTCTTCCCCACCACTTTTGGTCTGTGTGGAGGGATAGGCGGCGACGGAAATACGAACACCCTGATAGGGTCTTCCATTAGCGGTGCAAGCCCCTCATCAAGCAGACTAGAAGGCTCAGGCGCCCCCACAATGGCTCCAGGTCGCACAACAACGGGTTGAGAGCACTCTTCCCATGAGGGCGGGGCAGTGGCGACCTCCACCTACAACAGAGCGTTCTTCGGTGAAGATGTGTTTTCCAGCGTTGACCTTGACCTCTTGGCAACACCATCTAGATCGGCAGGGTCCCGGACTGCAGATTTGTTATAGTCACCCTCAACAGGATTTAACCCAAGGCAGAAGAAGGCCGCGACACCAAAGTGAGGCCGCAGAGGCCAGGATTCACGCATTAGATGCCTCAAAGACTGGCAAAGGAACAACAAGACGTCAGAGAAACATTAACGAACACGCCCCAAATCATAACGTGGCAACAAGCGTTAAAGTGACTCACCATCGGCCGCAAATTAGCCATACTATAGGGCTCCACAACTACTCGGGGGCGAAGCTCTTCGAAGGGGAGGCCGGTAAGCAAAAGCAGGCGGTCCTCCATCTCACTTTTAGAGAGGTCCCACTGGAGCATACGGTTGGGGTCACACCTTTCGTGATATTCGTACATGGAAGGGTCGATGCGCCCCAAAGGCTGGATGTTCCTTTGTACCCAGGTCTACAAACGATACAGGCAGTAAGACCCTTCCCCAAAATACGAGTGATAGCATCCATGAGGTAGCCAGTCCCTGGGTCGAGATCAACCATCTATCGTCACTCCAGTTCGTGCCAGCAGGGCACGTCAGCGTATTCCGACAACCCAGCATCGTTGGGGTCATGGAAGTTGTCTAGAGCGTAGAACCACCCTTGTCTCCACAACTCCGTGTCTGGGGCCAGTGCCAAGCTAAAAAAATGTGAGCCCTGGCGGGGCTAGAGGACGCCGCCACCACATGAAGGGATTGTTTCGTCCTTAAGGTGGGAAACCACCTCAAAGAAGTACTGAAAAAGGCCAAAGTGGTGTCGAACAACTAGGAAGCATTCACAAAGGGCTACAAAGCAGGAAATGTGCAAGACACCGCTCGGGGTCAGGTGATGTAGCTGAAGCCCGTAGAAGGCCAGCACGTCCCTGGTAAAGGAATTCGGTCAAAACCTCACGCCGTGGTGGATGAATGCTACATGCACCACCTGGTTCTAGCACACTGCCTGCGGGACCTTATCTCTCGATCGAGGCGTCATCCATCCCATCTTGGTGATCTCTAGAAGGCGATCCATTGGAACCAATTGCTCCAGATAGGATCAAGTGATGGAGGAGCGCTCCCAACCGCTAACCCACTCGGGCGGATGAGGAAGGCGTCATAGCGCGAACTCAAGCGGGTCGCCTTGGCCAATCTTTTCTATGAAGGAAGAAGAGGCAACCACCATAATTCTTTGGTCTAGGAAAGCGTGGACACCATCGATCTAGAGAGAGCCGATGGAAAGACTGGCAGCGAAGCAGAGGAGTCAAGCGGTAACCAATGTGGTTGTTTGGCCGTCATATTTAAAACAGGGTGGCATACAAACCATGTCTGGGACGGTGCCTATGTAGATGGTGGGCTGGCCCATGAGACTTTGGGTCCTATCACCCAGGAAAGGCAACGATGCCACTAAAGAGAGGGGGAAGAATTCACCCCACAACAATTCAAGAGGTCGGTCACATGAAGAGATGAGGCCGACGGAGGCCTCAGAGCCTGGACGCTCATGACCGCCACCACTCTCTGGGACTACTGACAGGATCTTAGACCCGGGGTACCTGACGTAAAGGAGCGTGGAGTCAACCTTGGCTAGGGCCCACTAGGCCCAAGGAGCACCAGGGAACCCTAAAAAGGTGAAGGTAATGAGCATGTTCCCCGAGATGGAGGGCCGCGGCCGATCTGATCTGACCTACCCACTATGTAAACCCTAGGCCTCTCCTGGCTATATAAAGGGAGGCCTAGGTCCTCACTAGGGAGGAATCTAAAACTCTACTCTTGGTAGACATCCAAAACACCATTGTAATCCTCTGCATGAGGTACCCCTCACCATGAATAACAAGAGAAAGCGGGATATGGGGTATTACTCTTCGGAGGCCCGAACCTCAGTATTGTGTGTGCAAACTCTGTCCCGGTACTTTATGTCTTGTCATCAACCCTACCGAGGGATTTTACGGGAATTTGCTTCGTCACCATTATACACTGGTTTTAGCACCGACAGCTGGGGACATCTTCGTCATCACCATCGCCAACAATTTCTTGTCCGTTCTCATGGTGATATGTGAGTATAGTTCATCCTCGGGGCTCATGGTATGTACAAGTAGCTATGTGTTCGATATCCCTCTCACCTTCTTGATTGATTCGATCTTGATTATATCATCAGCTTTATTGATATAGTTGGATCTTATGATGTCCATATCCCTCTATCTTTCTTGTGGTGAATCGAGTTTTGCTATTTGAAGTTTCTTTATGCGTAACTAGATACTTTGGATTTGAGACTACAAGATGCATGTCTAGTAATTAACTTGCATATACCTGAGGTTACATTGGGGGTACTCTTAGCACAAAGATTGAATGATAAGTATCATACGGTGTTGTCGTACTATGCTTTTTGAGACTATCTCTGGCTCTTTGTGGGTGGTTCAATAGATCAAGATCGGAAAGACAACTTTCAGGTGGTTTGTTGTTAAGCGCACCTACGTGATTTCACCCTACTTTCTCTGATAGAATAGAAACTTTGGAGTGATTCTCTGATGTATCTATAATTTTTATCATTTCATGCTATTATATTATCAGTCTTGAATACCTTATATGCAATTCTATGCTATTTATATCACTTTTGGGACTAACCTATTAACTCAGTGCCCAGTGGCGGTTCCTGGTTCTTGCCTGTTTTTGGATTTTCAGAAAATCAATACCAAATGGAGTCCAAATTGGATGAAAATTTACGGGAGTTATTTTTGGACCAGAAGAGACCCAGGAAACTTCGGGAGGAGGCCAGAAGACCTAGAAGGTGGCCACGCGCCACCAGGGCAAGCCCTAGGGGTAGGGTGCGACCCCTGGCTCGTTGGCCCCTCATGGGACCTCTTGACCTAATTCCACTTCCATATATCCATAATTACCCCCAAAACCAACAAAGAGCCACCCGAAACATTTTTTCCGCCATCGCAAGTCTCTGTTCTTCCGTGATCCCATATGGAGGCCTTTTCTGGTACTCTGTCGGAGGGGTAATCCATCACGAAGGTCGTCTACATCAACCTTGATGCATCCATGATGATGTGTGAGTATTTCACCATAGACCTACGGGTCCATAGCTAGTAGCTAGATGGCTTCTTCTCTCTCGTTGATCTTCAATACAATGTTCTTCGCGATTCTCGCGATGATCTATCTGATGTAATCTTCTTTTGCGGTGCGTTTGTGGGATACGATGAATTGTGGGTTTATGATCAGATTATTCATGAAAAGTAATTGAGTCTTCTCTGAATTCTATTATGCATGATTTTTGTAGTTTTGCAAGTCTCCCCGATCTACCCGTTTGGTTTGGCCAACCACTGGTGCAGCGACGTGCTATACAAACGGTTTTTAAGCCCTTTCAGTGACGCAGTTTCAAACCGTCACCTTTCTAGTGCGGGCGATAGGGGGGGGTCCATCGCACATGCTATACACCCCACACAGTTCAACACAAAAACTGTTTGCAATTTGGATTAGCATCACACACGGTTATTTCACGAAAACTGTATGTAATGTGCGATTCATTGCACACGATTAAAAATAAAAAACTGTGTGTGATGTAAATGCCATGACACACAATTGGATCCAAAAAACTGTGTGCAATGTGTGATCTTAACAACGTGTTAATTAGTCCTAAAATCAGCTAGACATAATCAATTTACTATGATCATCTTTTGACAATCAAACATAATGCAAAAATGCACATTCAAAATCCACTATATGATTTCTTTTCAAGCTTTCTCATACAACATACAAAAGTACAAACATACTATCTCACATCACATGACAGCCAACACATACAACTACCAATCTCATCTACTTACATCGGAAAGCTTCATTAGTCTCTTGTTCATCGATGACATCAACTCCCAAACCTTCCTAGATTTCTTATTGTATCTCATCCTGAAAAATCAAGAGAAAAGGGTTACAAGGTCAAAAAAAAAGTAAATCCTTACACAGAGCAAGGATTCAGTGGCGAGGCTGATCTGCACCTTCGATCATAAAAAAATCAAAAAAAATCTAGAATAAATCAAAAAATTCCAAATTTTTTTGCATGGTAGAGAATTTGGTGCGTGAGGTCCGCTCCAAATTTCAGATCATTTGAAAATCTGAGTGTCCCTCGGCAAAAAAGACAAATTTGGGGTCTATAAATATGTTTATTGTTCATGTATTGTTCTGATTCAATTTGTATTTTTTGCTGACAGCGACTCAAATGTCCAAATGAGCTGAAATTTGGAGCGTACCTCACGCACTAAATTATCTAACATGCAAAAAAATTGGATTTTTTTGAATTTTATTTCTATTTTTAATGATTTTTTTACATTACATACACAAATATCCTACTTGAAATTAGTTCTTACACTAGTTATGCATTTTTTTTTAAAAAGTATAGCAAGAGAAAGTTCAAGACTTCACAAGAGAGATTTTGTGATTAGTTTGATGTCTTGGAGAATCTTGATGGATGAGAAGAATCAAGAATCGACTAGATGGCTTGAGACATCATACTTAGACATACAAAAAAACAAGATTAGATAAATACTAACCGGCAAGCTAGCTAGCAGCCAGCCTGGTGGATTGATTCTTGGAAAGAGATGCACGGGAAGCTAGCTTACATGGCCACGAACTGCACCTCCATGATGCTGCCTCTCGGTATGCATAACTTGTTGAAGCAGTTGTGCCACCGGATAGAGATCCCGGAGTTGTATGGCCGCTTCGTGCTCGTTCTTGCGTCTATGGCCGACGACTAGCCTCATGGCGTCCATGGCACCCGCTTCACGTATGGCAGCACGACGCCGAGAGACCCCGCCATGTCCTGCTCCTAGTCGGAGCTTGGAGACGGCGTCGTCTGCCTCGCCGTCTATGGCATGGAAGAAGTGTGTGTTATGTTCGTGGTTCTACAGGAGGTTGGATTGATGCTAGTTAGAGATATGTGTGGATGTGGTAGAGTACGTGGTGAGGATATAAGGCTAGATATTTTTCTTGGTTGTGAAGTATGGATGGATAGATTCATGTCATGTCATCAATCCAAGGCTTCAATCTCTCCACCAATAAGAATTCAGTACACGTATGTGTGCTTTCTTGCCATTTGATTTTTGCCCTTACACCATCAAAATAATTGTGAATCCTTCTCAAATTTTTATTACAGTATGCTGAGGTCTTATATTGACACCATGCCAAGTTCCTATTTATTAGACATTATTTACATTTTCTAGAATTAAAATACAAATAAACTTCATGTTCACAGCCGATTCTTGCCACATAGATATTTGAATTTTATATTTATTTCTTGTATGAGGCATACACATATACTCACTTCCCTAAATATGATTTTTCAAATAATTTCTATATACTTTTTTCTGTACTCGTAGTTCAAATTTGAATGTATCCGTTAAATGACTAGAAATGTAGTTAATGACTCAAATATAGCAAATGAGATCCGAAAAGTGCCAAAATTTAATGTGGAAGATTCTATGGTGTATCTTAACTGTAGAAAAAAATTAAAGGTCAAATGATAAAGGAAAACATAAGTTCGCCACCAATTTGGTGCATTCACTCTCGAAACCATGATCGTTCCTCGGAGGTTGTCAGATTTCTAAAGAATGTACATCAAAAAAAATGCGAAACCTTCTCAAATTTTTACCACATCATTGTGAGGTCATATCATGACACTATGTCAAGTTTCATATTTTTCAGACTTCATTTACAGTTTTTATAATTTCAATACCAATAAGCTCCATGTTCATGGTTGATTCTTGCCACATATGTCCAATAAATTTATATTCATTTCTTGTATGAGGCATACAAATATACTCAATACCCTAAATATGATTTTTCAAATCATTTTTGCATACTGTTTCATGCATTCATAGTTCAAATTTGAAATATATCTATTAAGTGACGGGAAATGCAGTTAACGACTCAAATATATCAAATTAGCTCTGAAAAGTGCCAAATTTTAAAAGGGAGAATTCTATGGTGCATGTTAAGTGTAGAAAAAAATTACAAGTCAAAAGACGAAAGAAAATGTCAGTTCGCCTTCAAACATATCGCGCAAACCATTATTCTTTGGAAAAATAATAATTTTAGGAATCACACACGGTTCCATTTATGAAAGTGTGTGCGATGACAGGCTACATCACACACACAATGTATGCAAAAAACGTGTGTAAGGCATAACACACGTTTGCATTTTTAACACCGTGTGTAGTGATATGCTACATCACACACAGTGTTTGCAAAAACTGTGTGCATGGCATCACACACGGTTGCGTTATAATAACTGTGTGCAATGATATAGTACATTATACACACATCATTTGTAAAAACCGTGTGCAAAGCATCACACACATTTACGTTTTTTCAAACCGTGTGTAATAATAGACAACATCACAACACATTTTTTGGAAAAATTGTTTGCGCGACATCGCACACAATTATATTTTCGAAATGTGTGTAATTTTACGACAT
The DNA here is from genome assembly GCA_039707655.1 of Elymus sibiricus. NCBI lineage: Eukaryota > Viridiplantae > Streptophyta > Magnoliopsida > Poales > Poaceae > Elymus > Elymus sibiricus. The sequence continues at coordinate 174,690,900 of CM077669.1, forward strand.
CACAAACGCGTATTTTCCTGATGTTACATCACACACGCTATGGTGTACATCGCAAATAGTTTTTTCGAAGGGTCTATGATTGATGTATCGTCTTTGGACCATCCTGCATAGTGAACTAGATTGATTTATCTTCAATGGGAGTAGTGCATTGTAGTGGGTTCAATCTTGCGGTGCTCTATATCCGAGTGACAGAAGGGGACAAGACACATATTGTAATGTTGATACTAAGCATAAAACAATGGGGTTTGAAAATATTTTTTGGTCTTACTTTGTCTACATCATGTTATCTTACTTAAAGCATTACTCATCTCGTCATGAACCTAATACCATAGATACATGTTGGATAGCGGTCGATTGCTGGAGTAATAGTAGTAGATGCAGAATTGTTTCGGTCTACTTGTCATGGATGTGATGCCTATATATATGATCATTCCAGAGAATAATATCAGAACTATGCGCTTTTCTATCAATTGCCCAACAGTAATTTGTCTAACCACTGTATAATATGCGTTCGATAGAGAAGCCTCTAGTCAAAACTATGGCCCCGGTCTATTCAAATCATATTACAAAAAACTAAAAACCTTGCTGCAATTATTTACTTTCTTTTTATTTTACTTTCATATTTATCTATCTACCGCTATCTGAAGTAATCCTTGCAAGTAATGAGTTCAAGGGGCTTGACAACCCTCTTGCCCGCGTTGGTGCAAGTGTTTGGTTTTGTGTAAGTAGGTATTACTGATAAAAGTTGTTGTAATTCTCCTACTGGTTCGATAAGCTTGGTTCTCACTGAGGGAAATACTTATCTCTACTATATTGCTTCACCCTTCCTCTTTGGGGAAAAACCCAACGTAGCTCACAAGTAGCAGAAAGAATTTCTGGTGACGTTGTCAGGGAGATACCACAACCTTCGCATGAGGTTCCTACACACAAACTATCAATCACTTGTTCTACTTTTTTCTTGTCTTTTTATTTGTCTTTATATTCTCTTTTATAAAAAAACAAAAATCCAAAAATATTTATATTTGCTTGTTTGCTTAATTTCTAGTTTCCTAGTTTACTTGTTTCTTGTTAGTTTGCTTGCTTTGTCGCTAAGTCTCAAGAAAATATCAAATTGAGTGACTTTTTGAATACTACTAACAATGATTTTATTAGTACTCCGATACCACCCGCCACTAGTGCGGAAGCTTTTGCTATAAATGCCGGTTTGCTGAATCTTGTTATGAAAGAACAATTTGATGGAAGTCCTAATGAGGATGCTGCTTCACACCTTAATACCTTCATTCAATTATGTGATATGCAAAGAAGAAGGATGTGGATAATGATGTGGTTAATTTGAAATTATTTCCTTTCTCACTAAGAGATACAGCTAAAACTTGATTTTCATCCTTGCCTCGTAATAGTATTGAAACTTGGGATAAGTGTAAGGATGCTTTCATTGCTAATTATTTTCCTCCTGCTAAGATTTTATCTCTCATAAATCAAATTATGAATTTTGAACAACATGAGAAAGAACATGTTGCACAACCATGGGAGAGAATGAAATTAATGATAAGAAGTTGTCCCACTCGTGGTTTAAGTTTATGGATGATAATCAAAATTTCTATGCGAGACTAAACTTTGTGTCGAGAAATCTTGTAGATTCTTCTACATGTGGTACCTTTATGGAAATTACATTGCAAGAAGCTACAAAACTACTAGATAATGTTATGACAAATTATTCTCAATGGCACACTGAACGAGCTCCAACTGGTAAGAAGGTAAATTATGTTGAAGAAATCGCTACTTTGAGTGATAAGTTGGATTCTCTTATGAATATGTTTGCTAGTAAAAATGCTCATGTTGATCCTAACAATGTTCCACCATCTACTTTGATTGAGCAAAATAATGATGCTATTGATGTGAATTTTGTCTCTAGAAATAATTTCAACAACAATCCTCATAGAGGGAATTCCAATCCCAGATCGTATCCCGGTAATTGCTCTAATAATTATTGTAATTCCTATGGTAATTATTACAACGATAATAACAGGATACCCTCTAATATTGAGAACAGCATTAAAGAATTTATTAGTTCTCAAAAGATTTTCAATAATACGGTAGAAGAAAATCTACATAAAGTTGATGGTATGGCTAGAAACATGGATAGGATTGCTCATTATGTGGAAACTCTTAAAAGTATAACTTTGCCACCCAAGCATGATATTAATGAGTCAAGTAAATCCATCCAAATCTCTATTAATGAAAGTAAGGAGAGGACCACTAGGTTGAGAGCTAAGCGAGAGTTCCTAGAAAAGGCTATTCCTCCCGGGTTTTTTCGCAATCATGATGAAGGTATTAAAATGATAGTCAACCATTGAATCTTTGTTCACTAAAATAAAACTTGATGAAAAAGGGACTAGAGATGAGTCAACATTATCAAGAAGCCGTCCCAATTGTTCATACGGTGATAATCTTAATGATAAAAATGAAAAACATGGGTTTGGAGAGGTCAAAACTTTACATAGTGATGTCCCACTACTTTGGAAAACAGGGAGTTTAATTATGATTTTTTTTGGTTGAATGTATTTCTTTGTTGCAATCCAACATAAGTTACCTTATGCTTACGAACAAAAAAGGCTTTTACTAAACATGTTGTCGAAGCTATGATAAAAGCTCATGAAGAGAAGCTTGAATTAGAGGTTTCAATACATAGAAAATTATATGATGAATGGGAAACTACTATTAAAATAAATCTCAAAGATTGTGAATTTGATGCTTTGTGTGACGTTGGTGCTAGTGTTGCCACTATAACTAAATCTCTATGTGATGTGCTAGGTCTCACCTATATAAATGAATGTTCCCTTAACTTGCATTTAGCGGATTATACTATTAAGAAACCATTGCATACAATAAATGATGTTCTTATTCCTGCTAATAGAAATTTTGTGCCCGTGGATTTCATTGTGCTTGATATTGAATGCAATTCATTTTGTCCTATAATACTTGGTAGACCTTTCCTACGAACTATAGGTGCTAGTATCGACATGAAAGAAGGTAATATAAGATTCCAATTCCCAAAAGAAAGGTGTGGAAAACTTTCCTAAGAAGAGGATTAACCACCATATGAATCTATTATGAGAACCACCTATGGAATTAATTTTAAGCAGGACAAAAATTGAAACAACGCATTATGCCTAGCTAGGGGCATAAAACAATAGTGCTTGTTGGGAGGCAACCCAATGGTTATCTTAATTTTTTTGCTTTCACTTTCTGTTATTTTGAGTTCACACAATGTTTGCCACTGAAATTGTTGTGTTTTGATGTTTTAATTACTATTTGTGCCAAGTAAAGCCTTCGAGATGATTTGGAAGATAGTAGAATCGATTATTTGCAAAAGTAGAAACTTTTACGCATAATGCAGAATTTCCCTGATTTTACTCGAGCGGCTGTTTGATTTGATGCTTTTACACAATATTGCTATACAAATTGCCCAGGTTTTCCTAATGTTTTAGAATTTTTGGAATTACAGAAGCATGGTTTTAGTACAGATCACTACAGACTTTTATGTTTTAGACAGATTCTTTTTTTGCTTGCATAGTTTGCTTATTTAGTTGATACTATGGATTATATCAGGGGCTACAAGTAATGGATAAGTCAGAATACAGTACCTATGATGCAATAATGAAATATGAATCAATTTATAATAGTATCTAAATTATTGGATATGTCTATTATACTAATGGATCTCACGAGGTTTTGTTGAGTTTCGTGTGCTGAAGTTTTCAAGTTTAAGGTGAGACAACGATGGATGAAGGACTAAGGAGCAACAAGACCCCAAGATTGGGGATTCCCAAGGCACTCCAAGGTAATATTCAAGGAAGACCCAAGCGTCTAAGCTTGGGGATGCCCCGTAAGGCATCCTGTCCTTCGTCTCTAATCTAGCGTTATGTCACATTGAGCTATATTTCATTCATCACATGATATGAGTGTCGGTGTTCTGGGATCGGGGGTACCCGGACCTGCCTGCCAGCGGCCCAGCGTGTGGCCCACCTCGACGGCCCAGTACGGCCTGGCGACCGACCCCTCACGGCAAGACCCTCGCGAGGGCCCCGGCCTCGCGAGGAGAACGACGCCAAGATCTCCAGGGGAGCGGCCTCCCCAGGCTGCCTCCTGAGGAGCGGAGATTCCTATGTAGTGCCCGGCCTCAGGAGGCTGCGATGACGTGAGCCATGATGACCAAAGCAGGTGGGCGACAGCGGGCGCATTAGATATAGTTTCCTCTTTTGTGCTAAGGAGGCAAGGACGAACGCGGGTTCCCAGGGAACCCCCCAAAGGTTTCCCTTCCGGTACAACAAGACCAAGACCACGGGCTCGGCAGGACGGATGTCATCGCAAAGCCCACCTCTGCGTCACACCAGGAGCTTTGCAGGCGAAGACCACCTTTAGTCAGGATAGGCTATACCTCCTGTCCCCTTTCAAATTTGGTCGTTGTGGGATCCCTTCCCGCCAGTGCGATAAGGGAAGAGGACCAAGGCCACTATAAATAGAGACTAGCCACCACCATAGAGAGCGATTGGATCGAGTCCATCCTCACCCAGGAGACCTCGCGAGGTCACTCTGCCACTGTACTAGTTCATCCCCAAACCTCCTCATGAGGCCAATCCACCAAAGGCAGGAGTAGGGTTTTACACCGCAAGGTGGCCTGAACCTTTGGTAAATCGTTGTGTCCATTTTCTTGCACTTCGATGAGGCTTGAGCTGGGAAGGATCTTCGCACACGCCCCACAGTTCGAATCTTCTTGGGTTTGCGGAGACCGATTTCTGACATTTGGCACGCTAGGTAGGGGCGTGTCGGAATCCTTCCTCCAGTTCCGCTTTGTCTCCGCCCAGTCACCCCCATGGCCGAGGCCCGCCGAGTTCGCGCCGAGCTCCGAGCTACCCGCGTCGTCCATGGGCCGCGGTTTCCCACGCCGCTCCACCCCTCCTGCAGCTGACGCTGTCGCCAACCCGACTGCTCACAGGCAGCAAGACCTGTTGTTGCGGCACACCATGCGGCACGACAGCCACGCCGCTACTCCGGTCCCGCCCTCACCGTGCTGTCATCCTTCCGCGTTCATCGCAGGCCCATGAATGCGCGGACTACGCTGCTCGAGGCGCGCGAGCTATTGCGTTATCGCCTTGCCAGCAATCGCTACAACAATTGGCTAGCACACATCGCCGAGCCTGTCAACGCCGCCGGCGGGGCCCTGGTACTCCCCTCCGGGGCGGGCTCGGGGGCTTCTGCCTGGAGAGCTCAAACCTGGCGGGAACGACGAGAGAGGCGCTCGGGTACCGCTTTGAGGTGCGTTTCGATGCGCGCCCTCACGAGCAAGGAGCGCGGCGCAAGGCGCCAGGCTCGGAAGGGTTCATCGCCAGCACAGCCAAGGAGCTTCGCGAGCCGCGGGCAATGCACGGCGGGCGACGCCCTACACTGCCCTGTGCGGCTGCCGCCCCCGACATGGGCGGCGGGCTACACGTCTACATCGACACCCCATGGAGCGGCCACGTCCCCGCGGGCGGCCTCCGCCGGGCCTGGCGAGAGCATCCTCGCGGTGAGAGCTGGCTTGGTCGGCCTCGTGAGGTTGCGCGACGCGAGCAACCTCGCGAGGCACGTCGTCAGGCCAGGCGCCATCACGAACAGGTGCACGTGTCCTCGTGCCGGGCACTGCCTGCCTGGAGATGGAGGGTGGAACACACGCCCATGTCTGTAGGCCGGGCACTGCCTGCCTGGAGATGGAGGGTGGTACACACGCCCATGTCTCCAGGCCGGGCGCTGCCTGCCTAGAGACGGAGGGTGGAACATGCGCCCATTTCTCCAAGCCGGGTGTTGCCTGCCTGGGGACATAAGCTGGAGCACTCGTTCTCGTCTCCATGCCAGGCGCTGCCCGCTTGGAGACGGAGGGACGAGTGCCCGAGCTAGACGCCCGGACACCCCGGCAAGGCGCGCCGGTGTTACCGGGGTGACGCGCCGGGGGCCAGCCCCGCGCATAGCGAGGGGGTCCGGCACTGGGCCCCGTCCGTGCCGCGAGGGATCACGGTGCCACCACGGCAGTGCCGTCCGCCTCCAGGCCCTCGGGAGCCGGAGGCCTCATCCCGAAGTAGGTCATCCCCGGAAAAGGTGCCCGTGGCCTCCCACCCCGTGGGAGGATCCGTTCGGGGCCTGACGCGCCCCAGGCTCGCTGCTGCACGCCTGGGGACAAGGGATGGGGTCTGCGCCCCGGAGGCGTGGAGCACCCTATGCCTCCCCAGGCTCGACCCGTGACACTCTCACGTAATAATTAGTGGGTTGTATACGCTCGGGGTCCCCCGAGGACGTGGAGGGGGCCCCACCCACGCCCAAGTGGAAGCCCCATGCTCCGCGCTGGTGGACGACACGGTCCCCCAATGACTATGCCCACACCTAGTGGAAACCCTCTGCTCCGCGCTGGGGGAAGACGAAGACTAGCTTAGGTGCCGGATGCAGCTGTTCCTTGCTCCTTTTTTGTACCCGAGTTTGCCACTTTTTGGAATGAAGTTTGGAGTTTTTGCGTCTTTATTCGAAAAGAGGGGTGGGGGATTTTCTTCTTGCAGTGTTTCTTGTCTTGAGACTTGTTTCTCCATGCCAGCTCTCTCTCTCGCGCGCGCCCCGCGAGCGGGGGCTGGGCACGGTGCGCACATTGAGACAGTCCCAGCGGCGTTGAGGCCCCCCCCGGGGGGCCAGATCACAACAGCCGCAGGCCTGCCCGCGTGCACGTCTCACCAAGGCATTGGCGTCCGAATCCTCGCGCGACGCTCTCAAGCGAGCCAGTAGGCACGCGTGGCCCGAAGCCCCCGTCGAAACATCCGCCTCCTGACCTTGGCCGGGCACCGCGACTCGGTCTAATGGTAATGACCCACCCCTCCTCAGGGGTCGCAACCCATGACAAGAAAAGGAAAAGCGACGCAAGGAAGTACAAACTTACTTGATGCATCATAACGGAGTTTTCTTCGAAAATACTCTCACTTCCCCGCGGGGCCGTATTCAAAATCTTGATAGGAAACACAGGAAAAAGACGACATAGGGAGATGTGCTGTCACCATTGCCGTTGTCGCTGTCACCACTCTCAGACTCACGCTCCTCAATCAAAGGCCGGTCCTCGCCCCCAGCCTGGGAAAACTCCGCGATCAGGTCATCCACGTGATCCTCCATACAGTCCCCGAGGGCGCCTTGAATCACCTCAGGCACGGGGGCTATCACGGTGTCGAAGTCGAAATTGGGATCGAAGCGAAGAAGGTTGCTGAAGACGCGTGAGGATGCCCGCGCGAGGAGGTCATGGCTCTTCTCTTCCGCGAGTTGGAGGGCCTTCTCTACCCCTCCTTCAAGGTGCTCCACGATCCTGGTGAAGAAGCCAAGGTAGTCGGCGTCATCAGGAACGAGCGGGCTGGAGATGCTCTCATTGCAGATACTGCTCAGGGCTTGGTGGGCCCTCCTCTCAAGGGACTGGAACATCTGGGAGCGCGTATGCTGCAGCCTCCGGGCGCGGTTCGCCTCGTCCAAGGCCTTCTCCATGGGGGAAGTGACGCCCTCCACTTGCGTGTAGAGGAAAGACAGCTCGACCTCGGTGGCGGCCCAGGCGTCCACCACAGCTTTTTCACGCTGCTCCGCCGCGGCTAACTTCTTTCTGAGGCCGTCAGCCACGCCTTTCAGGTCATCGCGCCGCTCGTGGAAATGGGACTCCTGAAGCTTCATCTTCCTGCGTTAGTCCTTGGCGAGGGCACGGCGAACTCTGGCCACCTTCTCGTCGACCTCTTCCTGGATCTTCGCCTCCCGAGAGGCGAGGGAGTCCTCGGTGACAGCCACTTGGCGCTCCATCACCTCCAGTCGCTCGCGCTCCACGCTTTCTTCCAGTGCTTCCAACGTTAGCGTATCCTCAAGTGTGCGGAGCTTCGCCTCGCCCGTGGATGGCCCGCCCGCCGAGGCGGCGAGCACAGCCTTGCGCGCTTGGACTTGCCGCTCGACGGCGGCATTAGAAGCTTGAAGCTATTCCCCGCACTTCTCCGCAGCCTCACGCCGGCGGTCCGCGGGCCGGTCCTCCTCAAGGTCATCATCGCGGGCATCGCTTGCCGTGACGAGGGATTCTTCGACTTCCGTGCGAGCATGCTCGCGTTGCAGACGACCGAGGTTGACGGCGATCTCGAGCCGGTGTCATTCGCGCGCGAGGCGCGAACGCTCCGCTTCAAGGCACACGTCGATGTCGTTAAGCACGGCCCCAAGACGGCCTACCGCGCTCACCGTGCCTTTAAGGAGAACGTGTCGGGCGGCTCTGCAACCGCAAGCAAGCTCCAGCGCTCGACCGAGGATTTCCTCCACTCCCCGGTCAGCAGGGAAGCCACATGATGGGCCACCTGTCTCCAGCGGGGATCCGGAGGCTGAGGGCCCACAATCTGGTCCCCCGGCCCGGGGCCGGGCATCATAAGAATTCGCCCTGCCACTCGAAGAAGGCGCCGACGCCTCAGGCATCCAGCTACCAGGAAGAATCATCAGGGGAGGCCACGGCCCTGCCCCCACGAGCCGGAGGCCGCGCCTGAAGAGGAATGCCGGAAACTCGGGCTCGAGGCCCCCCAGGAATGGCTTGGGCCCCGCGGGCACCTCTTCACGCGCGGTCACGCATGTCGCGAGGCATGAAGCCGCCACAAGCCCAGCATCTACGGGAGGTGGTGGCAGAGGCGCGCTCTTTCCTTCGTCGGGAGGAGACCTAAGGAGCAAAGACTCAGAAATGCACGTCATGCAGAAATCGGGAGCTTACTCATCCAGGGCGATCCACTTCCTCTTCCTCGGGGTTCCCGGGGCCGGGACGCTGCGACCCCCGGGCCTCCTCCTCCGCCGCGCGTAGGAACCGGGGGACGGCTCGCTAGCGTCCGGCGCATGGCACCCTACGGTAGGAGCGGCGGTCGTGCCTCCGGTCGTGGCGTCACCCGCGCCGATTGGAGGGCCGGAGGCGGACGCTTGGGGGGCAAGCGACTCAGGGCGCTCCTCCGCAGTCGCGCTAGGGGCGCTAACCTCAGGGCCCCCAGAGGCTGGGTCCGTCACGAGAAGGGCGTCGCGAGGGTCCACATGGGCCTCGGGAAGCGGCCCCCACTCGTCGAAGTGTGGCATCTTCTGGACGAAGGCCCCCCTGTTCGGGTAATCGTACAATGGGAGCCCTCCCGGAGGGAGTGCGGCAGGTTCCCCGCCAGTCAGGAGGCGGAGCACCTCGCGTAGCGTGCTGGAAGGAAGGGAAGACACCTGAAGCCTCATGGCATCGTCGGGGCCGGCAAAGGCCCACATGGGGTGAGAGTGGCGTTGGAGGGGGCGATCCGCCAACGGACGAACTCTCTCACCACCATCGCCATCATCACGCCCGCCTTCTTTAGGACGGCCAACCTGGCCGTAACCCGTGCAAGCCGCGGGTCAAGGAGCTTCGCGTGCCCCCAGCCGAGGCTCGGCACCGCGGGGGCTTCCGGAGCTTGGAGCAGGGGGATGTACGCAGCGGCGTCGACATACACCCACTGCCTCCGGAAGCCCTCCGCGTCAGGATGGAGCTCGGCGTCAAGGGCCGCGCCCGCCGTCGTGTCCGCCGCTCGGAATGACGCGCACCCTGAGCACTGCCCGCTGGTGACCATCTGGAGGGACAAGAAGTGGCGAAGCAGAGCGACGGACGGGGAGATGCCCACGAAGGACTCACACAAGAACGCAAATGTGGAGAGGAGGACGATGGACCCAGGGTCGAGGTGTAGTGCGTGGACTTGGTAGTGCGTGAGCACGGCGTTGAAGAAGTTCGAGAACGGCGGCAGCAAGCCAGAGAAGATGGCATGAAGATGGAGGGGGATATTGGTGGCCTCCAAATCATCAGAAAGCCGAGAGGAGAGCCAGATCTTTGTCGCCCCCCACTCATTGTTATTAGCGGTGGTTGCCGACCGGACCTTGTCAAGCCCCTCTCGAGATTAACCATGGAGGACTGGCCCAGCGCGGGCTCTGGTCCTAGCCGGGGCTCTGGTGTCATCAAGGCCCTCCCCCTCTTCTTCTTGGGAGCCATGGCGGAGGGGCAGATTGGAGCAAGCACAAGATCCGGTGAGAAAGGCGCGAGCTTACGGAGGAAGAAGGAGCAGAAGACAGGCGTAGGGGAGAAGAGCAATGATGGCCCCGCTGCGCGCACCAGGTTTTTGTCAGCACGGGCGGTTGTAGAGGCGACGTGGGGAAGTGGAGGCGTTTGCGTACCGTCATGCACCATGCGTCGAGTCTAGCCCACAGGCGATTGTGGCCCGCGGCGCTTCTGCCTTCCTTCCTTGGCTTCGCCTCGAAGCCAACCCTAGTGCGAATTGGGCCCGGGGGCTACTGTCGGCGTTCTGGGATCGGGGGTACCCAGACCTGCCTGCCTGCGGCCTAGCGCGTAGCCCACCTCGACGGCCCAGTATGACCTGGCGACCTACCCCTCAAGGCAAGACCCTCGCGAGGGCCCCAGCCTCGCGACGAGAACGGAGCCAAGACCTCCAGGGGAGCGGCCTCACAAGGCTGCCTCCCGAGGAGCGGAGATTCCTATGCAGTGCCCGGCCTTAGGAGGCTGCGATGACGTGAGCCATGACGACCAAAGCAGGCGGGCGCTAGCGGGCGCAGCAGAGACAGTTTCCTCTTTCGTGCTAAGGAGGCAAGGACGAACGCGGGTTCCCAAGGAACCCCCCAAAGGTTTCCCTTCCGGTGCAACAAGACCAAGACCACGAGCTCGGCAGGACGGATGTCATGGTCGAGCCCACCTCTACGTCTCGCCAGGAGCTTTGTAGGCTAAGACCACCTTTAGTCAGGATAGGTTGTACCTCCTGTCCCCTTTCAAATTTGGACGTTGTGGGATCCCTTCCCGCCAGTGCGATAAGGGAAGAGGACCAAGGCCACTATAAATAGGGACTAGCCACCACCGTAGAGAGCGATCGGATCGAGTCCATCCTCACCCAGGAGCCCTCGCGAGGTTGCTCCACCACTATACTAGTTCATCCCCAAACCTCCTCGTGAGGCCAATCCACCAAAGGCAGGAGTAGGGTTTCACACCGCAAGGTGGCCCGAACCTGGGTAAATCGTTGTGTCCATCTTCTTGCACTTCGACAAGGCTTGAGCTGGGAAGGATCTTCGCACACGCCCCAGAGTTCGAATCTTCTTGGGTTTGCGAAGCCCGATTTCCGACGATGAGTTTTGCTTGGAGCGTCGTGTATTATAGTTTATTTTCATTTTACTTTTCCACAATCATCGTTTGCTGGACAGACTTTATGAGAGAGACACATTTTCATCATAATTTGTTAGAATACTTTATGTTCTTCACTTATACCTTTTGAGCTAGGCGGATGCTATAGTGCTTCACTTGTCCTATATACTTGAGAAGTTCATCCCCACTATGTATTTTATCTCAACATGCAGCCTATCCACATCATCAACCTTCCATTCTAATTATGTGTTGTCGTCCATCAGTTTCTATACTTAAATTATGGAGGAAAGCTGAATGGTCCCGATTCACACATACTAGAACAACAAAGCCTGATAATCTCATTCTAAAAATGAAACCCAACCATCTTTCCCCATGCTATCTTTCAGTTTCCATCTCTCTCCGAAAATACATGAGTGATCTTTTACCTAGGAAACCACACAACACAATAGGAAAGAATGGATGTGATCTCCGCATGTGGTCTAGTCAACTGGTATGATCGCCGGTCTTAGGCGCATCTAACGGCTCTTGAGCCTCTCTGCAACTGTGGTTCAGTGTGAATCGGTCTGATGCCCTATAGCATTGTCAAGATGGCAGTGGTCGTCCTCCTGTCTCTTGGAGTGTGTTCCGCCGAAGCTAACTTCAATGCCATAGGTCAGTTGGTGGAGATTGGATATAGTTGTGAGTTCTATGGGATCTGATATGTTGGGATATCCTCCTCATGTGGGCTGTGAGGAGATTACCATTTGAAGCCTTTTAGCCAGCCCAAAGAGGTGCAGAAGCCCACTACCCATTAGGGTTATGACCTAGGGTCATTTTGGTCTTTGCACGTGAGAGGATGGGGATGCTTTACCCTCCATCCAGCAGCCACCAGCAAGGGTGACGAAAGTAAGTTCATCCTCCAAGAGAGAAGAAGAGAGAAAACCAAGTGAGAAAGGGAAGAAGAGGAAGATTGAAGGAAGAAGCAAAGGGAGTTCCTTCCCAAGGTTGTGATGCTCCAGATCCACCACCTTGTCTCCTTCAAGCTCCGGTTCCACCATCTTTGGTGAGATTGTTCCAATCCCTAACTCTTGATCCCCAAATCCTATTGTCTTCATCCAAGATTCAAGAATCTTGATGTCTGAGGTCCTCTAGTGCTATCTAGAGAAGAACTTGTTGTATCCCACATTTGATAATAGTGGAAGAGGATTTCAGTGGCTTCGGCCCGTGGTTTTTCCCCTCAAGTTGAGGGGCTTTCCACGTAAAAATCTGGTGTCTCATTGTTGATGCTTGCTGCTGTCCAGAAAGTTTCTGCTACCACAAGACACTCCAGAGAGGAGTGTCTTGCCTGCTGTAAACATTTTACCTCCATATATGCTGCTGCATATGTTTCCTTCCATATTAAGCAACGATCCTTGAATTAGTACATGATGTGGTGGTGAGATTACTTTGTTTCCGCTGCAGTTTTAAGTTAACCAAAAGTGCATTTGTGTGCTAATTCCCAATAGAGTGGCATCAGATCCTTAGTTGCTTAGGAGGTTATTAATCCCAGTTGCTTGATTGTTGCTGGAAGTGCTGCACACAATGGCTTGGGAAGAAAGCGCTACTACAAGTGGCATGATAAAACTTGATTCTTCCAATTACTCATTATGGAAGCCCATGATGGAAGACATCCTTTATTGCAAGGATTTGTATGAGCCAATTGTGAAAGACAAGATACCCACAGGAGACACGGAAGAAGAATGGAGAGTGTTGCACAGAAAGGCAGTAGATATGATTCGGTTGTACATCGACCACAATATATTCCACCATGTTGCAAATGACACAAATGCGTATGAGATGTGGCAGAAGTTGGAGTCTATGTATGAGAGGAAGACATCAATGAACAAGGCCTCGATGATCAAAAGTCATGCAAAACTTGACTATCGAGATGGTACAAGTGTGATTGAGAACTTGAATGTCTTTCAATGCTATATAAATCAACTTTCAGCCATGAAGATCAACTTTGAGGATGAGGTGCAAGAATTGTTGTTGCTGAGTTCCATGCCTGATAGTTGGAACACGCTTGTGGTGTCACTTGGCAATTCAGCTCCGGATGGGAAGCTAACTTTGGAGATGGTGAAGAACAACATGCTGAATGAAGAAGCCAGAAAGAAGGAAAAGGGTGATGCCTCTTGTTTTGATGCGTATGTGGCTGAAAGCCATGGGAAGAATGAGAACCGTGGACGCGGTCACACTAGATTTCAGCAAGGCAGAAACAAATCGAGGGGATCAAAGTCAAAACAGAGAAAAGATATTTCTTGCTTTCATTGTGGCAATCCAGGGCACATAAAGAAAGAGTGCAGGAATTACAAAAGAGAGCTTGCAGAGAGGAAACTTGCAAAGAAAACCGAGCAAAAGGATGAGAGCAGCTCATCCATGAATGCAACAGATGACGACTACCTAGTCAGTGAAGATGATGAATGCTATAGTGTTGTTCATGATGATGCCATGAGTTGGGTTGTGGATTCAGGTGCATCCTTCCACATCACATCACACAAGGAGTATTTCACATCTTACACTAGTGGTGTTACTGGCCAAGTGAGGATGAGAAATAGTGGTTTGTCAACAATTGTTGGCAAGGGCTCTATATGCATTGAAACAAACACAGGTTGTAGGTTGGTGCTCAATGATGTGAGGCATGTTCCTGATATAAGGCTGAATTCATTATCAGTGGCCAAGCTTGATGATATCAAACATCCCAGTTATTTTGGTGAAGTAAAGTGGAAGCTCATCAAAGGCTCTTTGATTGTGGCTCGAGGAAGTATGCAAGGTAATCTCTATATGGCTAAAACCAAGTTGTGTAATGAGGTGTTGAACATTGCCGAAAAAGACACTTCGGTGGAATTGTGGCACAAGAGGCTTGGGCATATGAGTGAGAAGGGCATGCATGATCTTGCTCGCATGGAGTACCTCCCTGAGTTGAAAGGTATATCCTTGAAACCCTGTGCACATTGTTTTGCTGGAAAACAACATAGGGTTGCAGTTCATACACTCCCTCCACATCGTGCAGAAAATGTTCTTGATATTGTGCACACTGATGTTTCCTCCATGACTAAAAAGTCCCATGGTGGAGCATTATACTTTGTGTGTTTCATTGATGACCATTCCAGAAAGGTTTTTGTCTATTTGCTGAAACACAAATACCAAACACTTGAAGCCTTCAAGGAGTTCCATGTCAAAGTTGAGAGAGAAACTAGTAGGAAATTGAAGTGCATGAGATCAGACAATGGTGGTGAATACCGAGGTCCTTTTGAAAGGTATTGCAGAAATTTTGGCACCAGGCTTGAGAAGAGTCCACCAAAGACACCTCAGCTCAATAGTCTTGCAGAGAGAATGAACAGGACACTCACACAGAGGGTCACAGCTATGCGCTCTCATGCTCATTTACCTAATTCATTTTGTGCTGAAGCATTAATGAATGCTATGTATGTGGTTAACCTATCTCCCTCAGTTCCTCTTGCATGTGATATTCCTCAGAGAGTTTCGTCAGGGAAGGAGGTATCATACAAGCACTTGAAGGTTTTTGGTTGCAGGGTATTTGTACATGTTCCAAGGGACGAGATATCCAAGCTTGATAGCAAGACAAAGAAGTGCATCTACCTCAGCCAACCAAGTGAAGAGTTTGGCTACAGGTTATGGGATCCAGCCAATAGGAAGATTGTGAGAAGCCGAGATGTGGTGTTCATTGAAGATGAAATAATAGAAGATATTGGGAAACTAGAGAAGCTAATGACCAACACACCTCAGGTTGACATGGATCCTATCCGTCCTCCTCTCGTGCATGACAATCATGGGGGAGATGATGACACTGAATACAGTGGAGATGCAACTGACCAAGGCAGTACAAGTCAAAGTGATGAGCAGCCATCAAGTGATGATGATGATGAAGTTAGTAATGATGACGCCAACGAAAATCCACCTGATTCACCACCAGTGCAGCAGAAAAGAAGAAGTGAAAAGAGGTCGCATTCCTTCTTCTAAGTATCCAGCACATCAATATGTGTTGATGACTGATGCAGGTGAACCCTCATGCTATGAGGAGGCAATGCCTGATGAGAACAAAGATCAATGGTCAGAAGCCATGTAGGATGAGATGAAATCCCTGTATGAGAAATATACTTCTGAGTTAGTAAATCTGCCAAAGGGCCAGAAAGCACTCAAGAACAAGTGGGTGTACAAAGTGAAGACTGAAGAAAACACCTCACATCCAAGGTACAAGGCCAGATTGGTTGTCAAAGGTTTCAGTTAGAAAAAGGGCATCGATTATGATGAGATATTCTCTCCGGTGGTCAAGATGTCTTCGATCCGAGTTGTGCTTTGCATGGCTGCCAACATGGACTTGGAAATTCAACAACTTGATGAGAAGACAACATTCTTACATGGTGACCTAGAGGAGGAGACATACATGGAGCAACCAGAGGGATTCATGGTTGCAGGCAAGGAGCACTTAGTATGCAAATTGAACAAGAGCTTGTATGGCTTGAAGCAAGCTCCTCGGCAGTGGTACAAGAAGTTTGAGTCTTTTATGACTGGGCTTGGTTACCATAAAGCACAACCTGATCATTGTGTCTTTATGAAGAGGTATGCCGAGGGTGATTTCATTATTCTCTTGTTGTATGTTGATGATATGCTAATTGTTGGAAGTGGCACAAAGAGGATTGCTCTCCTCAAGAAGGCTTTGAGTAAATCATTTGCCATGAAGGATTTGGGACCAGCCAAGCACATACTTGGCATGAAGATCTCCCGTGATAGATCAAAGAAGCTGCTTTGGCTCTCACATGAAAGATACATTGAGAAGGTACTTGAAAAGTTCAACATGAAAGATGCAAAATCTGTTATCTCTTCGCTTGCAGGCCATCACAAACTGAATTCAAAATAGTGTCCTACAAGTAAGGAGAAAGAAGAAATGAGGAAAGTACCTTACCAATCTGCTGTGGGCAGTTTGATATATGCCATGGTATGCACTAGGCCTGATATTGCCTATGCTGTTGGAGTTGTTGGCAAGTTCATGAGAAATCCAGGTAAAGCTCACTTCGAAGCAGTGAAGTGGATTCTTAGGTATCTCAAGCGAACTTCTACCTCTTGTTTATGCTTTCGAAGCGGTGAACCTGTATTGCAAGGCTATACAGATGCAGATTATGTAGGTGACAAGGATCGTAGGAAGTCCACATCTGGATACCTAATCACTTATGTAGGGGGAGGGGTGTCATGGCAATCAAGATTGCAGAAATGTGTTTCTACATCAACTACAGAAGCTGAGTACATAGCAGCAGTTGATGCTGGCAAGGAAGTGTTGTGGATGAAGAACTTCTTGCAAGAGCTCGGCATGAAACAAGAGAAGTATGTTTTATCTTGCGACAGTCAAAGAACTTCTTGCAAGAGGTCGGCATTGATGTGAGGTATCATTGGATTCGAGATGTTGTGAGTTCCAAGTTGCTAAAAATTGAGAAGATCCATACCGACGGCAATGGTTCGGATATGATGACCAAGATATTGCAAAATGAGAAGCTACAAGTATGCTGCAAGGTAGCGGGCATAGCGGTTCCCCCCTCATGAGTCGGAGGGGGAGATTTGTTTGGATATCCTCCTGATGTAGGCTGTGAGGAGATGACCATTTGAAGCATTTTAGGCAGCCCAAAGAGGTGCAGAAGCCCACTACCCATTAGGGTTATGACCTAGGGTCATTTTGGTCTTTGCTCGTGAGAGGATGGGGATGCTTTATGTAGCAGCCCGAGACTGACGCTCCAGATGCCTTCCATTTATTTCGATTTTTGCCATGTGATTTATGTGGTTGTCGCATTCATCATCACATCATCCGCATCATCCGCATTGCATCGGCACTTTGTCGCCGTCATTTTTTTCAAAACGTGCATTCGTTCGCAGTTGCCGGTTCTTCCTGTTCCTGTCGGCGACAGTTTCAGTAAAATATCATTTTTAAAAGTGCATATAAAACATTCTTGAAATGGGTCGAAAGTTGGCGTGCGGTCGTGATATGGTGTAGGTAGACCGTCTGCCAGTTTTCGTCGCATTCGGAGGTCGTTTGATAAACAAACGATTAAACATATAGTGGCACTATAGCCGGTCGAATCACAGACGTTTTTCATATATAAAAGACCCATTGCTAGTCTGCCCGTGTTTTCTCTCTCTGCTATGCCTAGCCTGTCTGCATAGTGCACAGACCCCTCGCGAGCCCGATAACTTCCCCGAACCCGAAATGTACAGTCGTGACCGTTGGATCCGGATTAACCCCGTAATACCCCAAACCATCATCTGTTTTTCATTTGGACTCTCTAGCCTATTTATCTCGACCGTCCGATCTAAATCGGAGGGTCTTCCTAGCCCCTAAACTTATCACCGTTTGTATATATGTATGGCCTAACCCTAGACCAATCCCTAGAATTCCTCCCCTTGTCCCATCACTGCACCGCCAACCACTCCTTCTTCCCCGGGATCTCCTCCACCTCCACTCACAGCCACCACCTAGTCTCCTCAGATTATGTGCCCAGCAAACCAGCGATTTGGACATGTCCATCTCCCACAGGTGCCCGCGTCCAGCGCTCGGTTGCCCAGCCGTTGCGCTCCTCGCCCGACGCCCAAATCCCTACAGGAGATCGCCGTGCCTCGACCCGCACCTCTCCGAGTTCCTCATCCCCAAGCTTCGCTCCTCCAGCCGCCGCCTCGCGCTGCTCGCCGCAGCAAACGACGACGACCTGCAGGTCCCCTGCGCTTCATCCCTCTCCTTGGCTCCTTCTCCAGTGCTACTCCTCTTCATCTCCCTCTGTCTCTAATCCCTCTCTCTCTGTGTGTTGCTTCACCAGGAGAGTAAACCAGCACCCAAGACTCACCTCGACGAGCCCCGCGGGAGCCGCAGCTCGCCCGCCACCGTGTCGGACCACTGGATCCAGCGGGTCTCCGCCCGTTTCGTCCATTCCCACATCACCCCGTGCATCCTGTGAGCCACCATGGACAGCTCTCGTTACCTCTGATCATTCAAGGGAGACGAACACAAGTGCCTGCTCGTGCTTGTGTTGACCATGGGTCAGCTCGCGTGGTGTCAGCATCCTTGCTACCATGGGCCAGCTATGGGCTAGACCCAGCTGGCTTGCTGCTGCAAGAGCCACAGCCACAACTATACATAGCAGGACCAAGGCACTGGACGAGGCATCCAGTGGATCACGGCACGGAACGGCGGCGACTCCTCTCTCTTTCCCCTACGAACAGTTCTTCCCCTTACTCTCATTCGTGTATCCAGATTCTTGTAATAGCTACGACAGTTGAATTCCTCTCTGAGACTACTACTAGTTCATGTGTGAGATATCAAGGGGATCCTTACATCTAGTATTTAGAGCCAGACACCACCCTTCCCCTCAAATTTCCCTTGATTTTCTCCCAATTCCACCGATGACAACACCATGTCCACTGTCAAACCACCAGTGTGGGATGCCATGTCTGCCAATGACTAGCTGTTGTGGTATCTCAAGAGATTATGTGCCAAGGCGGAGGAGATGAGCTCAGTGTTAGGTGTTGCAAGCGCGGGTGACCTTCCCGTGGTTACCCCGCTTGTCGATCCAGCGGCCTCAACCACGACGCATGCCTCATCGGTGCCCGACGTCTCCGGCTCCAACACCAAGGCCTAGGAAGTGCTCGAGGTCATCTACGAGACGCCCCCTGCCTGTATCGCGAGGGCACATGTTACCTGTTTGACGGAATGCTCGCGTTGGGATGCCACTGCTGTCATCTTCCTGGTCCCTGCAGTAGACCTCCAGCCCACCCCCGCCACCACTTGCCGCTTCACTGTTGTAGGCATGGACGAGTCTGTAACTAGGGCGGCCTCCCCAGAAGTCGCTCCCGAGCTTCCCATGCTCCCCGACGCACCCCCTGCCGGCATCGCAGTGGCACCCGTCACCTGTTCGACGGATGGCTCGAACCAAGTTGTTGCCTCCACCAACATCAACGAGGTCCGTGACACAGCCGACATCGTCTACCCCGAGACTGCCGTCGACCTCAACAACAAGGAGGTGGAGCAGTTCACTGACTTTGTAGTAAGTGTCGAGTCACTTGACATCAACGCCAACTGCGGTGTAACGGTGGTGACTGCCAACCCGGGCGAGTACACAATGGTGGAGGAGGTCTTCGAGGTTACCTATGATGTGCCCCTGGACTACATCGCCAAGACACCCATGATCTATTCGACAAATTGTACGAATCAATATGTGGCCATGCTGTTGCTCTCGTTTCCAATCACAGTGACTTCACTGCTCCCAGCAGCATCAAGGGCGCTCGTCACCAACCTCAATTAGCCTGTCACTGCCGTCAATTCTTTCCTGAGGGAACCGCTGGCCATAGAGGACGTGCCACTGCCCACTCAAGCTTCCCCTAGGGTACTAGGGCAACAAGGCCCGATGCTACGCCCACTACCATGGCCGTCGATTGAGTATCATTCAAAATCAGCACGTTTACAAGCTACAGCGGGCAGCTTCATGTTCTCGCCTGCTGGGAAGACTTGGTGCCATTGGCAGTATGCGCATCTAAAACAGAGGCCGCCACCCGATCCTGCAAGATTTTGGGAGTGCATGGATGGCCGAAGTTTTCCTCCGGACCGAACCTTACTGGTGAGTTTTCACCCGGGGCCTTCCTCGACGTACATGGAACAGTTCAGTTCACTCGAGTTGCATGGTTCTACCCGGTGCATCAAGAATTCAGTGAATTGCTTGGAGTCTACTTCACGTGCAAGGATATGGGCTGGTGCATGGATTAACTCGAGATGCGTGGGAACAAATTGTAGGATGCATAATACTGTAACACTTGCAGGTTTCAGTATGGCAGATTTACTAGAAATTTTGTGTGATGGAATCGTTGTTGTACATGCAGATGGTTTGATTTATTGGTTTTTCAGCAACATGGGTTGGGTGGTTTCAGAAAACAACACAAAAAGAGGAAGTTAACCATCAGGGTTGGCAACCTGATGCATACTATAGTCTGCAGCAGATGGAAGGTACTGAATGTTTTATCCATTATGATACTTCCTGTGATTTTTACTTGGAAAAGTTTACATGGGAGAACAAGATGGAGATCAAACTCTTTCAGTTTGTGCGAGTGCCTCGCAAGGACCAGTGGTCGCTATGGGAAGATCGGGAAAATTTGGAGCTCACCCAGGCAATCTCACTTATCCATCATACTGGTGTTATTGATTCACTTCTTCACGGGGAGTTTTGTCGATGTCCATGCATATCAACCAAGGCTTGTACGCTAGTACTGGACAAGGGAGTCCTCAAATATCACATAATGCATGGAGGAATCAATTCAAACAGATGGCGATCATCAGGTGTTCAATGTGTACAACCAGCAAAATATGTTCCAGCATATGTGAAATTGGATAAAGCTCGTGTTGTCGTCATTCACATACTGGGAACTTCTCACAAGAACTACAAGATCTTGTCGTCTTATTCATGTTTTATGATGCAATTTAGACATGACTCTTCCCTTGAAGCCTTGTTTGACTACCACATTACTAGCTCCTGTACTGATCTTCATTCACAAGTTCTTCATGAGAGGAGGTTTTGGTACTTGGGGCTGCGTGGAATGTGGATGTGTTGAGTGTAATTGAAGCTAATTTGTGCCACTGCAACGTGGGTTCCTGCTCAACCACAAAGTATCAGTATTAACATTGACGAACAAATATCATGTGAAGCTGATCATTCCTGTTGGCATTTTGTTCTCTTATTTCGCCATAAAAAATCTATGAGTAAGGATCTGAACTTCCTACACCTAAAGGGCAGCAGCAGTGGCCTCCTTATGGCAAGCAAAACATCTTGTATTTATATGGCGAGCACTTGTTCAGTAGCCCAGTTTCAATATTGCTCTAACTCGGTACTGTTGATTTTTGAGCAATTTAACTTGCAAATCGCCTAGCTGCCGTTCTCTCGAGCTTGGTTATTCAAGTTTGGGCACCTAGCAGGGCTTGCACATTGGAGCGACCATTCTTACCATCACAAACAGTACGGAATATTATTCTTGGTTGTTCTTGGGAAACACGTATAGTTACTCAGCATCGGGTCTTGATTCTTCCTTGGGATCCAGGTAACAATCTATATCTTATTGGTATGAATCACCTTGCGACTAGCAGAGTCACCTTCTGTATGCTGCTGCTATTGCCATGGGATCCCGACAATGGCACATGTTGTGGGCTTGATGGTGCTAAATTTTGTTGGAGTATTCCTTGGGACCCAGGTGACCAAGCAGTTCTTATCGATGCTCTATGAATACTGCAAAAATTTCCTCATTCTAAAACCACCAAGAGACTTTGGTTGTACCTCGTTGTTCAGCAAGCAGTGCTGATATCATGGGATCTTGGTGATATGGTTCTTCTGTTGGTTCAGTTTGTTGTACATAGTTGGTGCTTCCTCAGCTCACTTCTCTCAGATTCGTTGAGGCATGGGATTAGCCTCATCAAACTGAAGAAAGCCTGGTATGTGGGTAGCTTGGGACTACAACTATCCAAGGACCATTAATCAAGGTTCCCATGCTCCATGTCTGAGGCGTTCAACAACGAACGAGTACAAAGCATTGAACAAACTACAATAAAGTTAGTTCTGTCAGCACCTTCTTATAAGCAATGGGATCCAGGAGGATTGCAATTTGCAAAAAGGTTCAAGGCTGGCAATGGAGAACTGGCACCGGCTTGGGAGCAAGCCGGTTGTTAAGGGGGAGGGAATGTCAGCATCCTTGCTACCATGGGCCGGCTATGGGCTTGGCCCAGCTGGCTTGCTGCCGCAAGAGCTACAGCCACAACTATACATAGCAGGACCATGGCACTGGACGAGGCATCCAGTGGACCATGGCACGAAACGGCGGCGGCTCCTCTCTCTTTCCCCTACCTCCAGTTCTTCCCCTTCCTCTCATTCGTGTATCCAGATTCTTGTAATAGCTAATGAGATTGAATTCCTCTGTGAGACTACAACTAGTTCGTGTGTGAGATATCAAGGGGATCCTTACACGTGGGCTGCAGCCACCCAGCGCCAAGACACGCACCAGCAACCCCCAGCCAGGGCAACAGAGTGAGCCGTCTCTTTTTTTCCGCTTGAGATTTGTTCAGCCAATGACCGGGTATGCTTCATCTAGCCAAAAATGCTATTTTTATTACAATTCCAGCGTAGCTCAACTGGTTAAGTTCCTTTGTTTAATTTATTTTTTGCGCAAACACACACTTGGGCCAAATCCTCTCGGTGCACTGTAGGGTGCTGCAATCTGGCCCAATCATTTTTTGTCTCTATGAATTTATTAATTCTCCAATGCATTTCATAATTTCAGATAAATGTCGTTAATTTGCAGCACCCATAATTAATTAACCGTGCATAGTATGTAAACATGTCCTATATGTAAAATGTTCAGAATTTTGTGTAGATTCATAATATCCAACTTTCAGCCCTGTTTAAAATGCTTAGACTTGCTATTTGCATTAATTTGCATAAATGCCATATGTAAAAGGTTTTATCCATAACTAAATAACCGTAGCTCCGAATTTAATAAACTATATATGTAACTTGACTAGAAAAATGTGTAGAATAACATGGTGCACTTTATTTTATTGTTTAATAAATATAAAACATTCTTAGTTCAGATCTTAATCAATTTCAAAATTAACATATGGGGTCGCTTCGGAAATACTATATGTTGCTTCCGCCCTCATTTAAAATGCCTAGATGATGTAGTTGTTCTTGCTTCACCTCTTGCCATGATGAACAACATTTAAAATGGTTGTTTAGTTAAAACAACCTTAACCACATTTCTCTTAATATGGAAATTTGTTGTATGTAGGTTCTCCCTCTCCATTTAAAATTGCTTAATTCCATCTTCATCTTATGCCGTGACCACCCATGTTAAACAACATTTAATATTGATGAGTATCTAAACGAGAGTGAACTAAATAATTCGAATGTGGAATTTCGTCAATATGCAACTCATTGCATATTGAGCTTCACTTAATGTGTAGTGTTTGACTATTGCATCTTGCCATGCCTTGCGTTGCATATTTAAACTTGACATGCATCATCATTGCTTGCGCATCATGTCATGAATATGTAAACATGTCCTATATGTAAAATGTTCAGAATTTTGTGTAGATTCATAATATCCAACTTTCAGCCGTGTTTAAAATGCTTAAACTTGTTGTTTTCATTAATTTGCGTAAATGCCATGTGAAAACGGTTTTAATCATAATTAAATAACCGTAGCTCCGAATTTAATAAACTATATGTGTAAATTGACTAGAAAAATGTGTAGAATAACATGGTGCACTTTATTTTCTTGTTTAGTAAATATGAAACATGCTTAGTTCAGATCGGGATCAATTTCATTAACATATGGGGTCGCTTCAGAAATACTATATGTTGCTTTCGGCCTCATTTAAAATGCCTAGATGATGTAGTTGTTCATGCTTCACCTCTTGCCATGATGAACAACATTTAAAATGGTTGTTTAGTTAAAACAACCTTAACCACATTTCTATTAATATGGAGAGTTATTATTTTGTTATACGTATGTTCTTCCTCTCCATTTAAAATTGCTTAATTCCATCTTCACCTTATGCCGTGACCACCCATGTTAAAAAAAATTTAATATTGATGAGTACCTAAACGAGAGTGAACTAAATAATTTGAATGCGGAGTTTCATCAATATGAAACTCGTTGCATATTGAGCTTCACTTAATGTGTAGTGTTTGACTGTTGCATCTTGCCATGCCTTGCCTTGCATATTTAAACTTGACATGCATCATCATTGCTTGCGCATCATGTCATGAATATGTTGTGGTGTTTACCGTGTCATTTGTTTGTTTCCGGATTGCTTCTTCTCGATAGAGTTCCGAAAGCGTTTCGGAGTGTGAGGATCCGATCCACTATGTTGATTCGTCTTCTTCACGGATTCGTTCTTCTTCCAAGCAGGATCTCAGGCAAGATGTACATTTCCCTGGATACCATTACTATCATTGCCATGCTAGTTGTCTCGTTTCTATCGCTATGTCTCGCTACCTACCACTAGTTTGTCAAGCCTCCCAAAATGCCATGATAAGCCTCTAACCCCTCCACGTCCCTGCAAACCATTGTTTGGCTATGTTACCGCTTGCTCAGCCCCTTCTTATAGCGTTGCTAGTTCAAGGTGCAAGTTGTTTCCATGTGACAACATGGATGTTTTGAGTTATGACAATATTATTGCTATTTAATTTATTGCACATATATACTTGGTAAAAGGTGGAAGGCTTGGCCTTTTGTTCGGACTTTTGTTCCACTTTTGCCGCCCTAGTTACTTGTGTACCGGTGTTATCTTCCGTATTGAGCGCTCCTAACATGCTTGGGCTTGTTATGGGGACCCCCTCGATTTTCGTTTTGGGATAAACCTCTTTTATCAAGGCCCAACATTGGTACTTCATTTGCCTAATAACTAATAAAATTTCATAGGGACCTGCCGACACCTGCGGATAATTTAATCAACAACCCGGGCCAGTGCTCCTCATGAGTGTTGGTCCAAACGGGCAGACTGCGGGGCCACCGTGGGGAAACTCGTGGTTTTTTTTTACTCGTAGGCTTTCCCATCTGGTAGTGCCCTGAGAATGAGATACGCGTGGCTCCTATCGGGATCTGGCCTGTCGCACAGCCTTGCTGGATTTGTTTTACCTTTCTCGAACATCTTGTGCACCGGGATTCCGAGGATACTTTGGGCTATCTCGAGGTTCAGGTTTTTCAATAGAATTCTGAGGATACTACGGGCTATCCCATGGTTGAGGTTTTCCACACAGCGTGTGGCTAGTTTGTGATGGATGAGTTGGAGCACCCCTGCAGTGTTAAATATTTTCGAGAAGCCGTGCCCACGGTTATGTGGCAACTTGGAAATTTGTTTAACATCCGGTCATAGAAAACTTAAAGTAAATTCAAATAAAATGCACCAACCGTGTGCGTAACCGTGACTATCTCGACTCGTGAGTTCTGAACCGAGAGAGAACATGGTGGGGTTATGTTTGACTGTAAGTAGGTGTTCAGGATTACTTAGTGATCATTACTAGTTTCCGACCATTTATGCGTAGATCACCCCTCTTATTCTTGTACTCATGAGTTAGCCACTCAAATAAATGCTTAATGCTTGTTGCAGCCTCACCACTTAACCATGCCTCACCCATTAAGCTTTGCTAGTCTTGATACCCATGGAAATGAGATTGCTGAGTCCCTGTGGCTCACAGATTACTAAAACAACAGTTGCAGGTACAGGTAATGCGATGCTTTGACGTGAGAGCAATGCTTGTTTGATTTGGAGTTCTTCTTCTTCTTCATTGATCATAGGACTGGTTCCAGGTCAGCAGCCTGGGATAGCAAGGATGGATGTCGCTTTTATCATTTGATTTCATCTGTAGTCAGACCCTGCTCTTCTGTATGGTGATTGAATGTATTGTTTTATTTGATGTGGTCGTGATTTAGCTTGTAGCGAGTGTAAGCCAATTCCATATACTCATCTCCTCTTTAAATGTACTTGTAACGATATCCATTCTTGCAAAATGACAAGATGCGCTGCTATCCCTGTCGAGGCACTCGAGCCAAAATAAGGATAGGATCGCATCTTGGGCGTTACAAGTTGGTATCAGAGCAGTACCGACCTAGGAGCCCCCTTGATTGATCTAACTTGGCCGAGTCAAGTCTAGAAAAAAAACTTTTTTTAGTCTAGTTATATATCGGAGAGTAGGATTATTTTTACTACACTTCTATGCTCTTGTGAGGAATCGTGACATAGGAATTTTAATTCTACCCTCTTCTCGCTCAAAACAATTTTAGGATCACGCGTGTATTTTGGAGCCTCTATGATACCGATGTGATGGAATTATGTACTTGGTGCCTCCTGTTTCCGAGGAATAGAGCTCCAAGGAATTCATGACACATCGTTATCGTTCAGTTTCCTTAGTACCTCAGGATGCGGATGTTCGAAATTGCCTCAATACCATTCGTGGTGCGAAGAGTGTGGCGGCACCCAATACTGGGGAGCGGGATCACATGCACTGCCATGTTTAGTATCGTTGTGATTACGAGGGTCTGAGGTAGATGAATTTCCGAGACCTCTGGTTGTGTGTTGACGGATGTGATACATTGGAAAGTAGTATTACTGCTAGGAGTGGAGTGATGGATTTTACTCCGTGTATCCATGGACCCGATTGCATAACCAAAGATTTCGGAAGTTCTTAGGTGGGAATTCAAGTAGTTACCTAGAATTATCCTTCCAACGAATGCATAATGGGTTATGTATTTGTTTCTGGCTTAAATTTGCAAGCTTCAACCTTTGTTTTGTTAGAGTATGGTAATTCGAGTTGCTTCGATGTCAAGTGGTGTTTTCATATCTTTTCTAAGTGGTGTTCTCATATTTCTATGGGAGTGCTAATCCTTTTGCTCAATCAAATTTTCATGTCAAATCTTATTCCTAACCGGTGCGCTTCTCTTCAAGATAATTCAATGCTCTCCAGTATTTGCAAGATCAATCCTCATATTTCTTTCCGGAGTTCTTTTCATCTGTCCTAAGTTTTCTTTGTTTTCCCCACCCCCCGCCCTTTTCTTTCAACGATTAAATTATCATCCAAGTGCCTTTCATTCATTGATGCTTCCGTTTTATATCCGGTGATTCATTGTGAAGAACCTCAAGTGCTAAGTTCATCATTCTTCGTCTCCGTTTCTTCCCCGGTGGATTAAATTTAACCTCTTGATGTTCATCATATTCTTATCCAAGCCTCTCTTCCTTATTTGTCTCTATCTATTCTATCCGGAGTGCTGAAGATATCTGTGAAGATTCGTGTTTCCGTTCAAAATCCTTCCAAATTACTTCGAGGGTCTCACCTCATCAAGTTCTTAAGTTGTACCGGTGCAATATTTCTTTCTAAGCAATTGTTTCAACGGTGTTTCCTTTTAGTGGGCCCATAACCCACAGGTTTTTTCCAGGATCTTACCTGCCTCTTCTAAGCTTTTCCGGAGATCTCCTCAAGTTCTTTTCAAATGTGATGTAAAATGAATTCCATCAGTCATATTACTTCTCGAAGATCGTTGCTAAATCATTTTCACCATTGGCTCAACCTTTTCCTTATTCATTGTTCCGGAGTGTCTCAATAATTCATGATGTTGTTTCTCGTCATCATTCTCAGCATAGAAGATCGAAGGAGTGTTTCTCTTAAATCTTCATCCATTCTCTTGAAGATTCATGGTTTCAGCTTGTTGCTATCCTCTCAAATTCTTTTTGATCATGAGAAAATTCCTCCCATATCTATTTGGAGCATTTCAGAGTTGTTTTCATTTCTCGATCTTCCGAAGGCCATCATTTCAGAAGATTTCTTTGTTCTCAGCTTTCAGCTTTTGTTCTCAAATTCTTCTCAGTTGATATCTCTTCGTTCGTATCTCAATTATTCTGGTGCCTTATGTAACTCTTCTTCTAGTCAGATCGTGATCTCTTCGTTCTCATGCATCTCCATTCATTCAGAGTATCCTCATTCGTTTCAAATTCTTACCGGTGTTCTCGTTCAAGAATTCTTCAAGTTTGCAATATCTCCATTCAATATTTTCAAGAAGAATAAGTGGTATGTCAAATCCATTGATTGCCATCAATTTAACATGATGAAGGATATGTATAACATAATTCTTATCCTTATTTCATCAAGTGATTTCAATCCTTCTTCTGGAGTTGTTCATGATATCAAATTCTCGATTCTAAGTTGTTCATCTTTTCTTTTCCGGAGTTCCAAGTTTTCTCAAGTATCTCATCGCGAAGCTTCATCTAAATCATGGCAAGGCCTCAATCTTGTTCTTTTGCAAGCTTCAATTCTTTTCTATCGTCCTTTCATTCTGGAGTTCTTCCCGATGGTTATTCATGGTGGTTCGTTAAGGATGCAATTATTTCTCAAAGTATTCTTCAAGATTCCTATGGTAGTACCTCAAGTATTCTTTATCTTGCATTTCAAAGTGAAATTCTTTCTCCCTTATATTTTGAGATGGTGTTATAGAATTCTTGATTATGAGGTGTCTCGAAGAGAATTTTTCAAGAATGAGATATTTAAACCCATGATTTTCTTCCTTGGAGATATCTTGGATTAGATTTCACCTAAAGCCTTTCCTAAGGATTGTTGCTATTTGCGGTGTTTATCATGATCCAAGTTTTAATGTATTCTTTTGGTGAAAGAAGTTTTGCATATCTTTTTGCTCCCAAGCAATCTTTGTTTCCATTTGTGGCCAGTTGTCGCCTCATAATTTTGAGATGTTTTCCATAAGCCCACAACAAGCTTATTCTTTTCGTTGTTGATGTTTCAACAACTCCGTTCCATCCTTCCTTGTAAAGATGCTTTCCAAATTCAATGGTGGTGGAAGTTGTCGTTTTCTTATCCATTCTTTTCTTGGCATTGATCTAGCTTCTATTCTTTTGTTCCGGAGGTAGTGTGATGTTGCTCCCTTTGTTTCATTATGTTGCTTGTCAAGATCATGTTCTTCCCTTGCTTGTCCATTTAACCAGAGTATTGTGTTCTCTTTTCAAGTTCTTTCTATCGTATCAAGTTTTGCTTCTATTTCTACCGAAGTGCTGCCGAAATTCTTTTTCTCTCGTTCCTTGTCTATCTCGTTTCAACGGGAGTGGTTGCAAATTCCTGTTTCTTCCTCATGCCATTCTTCATCTCTTTGCAACCTCTAAGTGTTGTTCGTTTCACTCGTTTGTCAAAGAAGCAGCTAAGTTTTACATCTTCCTTTCCTCTTCCTCTTCCCCTTCTCATTCTAAGATCTCGGGTTGACATCTCTTGTTAGTGGAGGAGAGTTGTAACAGCTCGAGACCGACGCTCTAGATGCCTTCCATTTATTTCGAGTTTCCCCATGTGACTTATGTGGTTGTTGCATTCATCATCACATCATCCGCATCATCCGCATTGCATCGGCACTTTGTCGCCATCATTTTTTTCAAACTTGCATCCATTCGTAGTTGCCGGTTCTTCCCGTTCTTGTCGGCGACCGTTTCGAGACCAACCACACACGCACGCGCCCGCGACATCAGTAAAATATCGTTTTTAAAAGTGCGTATAAAACATTCTTGGAATGGGTCGAAAGTTGGCGTGCGGTCATGATATAGTGTAGGTAGACCATCTGCCAGTGTTCGTCGCATTCGGAGGTCGTTCAATACACCAACGATTAAACGTATAGCGGCACTATAATCGGTTCAATCATAGATGTTTTTTCATATATAAAAACCCATTGCCCGCATGCCCGTGTTTTCTCTCTCTGCTATGCCTAGCATATCTGCACTGTGCATAGACCCCTCGCGCGCCCGATAACTTCCCCGAACCCAAAACGTATTATCGTGACCGTTGGATACGGATCAACCCCGTAATACCTCAAACCATCATCCGTTTTTCATTTGAACTCTCTAGCCTATTTATCTCGACCGTCCCATCTATATCGGAGGGTCTTCCTAGCCCCTAAATTTATAATCGTACATATATATATACGGCCTAACCCTAGACCAATCCCTAGAATTAGTCCCCTTGTCCCATCGCTACGCCGCCAACCACTCCTTCCTCGGGATCTCCTCCACCTCCCCTCACAGCCACCACCTAGTCTCCTCAGATTCTGCGCCCAGCCAAGTAGTGATCTGGACATGTCTATCTCCCGCAGGCGCCCGCGTCCGGCGCCCGGTTGCCCAGCCACTGTGCTCCTCGCCCTGCGCCCAAATCCCGACTGGAGCTCGCCGTGCGTCGACCCGCAACTCTCCGAGTTCCTCGTCCCCAAGCCTCGCTCCACCAGCCGACGCCTCGCGCCGCTCGCAGGAGCAAATGACGACGACGTGCAGGTCCCCTATGCTTCGTCCCTCTCCTTGCCTCCTTCTCCTGTGCTACTCCTCTTTATCTCCCTCTCTCTTTGTGATGCTTCACCAAGAGAGTCAACCAGCGCCCCAGCCTCACCTCGACGAGCCCCGCGGGAGCCGCAACTCGCCCGCCGCCGCGCCGGACCTTTGGATCCAGCGGGTTTTTGCCCGTTCCCACGTCACCCCGTGCATCCTGCGATTTGCCATGGAGAGCTCTCTCTGCCTCTGGTCGTTCAAGGGAGACGAACACAAGTGCCTGCTCGTGCTTGTTTTGACCACGGGTCAGCTCGCGTGGGCTGCAGCCTCCCAGCGCCAAGGCCCGCACCAGCAACCCCCAGCCACGGCAACAGAGCGAGCCGTCTCTGTTTTTGTGCTTCATATTTGTTCAGCCAGCAACTGGGTGTGCTTCATCTAGCCAAGAATGCATTTTTATCACAATTCCAAAGTATCTCAACTGGTTAACCGGTGGCTAGTGCCGCTCAATTCCATCCTGGATGTTTGGGGTTCCAATCCCAAACTCTCCCCTTTTGTTCCTCTGTTTAATTTATTTTCTGCGCACACACCCACTTGGTCCAAATCCACCCAGGCCACTGCAGGGTGCTGCAATCTGGCCCAATTTTTATTTTTTTGTCTCTGTCAATTTATTAATTATCCGGTGCATTTCATAATTTCAGAAAAATGCCGTTAATTTGCATCACACATCACTAATTAACCGTGCATCGTATGTAAACATGTCCTATATGTAAAATGTTCAGAATTTTGTGTAGATTCATAATATCTAAATTTCATCCCTGTTTAAAATGCGTAAACTTGTTGTTTGCATGAATTTGCATAAATGCCACGTGAAAATGGTTTTTATCATAACTAAATAACCGGAGCTCCGAATTTATTAAACAATATATGTAACTTGGCTAGAAAAATGTGTCGAATAACATGGTGAATTTTATTTTCCTGTTTAATAAATATAAAACATGCTTAGTTCGGATCTGGATCAATTTCAAAATTAACATATGAGGTCGCTTCGGAAATACTATATGTTGCTTCCGGCCTCATTTAAAATGCCCAGATGATGTAGTTGTTCATGCTTCACCTCTTGCCATGATGAATAACATTTAAAATGGTTGTTTAGTTAAAACAACCTTAACCACATTTCTCTTAATAAGGAGAGTTATTATTTTGTAGTATGTATGTTCTCCCTCTCCATTTAAAATTGTTTAATTCCATCTTCATCTTATGCCATGTCCACCCATGTTAAGCAATATTTAATATTGATGAGTACCTAAACGAGAGTGAACTAAATAATTCAAATGTGGAGTTTCGTAAATATGCAACTCTTTGCATATTGAGCTTCACTTAATGTGTAGTGTTTGACTATTGCATCTTGCAATGCCTTGCATTGCATATTTAAACTTGACATGCATCATCATTTCTTGCGCATCATGTCATGAATATGTTGTGGTGTTTACCGTGTTATTTGTTTGTTTCCGGATTGCTTATTCTCGATAGAGTTCCGAAAGCATTTCGAAGTGTGAGGATCCGTTCGACTACGTTGATTCGTCTTCTTCATGGTTTCATTGTTCTTCCAAGCGGGATCTCAGGCAAGATGAACATTTCCCTGGATACCATTACTATCATTGACATGCTAGTTGTCTCGTTATTATCGCTATGTCTTGCTACCTACCACTTGTTTGTCAAGCCTTCCAAAATGGCATGATAAGCCTCTAACCCCTCCACATCCCAGCAACCCATTGTTTGGCTGTGTTACCGCTTGCTCAGCCCCTTCTTATAGCGTTGCTAGTTGCAGGTGCAAGTTGTTTCCATGTGACAACATGGATGTTTTGAGTTGTCACAATATTATTGCTATTTAATTTAATGCACATATATATTTGGTAAAAGGTGGAAGCCTTGGCCTTTTGCTCTGTGTTTTGTTCCACTTTTGCCGCCCTAGTTACTTGCGTACCGGTGTTATGTTCCATATTGAGCGCTCCTAACATGTTTGGGGTTCTTATGGGGACCCCCTCGATTTTTGTTTTGGGATAAAACTCTTCTGGCAAGGCCAACATTGGTACTCATTTGCCTAATAACTAATAAAATTGCATAGGGACCCACCGGCACCCACGGATAATTTAATCAACAACCCAAGCTAGTGATCCTCATGTGTGTTGGTCAAACGGGCAGACTGCGGGGCCACCGCAGGGAAACTCGTGGTTTGGTTTTACTCTTAGGCTTTCCCATCAGGTAGCGCCCTGAGAACAAGATACGCGCAGCTCCTATAGTGATCTGGCCTGCCGGGCGCCCTTGCTGGATTTGTTTTACCTTTCTCGAACGTCTTGTGCATCGGGATTCCGAGGATACTTTGGGCTATCTCGAGGTTGAGGTTTTCCACCCGAATTCTGAGGATACTACGGGCTATCCCGTGGTTGAGGCTTTCCACGCAGCGTGTGGCTAGTTTGTGATGGATGAGTTGGAGCACCCCTGCAGGGTTAAATCTTTTCGAGAAGTCATGCCCGCGGTTATGTGGCAACTTGAAAATTTGTTTAACATCTGGTCATAGAAAACTTAAAGTAAATTCAAATAAAATGCACCAACCGTGTGCGTAACCGTGACTGACTCTACTCGTGAGTTATGAACCCAGAGAGAACACGATGGGGTTACGTTTGACCGTAAGTACGTGTTCAGGATCACTTAGTGATCATTACTAGTTCCCGACCGTTTATGCGTAGATCACCCCTCTTATTCTTGTACTCGTAAGTTAGCCACTCAAATAAATGCTTAGTGCTTGCTGTAGTCTCACCACTTAACCATTCCTCACCCATTAAGCTTTGCTAGTCTTGATACCCTTGGAAATGAGATTGATGAGTCCTTGTGGCTCAGAGATTACTACAACAACAATTGCAGTTACAGGTAATGCGATGCTTTGACGTGAGAGCAATGCTTGTTTGATTGGGAGTTCTTCTTCTTCTTCTTCTTCTTCTTCTTCTTCTTCATCGATCATAGGATGGGTTCCAGGTCGGCAGCCTGGGATAGCAAGGATGGATGTCACTTTTACCGTTTGATTTCGTCCGTAGTCGGACCCTGCTCTTCTGTATGGTGATTGAATGTATTGTTGGATTTGATGTAATCGTGATTTAGCTGGTGGCGAGTCTAAGGCAATTCCATGTACTCATCTCCTCTTTACTTGTACTTGTAACGATATCCATTCTTGCAAAACGATGAGATGCGCTTCTATCCATGTCGAGGCCCTCGAGCCAAAATAAGGATAGGATCCATCTTGGGCGTTACACTTTACCCTCCATCCAGCAGCCACCACCAAGGGTGATGAAAATCAGTTCATCCTCTAAGAGAGAAGAAGAGAGAAAACCAAGTGAGAAAGGGAAGAAGAGGAAGATTGAAGGAAGAAGCAAAGGGAGTTCCTACCCAAGGTTGTGATGCTCCAGATCCACCACCTTTTCTCCTTCAAGCTCTGGTTCCACCATCTTTGGTGAGATTGTTCCAATCCGTAGATCTTGATCCCCAAATCCTATTGTTTTCATTCAAGATTCAGAAATCTTGATGTATGAGATCCTCTAGTGATATCTAGAGAAGAACTTGTTGTATCCCACATTTGATAATAGTGGAAGTGGATTTGGGTGGCTTCGGCCCATGGTTTTTCCCCTCAAGTTGAGGGGCTTTCCACGTAAAAATCTGGTGTCTCATTGTTGATCCTTGCTGCGGTCCAGAAAGTTTCCCCTACCACAAGACACTCCAGAGAGGATTGTCTTGCCTGCTGCGAAACATTTTACCACATGTGCATTTATGTGCTAATTCCCAACATGATATGTTGTACAACAGTGTGGTGCTTGCTTCCTTTCAGAGAGGTAGGATGAGACGTCGGCCAGGTATGGCAACCAATGATGCCCACGCCCCTGTTAGCCACTACTCATCCTTCTACCTTTGTTTTTTTCTTCATTTGTGCTTAACCCATCCATCAATTTGATTTCATTCATATTCGTGTAGTTTGATTGGGTAGTAGATACTCTACGTTGCTAGGTGTATGTGTTCTTTCCCCATAGGTAATTTTTGCACTACTTCTTTCCCTTCATTGATTTACTTTGTCGTGCCCTCCCCGCTCCCTAGCTCCCACCTTCCCTGTCGCAGGTCACTCCGACCGCGGCGGCCACCTTCCTGTTGCCGGTCACTCCGACCTCGACAGCCACCTTCCCTTACTCCGCTCGAGCCGCTCTGGTGAGCATGGAGAGCAGCCCCTGCTCGTTCACCTCCTCCTTTCGGCGTGCCGGAGAGAGACCGATGGTCTCGGGGCTGGGCTACTCCTCTGGCCCAGAAGCTTCAGAGGCACACGGGTCACATCTTCCTCCCCCCTGCGACAGCCACGGCGACGGCCACGGTGGGGGCAGGGGCTTTGGAGCAACCCCCCACCCCCAGGAAGGAGCTCTGGAGGTGTCGTCATGGACAGGGAGGTCAGGCCCCGCAGGCTTCCCTTCCTACCACCCGTGAGCATCGCGAGGTCTCCCAAGAGATGGTGGGCCTCTGTATTTGTTGCTTTGAAGAAGGCCATCTACGGTGGGATTGCACCAACGAGATTGTGTGCTTCCGCTGTTCATGTCTGGGGCACATCTCCAAGGACTGCAAACGCCCTTGTAGCCCAGCTTCGGAGGTGGATCTCAGTAGGCAGACCACAGTCAAAGTGGCGTGCTGGGACCCGGGGGCCACCGGTGTTGCGGGAGGTTCGAGAGGCAGGCTCAGCAGCAGGGAAGTGACACCGCCACCCCTCCTCCCGCGGTCGCGGATGCCCAGCCCCTCGTTTGGCCACGGTTGATGGTGTCGCGCCTGCAAGCACCTCCTATGGAGGATCTCCACCCCCAGGATCTCTACATCTCCAGGCGCATGCAAGCAATTGGGGAACTCGAGCAGTGCCTTCATCTTGCCATGGTGGCCTATGTGGGAGGCGCAAGGCGGGACATTTCACCGGCATTCGTGGTGGAGGATGTTGGTGCGGTTCTGGACATCGGGTCGGAGTTGCTTTCAGTGATGCCTCACTGCCTAGAGGATTTCATGGTGATCTTTGCGAGGCCAGAGCATCGGAACAGAGTGGCAGGACGGCTGTCGGTGGAGTATCAAGGGGTCTGCATCTTCTTCGGGAAATGGAATCATCACGCACAAGAGGTGTACTCTAGGTTCAGCTTCAAGGTCTCTCTCGTCATGGAGGGCCTACCGCCACATGCCTAGATGAGAGAGGTGGTGGAGGATTTGTTTGGCTCGTCCTGTTTGGTTGGCATGGTGGTGCCGAAGTCGAGCTCGTGTTGGGACCTTTCGGCATTCAAGTTCACGACATGGATTGCTGATCCAGAGACCATTCCTTCTCTTCGCTGGCTTGCAATCCCAGAGCCGGGGCTGCTCGCGCCCATGGTGGACTCATCTGTGTTGTAGTACAAGATCTTGATCCACCTGGACTCGATCTCTGACTACAGGGAGCGGTTGGAACCATGGTTTCTTGAAGCTTCATACAGTATTGGGCAGAGCGGAATTCCAGACTCCGACGACAACTTCAGTGGCGGCGGTGGCGGTGACATTGTTCTGCAGCGACAGCACAGGCAGTTTGGCATGGGTGATGATCGTGGAGGCGAGCAGAAACAGGGTCAGGGCTGTGCTCAACGTGAAGGAGGTGCGCCAGCGATGAGGTACATGACCGGAGATGACTGGAGGCTACCTCCGATGGAGCCAAGGGCTATGATTTCAGCTGCTGGGCCCGCACTGCCAATTCAAAATAGGCTAGTGACCAGGATGTCTGCTTTTGACCGACTTTCAGATAAGGCGGGAACACGGGAAGCAATGAGAAGGAGACCAGTTCCAAACACCACCACGGCTGGGTTGGTTGGCATAGGTCGTGCACCCATTCCAGCATAGGAGCTAGCTGGTAGGCCCCTGTCCTTGGCTGCCGAGCCGAATCGGGTGCCGCAAGAAGAAAGGAGTGGTGTTGTGCGGGGAGATCCTGCCCCCGTCGTGGCACGTGACAACTGTGTGCAGATAACTAATGGGAGCCAGGAGATGGAAAAGCAGACTGCATCGGATCCCATGGGCTTGACGGCCCATGCAGAGGTGATGGTGATACCTCACACTGATACGATCGTGACCACCAATGGGAATCAGGAGATGGAAAACTGGACCGCATCGGATCATGTGAACTCGCTGGTCCTTTTGGAGAGGAGGGAGAGACCTGTCCAGCAGGTGACACCCACCTAAGAGGGACCCACTATGGAACGACCGTTGGAGCTGCATGTCAAGGACGTGGGGTCAGGGGAGGTTAACCAGGCATTGAATACACCGCGTGGTCCCACAACAGCGTCGCCTTCGAGGGGCCTAGAAGAACTTATTGCACAAGCATGCATGCAGGCATGATCTGACCGTGGGGCCCATGACGATGGGATACATTCATGTACGAAGGCCAGTAGCATGGCTACAGATGACATGCATGCCGCTGATTCAGGAATTGGCTCTGACGCTATAGTTGTCAGATTTCGAGCTCCGCAAAACCCTCAAGGTTCAAACACAGGGGCGTGTGCGAAGATCCCCTGTAGCCTCGCCCTACCTTGCTCACTACACGATGGTTAGGATGATGAACTCCAACAATGACGAGGAAGAAGATGCACACGGTGGTTTACCCAGGTTCGGGCCGCTGCGAAGCGTAATACCCTACTCCTGCTTTGGTGGATTGCCTCTCGAGGAGGTGCGGTGGATGAACTAGTACAATGATGAGGAGCCTCGCGAGGGTGCTCGAGTGGTGTTCTTGGCTCTCTGCCCTGTTGGGTGTTGTCTTCTCTCCTCCGTCCGTCCTCCTCTCTACGGTGCAGCCTATCCTCTACTTATAGCAGCGGCCCGGGTCCTCTTCCCTTATCGCAATGGCGGGAAGGATCCCACAACGGCCAAATTCGAAGGGGGACAGGAGTACATCCCCGCCCTGTCCAAAGGTGGTCTTCGCCTGCAAAGTGGCTGTCGATGATGCACAGGTGGGCTCAGCGATAACATCCGTCCTGCTGGGCTCGTGGTCGTGGTCTTGTTGCACCGGAATGGAAACCTTTGGGGGGCGCTTTGGGAACCCGCGTACGTCCTTGCTCCCTTTGCACCAAAGGGGAAACTGCACCATCTGGCGCTCTGCCGCCTGCCTGTCCTTCCTTGCGTCATCCTTGACTCCTGAGGCCGGGTTCTGCATAGAGATCTCCACCGCTCTGGAGGGGGCCTGAGGAGGCCCATCCTTCGCGGGTCTTGGTGCTGTTCTTCCTCGCGAGCTTGGGTCCTCGCGAGGGCCTTGTCTTCAGCAGGGCTGTGCTAGGCCATGCTTGGCTTGTGAGGTGGGCCACGCCCTGGGCCGTAGGTAGGCGGGTCTGGGTACCCCCATTCCTAGAACGCCGACAGTAGCCCTCGGGCCCAAGGCGCGCTCGAGCCGGCTTCTGGGTGAAGCCGCTGAGGACGGCCCGCAGCGCCGCGGGCCCCAAACGCCTGCGGACCAGGCTCTGCGCGCGCCGAGCGCCTGGGCGGTGATGCCCCCGCTCCCCGAGGGTGTCAGGAGCCGTCCGGGTCAAACTGATGCGACACCCGTGTGCGGCGCCGGCCATCATTGCCCTTCCTTGAATGCTGCTGCTCCCTCGGGCTTCCGCTTTTCGGGCCACGCGGATGTGAACCGACAATCGGCAAGCGATGCGACGCGGATGGGACTGCGCTGGTCGAACCGCCCTGCGGCGCCCGAGAGGCGCACGACGCCTTCCCTCCCACGACGCTTCGCGGCTGCAGTTACGCCTATAAATCCGCCCCGCCCCTGGGGGGGGCATTGCAGTCTCAAGGTGTCTTCTCGCTCCCATTGCTCCACAGAAAAATCCTCTCCTCCTCCTTGCTTCCCCTCTCCCATGGCGTCTGGAGGAAGTGCTGCGGGCGCGGGGAAGCGTGCGGAACCATCGGCTACTTCGTCCCCTTCCGGAGGCAGCAGCAGGGGGCCTTCGGGGCCGACGCAAGTTCGCCGGCGCTGGGCCATGGTCGATGAGTGAGTATTCCGCCGCCTCCCCCTTTCTTAGTTGTCTCGTCCAGTGCACCCGACCTGATCCTCTCCTTCCTCCAGGGCGCCTGCGGCCAAGAAACGCAGGCTCAGTGAACTCCAAGAGGAGGTGGACGCGCTGCGGGCTCAGCTGGCGACCGCTGAGGCCGCCTTCCAAGCTGCCCTCAGGGGTGAAGCGGAGGCCAGGGCGGAGCTGGCGTCCCTCTAGGCCCAGGTTAAGGAGGCAGCCAACGCCGTGCAGGGCGCCCAGGATGAGGCGGCGCATGCCAAGATGCTGGAGTCTCTGCGCGCCGAGCAGTATCTTGACATCGCCCGCCGCGCGGCCGGCGCGGTGAGCCAGTTCGTCGGGGAAGCCCCCGCGCTGCCGTGGGCGCACGGCGACGGGGGCTATCCTAACTTCTTCCGGAGGGTGGTGGAGGCGCTGGAGACCGGCATCTCCCACGTGAATGCGGACAACGAGTCCGACGCGCGTAACCTCCTGGACCTCGCCTTGACGCCTCGGAGCTCGACCTCCAGCGCGTCGGGGAGTGGGTGTCTTACGAGCTCCAGCGGCCCCTCCGGGACGAGGTGCGCCCGCACGTGGAGTCCCTGGTGGAGCGGTTCATCCAGGTGCCCGCCTCCAGCGGGGAGGACGACTCCGGTGCCGAGGCGGCCGGTGGCGCGGGCGGCGACAGCGACTCCTCCCTCTAAGCATCCCCTGTTTCCCTTTCATGGTTCCTGTAATATTTAAGAAAAACTCGGCCCCGGAGGGCGTTAGCCTTTTGCATATTACCTTTGTCTCCGTCCTTCCTTTTCTTAAACCGCCGGTCGCCTGCTTGCCGTGACGTGACTTAGTTTCTTTGCGCGGGGCTCGGTGCCGACGCCGCTGCGGTCTGGCGACGGCTGCCGGCTGGGCCCTCACGAGGCGTCCTCTCCTGAGGGGCTGCTTGTGGCCGCCGGTCCCCGGGTTCGTGGCCTTGCTGCTCGTCGTGGCAGGGACCCTCCCCTCGTGCTGTTTCTTCTGGCGCCTCAGGCCTCAGGGATCTCGGTGGCCGCGCGTGGTGGCCCGCAGTACCTGCATCCTCACATTAGTGCGCACAACCCTGATCCCGTCCTCGGGTCGTCATTAGATCAGGATGCTCTTGCTTGGTTCGGTAGTGTACTTATCTTGTAGGGCGGTGACAATCTCGTGCGTCACGAGGCGCGGCCGGGTTGTCCAGATAGTCCGCGGTTCCTCCTGGGACGCTTCCTCCTTGTTTGTGGGACGGTTTGGGGGCCCTTTCGGCACTCTGTGTCTGCAGGCCCGAGTCCCGCACATTTCTCGACCATCGTAAGTGACGTCCTGATCACCAAGACGCAACTATGGGGTGAGGCCTCTACACCCTTGACGCCGACCGGATCGCCAGGACGACATCAAGGGCCGAGTGGCTATTTGACCGGTAAGGCTCCTGAGGCGCGCTGCTCAGGAGCCCCCTTTGACGCTCAAGCAGCTCTACGTCGGCAGGTCCCAGTCCCGCACATTCCTCGACCACCGTAGGAGCGTCCGGATCACCAGGACGCGACTACGAGGTGAGGCCTCGACACCCTTGACGCCGACCGGATCGCCAGGACGACATCAAGGGGCGAGTGGCTATATGACCGATAAGGCTCCTGAGGCGCGCTGCTCAGGAGCCCCCCTTGACGCTCGAGCGACCCCCATTCCGTCCTGTCGGCTGCTGCCTTGGGGGGCATTGGGGCCTCCCGAGGCTCCATGTTGCGGTACCGTGCTGTGGTCGCAGCCCCCGAGTGGGGCTCGACCGCCAAAAGATGCAAGTCCCTGAGGCAACAGGGCCTTGCTATCCAGCTCCGAGGCACCTTGGGGAGGGCCGGAGCACACGGGCTCTTGCGAAACACCAATTCAGAGAAAGAGACTCCAAGATCGGAAAAACGAGAGAACGATGAGAGAAAAGTCCCAGCCCCTTTTTCTTTTAAAAATAGAGTTCCGGAATTCTCAAACTTCATTCCTAAAAGTGGCAACTCGAACACCAAAAAGAAGCAAGCAACTGCCGCGTCCGGCACCCAGGCTAGTCTTCGTCTTCGTCTTCCCCCAGCGCGGAGCGTAGGGCATCCACGTTGCGTGGGCATAGCCATTGGTGGGTAGTGTTGTCCGCCAGCACGGAGCTTGGGGCTTCCACTTGGGCGTGGGATGGAACCCCTCCGCGTCCTCTGGGGGCTCCGGGCATATACAACCCACTCATTATTACGTGAGAGTGTCACGGCCGTAGATAGCTGGGCAAGCCCCCAGGCGCACGGCCCGGTTGCTCCCAACTCCGTCAAGATCCATCCCGTGCATTTCTGCTCGGTTGCGCGCCTCTATGACCCAAACCCGAATGCATTGTTCCCCGCGTAGCCGCAGGATTGCGCCCCCGCAGCCCAAACATGAGCACAATGCATCTGGCACAGCCATAAAGGTGTTTTGTCGATGAAGCCGCCTCGTGAAGCGTCAGGGCGCTGGCCTGACAGTGTCCCGAGGGCCTCGTGAGGCCCGGCCTCCCGAGGCTGTGCCAGCGCTCCAGTTGCCGCGGGTGGCCCGCGCTACTTGTGTCTTGCTGCTCCCCCCCCAGGCCGTTACTTCTGAGGCCTCGGGGCTTGGCTCGGTGTTGCTTGCTCGCGGGGGCGACGGCGTGCGCCGTGCCTCACGGGCACGGGGGCGTCCTCCCTCTTTCCTCCGCATGCGTTGTCCAGGCTAGGTGCTCCGTCGGTAGAGCCCCCAGGCCCGGCTCGGAGAGGACGCCCAGGATACCCCCTATTCTTGGGGGGTGTTGGCGCTCGCGACAGGCGCCTGATCCATCCGACCATCCGGAGGTACGACGTAGCTTGGTACATAGGGCTCTACATAAGGGCCCAGTTCTCCTCCTGAGCCGCCCGGTGGGGCGCCGAGGACGGCCCCTCCGGGCGGCGGCGGGGCGTCGCCATGTGCGCGCAGCCCACAGACCCTCCTGCGACGAGCCTCAGCTCGAAGTTGCTTACCTCTGCCACCGCCACTGGGTGGGCCGCGTGCTTCCTGGCGTGGACTGCTTCCTTGGCGATCCGATGCGCCTTCGCCGTGGTTGCTTGCTTGTCCGGACGCCTGCGCCGCCTGCTCCCTGCGCAGGATGGCGCACTCCCACCTAGTTAACCCAGGCTGTTGATGGTCTGTAGGGTCACGGAGGCGCGTGTTGGTGCGCGCATGGGGCGCCCCGTTGTTTCCTCCGAGCGTTCCGTCGTCGGGGCCGGGCTGCACCCCGAAACCGGTCACCGGAATTCGGAGGAGAAGGAGCATGGCGTGCGGCGGGCCCCGCTCGGGCTCGCCCAGGGCCTGAGGGGGCGCGCCGTCGGTGGGCTAGGCGACAGGCACGGCG
This sequence comes from Elymus sibiricus, assembly GCA_039707655.1. Taxonomy (NCBI): domain Eukaryota; kingdom Viridiplantae; phylum Streptophyta; class Magnoliopsida; order Poales; family Poaceae; genus Elymus; species Elymus sibiricus. Next base: position 174,732,383 of record CM077669.1, read on the forward strand.
AACGAGCCCCCGGCGCCTGACGCCTGCGGCCTTGAAGAAGAGTGAGGAGCCATGGCCCTCCGCGCGACGTTGACCAGCTCTGCGATGTGGTCGGCCCATGCATCGAAGCCCCCATGCGTCGGGCGGTGGCAAAGCATCTCGCTTGCCATCAGCAACGCATCGTGTGCGTGGAGGTCTCCCACGTAGGTGCAGCGCGATGTTGGTGCCGGGGGCGCCACCCGTCCGCCGTGCGCTTGGGCGGCGCGAGGGGCGACGATGGTGGAGACAACACTGGCGGCTTGATACTGACCGCCCAGCGTCGTGCCGCTGGGGCGTGGGTCTCGGTCAGCAGCGGCAGGGTTGGTGAAGACAGATCCGCCATGGACGGAGGCAGCTTGTTGGGTGCTGTCCATCGGAGCGGTGAGGCGTGGGATGAGCAAGGCTTGAGGAAGACTTTGACATGCCCCCTACCCGGCGCGCCAAATGTCAGATTTCGGGCTCCGCAAAACCCTCAAGGTTCGAACACAGGGGCGTGTGCGAAGATCCCCTGCAGCCTCGCCCTACCTTGCTCACTTCACGATGGTTAGGATGATGAACTCGCACGATGACGAGGAAGAAGATGCACACGGTGGTTTACCCAGGTTCGGGCCGCTGCGAAGCGTAATACCCTACTCCTTTTTTGGTGGATTGCCTCTCGAGGAGGTGTGGTGGATGAACTAGTACAATGATGAGGAGCCTCGCGAGGACGCTCGAGTGGTGTTCTTGGCTCTCTGCCCTATTGGGTGTTGTCTTCTCTCCTCCGTCCGTCCTCCTCTCTACGGTGCAGCCTATCCTCTACTTATAGCAGCGGCACGGGTCCTCTTCCCTTATCGCAATGGCGGGAAGGGATCCCACAACGGCCAAATTCGAAGGGGGACAAGAGTACATCCCCGCCCTGTCCAAAGGTGGTCTTCGCCTGCAAAGTGGCTGTCGATGATGCAGAGGTGAGCTCGGCGATGACATCCGTCCTGCTGGGCTCGTGGTCGTGGTCTTGTGGCACCAGAATGGAAACCTTTGGGGGGCGCTTTGGGAACCCGCGTACGTCCTTGCTCCCTTTGCACCAAAGGGGAAACTGCACCGTCTGGCGCGCTGGCGCCCGCTTGTCCTTCCTTGCATCATCCTTGACTCCTGAGGCCGGGTTCTGCATAGAGATCTCTGCCGCTCCGGAGGGGGCCTGAGGAGGCTCATCCTTCGCGGGTCTTGGTGCTGTTCTTCCTCGCGAGCTTGGGTCCTCGCGAGGGCCTTGTCTTCAGCGGGGCTGCGCCAGGCCATGCTTGGCTCGCGAGGTCGGCCATGCCCTGGGCCGCAGGCAGGCGGGTCTGGGTACCCCCGTTCCCAGAACGCCGACAATAGTCACACCAAGCGCAGGCGAGCAGGCGGAGATGGCCATTCTCACCGAGGGCATGACCAGACAGAAGCTGTGGCTTTTTCAAGACTGAAGACCTTTTGCACACACAATGTGAAGAAGCTCGCTCCCCCACTACTAAAGGAAGTTCAGGCCTCAACGGTCAAACCACAAGCTAATGCTTTCACACCCAGGCGCAACACACGAGTTGCCAAACATTCAGCCCCTCCAAGCGCCACCAAGGCCACACCTGCGGAGAACCTGCCGATGTGCGCTCTACGCTTGGTACCGAAAGATCTCATTGCGGATGAGGAGGATGTACAAGATCTCAAAGACTTGTTTGATTCGCCACTTCGCGAACAGCACATGTGAGTGATTGTTGCTCTCTTTGGCAAAGTGGTGCCAATGAAGAGCATGGAGTGTGGAGGCAATGTGATCGCCTACAGTGGAGAGGGTGTTGGATCCTATCCTCTTGTCATGGAACCAAACCCCCTGCTTATTTGCTGGAACATGAGAGGGCTTAACAACCCTGCGAAGAGAAATGCGGACAAGGAATTCCTTGACACGGTCAAGATTAGTCTAGTATGTTTGCAGGAGACCAAACTAGATGTAATTGACAAATTCACTATAATGCAATGTCTTGGGCCATCTTTCGACGGCTTTGCGTACGTACCATCTGTGGACACGAGGGGTGGTATACTTTTGGCTTGGAACTCCACAAGGGTGGATGTGGATAGACTGCAAATGGACGACAATTGCCTTACGGGCATGGTGCACACGAAGGTTGGGTCGCCATGGTGGATATCGGTGGTGTACGTGCCACAAGGAGACGATCTTAAGACAAAATTATTGGAAGACCTAAATGCTAGGAGAGGGGTTAGCTCAGGACCATGAATGATTTTGGGAGATTTCAACAAGATTTTGGGGGCTTCCGAGAAGAGTAATAATAACCTCAACAGATCTATGATGAACAAATTTCGATGGTTAGTGGATGACAATGAGCTCAAGGAGCTATACATGCATGGTAGGAGATTCACTTGGTCTATCGAGAGGGAAAGAGCCGATATGACCAAGATTGATTGCATCCTTGTTTCCATGGACTGGGAGTTGGAGCATACGAAAAGCTTACTGCAAGCCCTCTCCTTTGGAGTCTCGGATCACGCTCCTCTCCATCTCACCACGAGTGCACCTTTCCCGCGTAAGAAGCAGTTTAGGTATAAGCTTTTCTGGACTAAGCTCGTTGGGTTCTAGGATGCTGCAAGAGAAACTTGGGTGTGTGACGACCGCATCGTTGATCCATACAAGTGGCTAGACTCTCTCTTAAGAAACACAGGAGTAGCCCTCTAGGCCTGGGGACAGCAGAAAACAGGCAACATTAAGTTTCAAATGGCCATTGCCACTTGGATCATCTTCAGATTGGACAAGGCCTTGGAAGTGAGACAACTCTCGGATCTGGAATGGTGGCTCAGTGCTACTTGTGAGCTGCTTTGGGATTTTCCCAGAAGAGGAGAGGAGATGCAGTACAGTAGAAATAAGTATTTCCCTCGGTGAGAACCAAGGTTATCAAACAAATAGGAGAAACAAGAAAATTCCCTTCGACAACACCTACACACACAAAACCAAACACTTGCAACAAACACGGGCAAGAGGGTTGTCAAGCCCCTTGAACTTGTTATTTGAAAGGATTAAATCTTGATAGAATAGATATTGCAACTAATAAAAGTAAATATAAATATAAACAGACAACGAGGTAATTTAAGATTTTTTTTATGTTAAGATAGACTGGGGGCATAGTTTTCGCTAGAGGCTACTCTCTGGAAAATAGCATATGGTGGGTAGACAAATTATTGTTGGGCAATTGATAGAATTGCACATAATTATGACATGTTATTCATGGCAATGATCATGTATATAGGCATCACGTCCATAAACAAGTAGACCAAAACGATTCTGCATCTACTACTATTACTTCACCAATCGACCGCTATCAAGTATGCATCTAGGTATTAAGTTCATGACAAACAAAGTAATGCTTGGAACAAGATGACATGATGTAGAAAAACTAAGACAAGCAATATGTTCCGATCCCGTCGTTTTATCCTTAATGGCAACAATACAACTACGTGTCTTGACCCCTTCTGTCACGAGGATAGAGCACCACAAGACTGAACCCATTACAACGCACCACTCCCACTGAAGATAAATCAATCTAGTTGGCCAAACCAAACCGGTAGATTGGAGAGAGATACGAAGCTATAATATCATGCATATTGAAATTCAGAGAAGACTCGATAACTTTTCATGAATAATCTGATCATAAACCCACAATTCATCGGATCCCAACAAACACACCGCAAAATAAGATTACATTGAATAGATCACCGAGAAGATCGCGGTGAACTTTGTATCAAAGATTAAAGAGAGAGAACAAGCCATCTAGGTACTAGCCATGGACCTGTAAATCTGTGGTGGACTACTCACGCATCATCATGGAGGGAGCAAGGTTGATGTAGATGGCCTCCATGATCGATTCCCCCTCCAGTAGAGTACTGGAAAAGGTCTCAAGATGTTCTCCCATCGGAGCAGAGGCTTGCGGCAGCGGAAAAGTGTTTCGGGTGGCTCTCTGATGGTTTCCCAATATTTGAGAATTTATAGAAGTGGAATTAGGTCAAAAGGAGCCATGGGGGGGCACAAGGCATCAGGGCACGCCTACCCCCCTTGGGCGCGCCCTATTGCGTTGTCGTCTCCTCGTGTGGCTTCCTGACTCCTCCCGAAGCTTCCTCGGTCTCTTTTGTCTAGAAAAAATCGTCAAAAAGTTTTCTAGCGTTTGGATTTCTTTTGGTACAAATTTCCTAGAAAGCCAAAAACAAGTAGAAAACAGCAACTGGCACTTGGCACTTGGTTAAAAGGTTAGTTCCCAAAAATGGTATAAAGTAGAATATAATTGCAAATAAAGTATCCTAGATTGATAATATAACAACATGGAAAAATAAAAAATTATAGATACGTTGGAGGCATATCAGCACCCCCATGCTTAATTCCTGCTCGTCCTTGAGTAGGTAAATGATAAAAACAGAATTTTTGATGTGACATGCTACCCAACATGTAATCTCTTTTTAGTATGATCACTGAGAAACGATGAACTAATTGATATCAACATAATAATATCCATAAAAATAAACAGCATAATCATCACTATGCAAAATATACCATCCTTAAAGAATGTTAGCAGCACTCCGTCTTCACCGCATAAGTATAAATCCTGAGCACCCCAGAGTCAAACAAGGTAAATGGATCGTACTTCTAACTTACTTCAGCATTTTAAACTTCATGCAATAAATGAGCGTGAACCATTGATATAGCATATCGGTGGAATAGAGTGTGGTCGTAGATATCAAAGGAGTCAAAGTGGAAAAGAAAGTTTCGTATCAACTAGGCATATCAACGGGCTATGGAGATGCCTATCGATAGATATCAAAGGGAGGAGTAGGGATTGCCATGCAACGGATGCACTAGAGCTATAAGTGTATGAAAGCTCAACGGAAACTAAATGGTTGTGCATCCAACTTTCTTGCTCATGAAGACCTAGGGCATTTTAGAAGCCCGTCATCGGAATATACAAGCCAAGTTCTATAATAAAAGATTCCCACTAGCATATGAAAATGACAACTCACGAGACTCTCTATATGAAGAACATAGTGCCACTTTGAGGCACAAGTGTAGTAAATGGATAGTAAGACTGCCCCTTCTCTCTTTTTCTCTCATTAATTTTTTAATTTTTTCTTTATTTTTTCTTATTTCTTTTTATTTTATTTTTTCTTTTCTTTTTTGTCTTATTTTTCTTTTCTTTTATTTCTTTTCTTTTCCTTTTTTTTTGGTGGGCTCATTTGGCCTCCCCCATTTGGTGGGCTCATTTGACCGTTCATCCAGACTTGTGGGGGAATCCTTGTCTCCATCATCCTTTCCTCACTGGGACAGTGCTCTAATAATGAAGATCATCACACTTTTAATTACTTACAACTCAATATTACAACTCAACATGAAACAATTATGATACTATATGAATACCTCTGGCAGTGTACCGGGATGTGTAATAATCTAGCTTAACATGTAGACATGATGAACGGTGGCTTTGCCACAAATACCATGTCAGCTATATGATCATGCAAAGCAGTATGATGATGAACACACAAGTCATGTGACGGAAGAGTGGAAGTTGCATGGAAATATATCTCGGAATGGCTATGGAAATGCCATGATAGGTAGGTATGGTGGCTGTTTTGAGGAAGATATAAGGTTGCTTATGTGTGATTGAGCGTATCGTATCACGAGGTTTGGATGCACCGGCGAAGGTTGCACCGACTCTCGAGGTGACAATGGGCAATGCACGGTACCCAAGAGGCTAGCAAATACAGAAAGGTGAGAGTGCGTATATCCATGGATTCACATTAGTCATAAAGAACTCACATACTTATTGCAAAGCCTTATTAGCTCTCTTGAAGAGAAGACTACCGCATACCCCTAGGGAGGAGGTTGGTAGGAGTTAACCATCGCGCGCTCCGATTCAAACAACACGATAGGATTTCATTTCAGACATAAAAACGCTCACACATCATCACCATGCCATGTTAATACTTAGATAAATAACAAATAACAAGACTTAATTACCAATATTCCTACTAACCAACAATAATGTACTCATTCCCTTTCATATTACTACATCAATATAATCAACACATGTTTCTTCTTTAGTGAGCTACATGAAAGTTATTATTATATCCCCCTTGAATACCTATCCTTTTTGGACTAGTCTTATAACTCGTGCCATTTACCATTCCAATTTCTTATTATACTCTCAAAAATATTTAAGTGAAGCATTTGATTTCAATCATTTATACAAAATTTAGATGTCGTCCTCCTCTAAAATATAAGTGAAGCACTAGAGCAACTTCCTAGCTCAAAAGATATGAGTGAAGCATATAGAGTATTCTACCAAATTATGATAACCGTGTGTCTCTATCAAGTATGTGTGTCTAGCAAACAATGATTGTAGCAATCTAACGGAGAAGAAAAATATAACACAAGATGCTCCAAGCAAAACACATATCATGTGATGAATAAAAATATAGCTCCAAGTGACATACTGATAGATTGGAGACGATAGAGGGGATGCCTTCCGGGGCATCTCCAAACTTAGATGCTCCGATATTCCTTGAATATTAACTTAGGGTGCCTTGGTCATCCCCAAGCTTAGGGTTTTTCCTCTCCTTATTCCTTCATCCATCATGTTCTCACCCAAAACTTGAAAACTTCAGCACACAAAACTCAGCAAAACCTCGTGAGATCCGTTATTATTATAGACATATCAAATACTTTAGGTACTATTATAAATTGGTTCAAATTTCATTATTGCATAATAGGTACTATATTCTAACTTCTCCATGGCTTATACCCCCCGACACAATCCATAGCATCACCAATACAAGCAACCTATGCAAGCAAAAACAGAATCTGTCTAAACCACAATAGACTATAAAGATCTGTAGAAAAACTATACTTCTGTCACTCTGAAAATTCAGAAAAATTAGGACAACCTGGGCCTTTCTCTAAGAATACTATGTCAAAAATTCAGATCAAAAAGACGTTCCAATAAAATCATAGAAATTATGCACTCAACGCAAAAGTTTCTGTTTTCGCACCGTATCAATTCTACTATCTTCCAAATCATCCCAAAGGCTTTACTTGGCACAAACACTGATTTAAACATAAAAACACAATAATTACTGTAGAAATAATCGTGTCAACACACCAAAACAGAAAGGAATTTGTTTTTAAAGATAACTATTGGGTTGCCTCCCAACAAGCGCTATTGTTTTATGCCCCTCGCTATGCATAATGCATAGTATCAAGTATTGTCATCCTTCTTACCATCCTTCAGAGATAATTGATCCAAATATTTCCTAATTAAATATTTTCTCTTGAACCTCTTTTTCCTAGTAGGTGATCTTAATTGTTTGAAGGGCCATGGTTGGTGATTTTTATATCCATAATATCATCATTATGATAAATATCATAAGAATCCTCAAATAGGACATGAATTTCATCATTAATAGGTTCTCTTACATTCTCATGCCAATCATTATAAAACCCTTTTGTCATTCCCTTTGCAATCCAATCAAATTTATACAAGCATTATAATAAAGGGATTCAATTAATTCTTCGTGAGGTACTCCCCTTCTCACAATAACTCTGAAACCTTCATAATCATTAGATTCTAGCCTACGCATATAATCTTCCAATGTCGAAATGGTTCCATTAACAATAGTAGGGTGTGATCCTACATAATTTTCAATAGCATTATAAGCATATGGAGTTTGACTAATTAAAAATTTACCACCGGTAATGGTGTCAAGAATGAATCTATACCAAGTAGTCACACCCGCATAAAAATTACGAAGCAAAATATTGGTGGATTGCTTATGAGTTGACCTATTTTGAGCATTGCAAATCCTATACCATGCATAGTTTAGACCTCTCCTCCCCTTTGTTTGAAATTGATCACTTCATTCTCGGGAGTACATGAAACAATAGAAGAACTATCCATGATATCAAGCAAGCAAGTAAACTAGCAAGTAAACTAACAAGTAAACTAGATAACTAAGCAAACAAGAAAATATATTGTTTTTGTATTTTTGTTTTTTATATAAAGTGAAGTATAATAGCAAATAAAAATTATAACAAGTGAAAGATAATTTATGTGTAGGGACCTGACGAGAATTTGATGATGCTCCCCGGCAACGGCGCCAGAAATTGTTCCTGCTACTTGCAAGCAGCATTGGGATTTTCCTCGAAGAGGAAAGGAGATGCAGTACAGTAGACATAATTATTTCCCTCAGTGAGAACCAAGGTTATTGAAGCAATAGGATAACCAAGCAAATTCCCTTCGACAAGACCTACACAAGCAAAACCAAACACTTGCACCCAACACGAGCAAGAGGGTTGTCAAGCCCCTTGAACTCGTTAATTGCAAGGATTAAGTCTTGATATAATAGATCTTGCAAATAATAAAAGTAAATATTAATATAAAAGGAAGCAAGGTCATTTAAGAGTTTTTGTTTTTATGTTTAGATAGACCCAGGGGCATAGTGTTCGCTAGAGGATTCTCTCTCAAAGTAGCATACAATGGGTAGAGAAATTACTGTTGGGCAATTGATAGAATTGCGCATAATTATGACATGTTATTCACGGCAATGATCATGCATATAGGCATCACGTCCATAAACAAAGTAATGCTTGGAGCAAGATGACATGATGTAGTGAAAATAAGACAAGCAATATGTTCATATCCCTTCATTTTATCCTTAATGCCAACAATACAAATACATGTCTTGACCCCTTCTGTCACGTGGATAGAGCACCGCAAGATTGAACCAATTACAACGAACCACTCCCACCGAAGATAAATCAATCTAGTTGGCCAAACAAAACCGATAGATCGGAGAGAAATACGAAGCTATAATATCATGCATATTTAAATTCAGAGAAGACTCAATAACTTTTCATGAATAATATGATCATAAACCCACAATTCATCGGTTCCCAACAAACACACCGCAAAAGAAGATTACATCGAATAGATCACCGTGAAGATCGCGGTGAACATTGTATTGAAGATCAAAGAGAGAGAAGAAGCCATCTAGGTACTAGCCATGGACACGTAGGTATGTGGTGGATTACTCACACATAATAGTGGAGGCATCAAGGTTGATGTATATGGCTCCGTGATCGATTCCCCCTCCGGCAAAGTACCGGAAAAGGTCTCCAGATAGCCTCCCGTCGGAACAGAGGCTTGTGGCGGTGGAAAAAGTGTTTCAGGTGGCTCTCTGATGGTTTCCCAATATTTGACAATTTATAGAAGTGGAATTAGGTCAAATGGAGCCACGGGGGGCCCACAAGGCATCAAGGCGTGCCTACCCCCTGGGCGCGCCCTGTTGCCTTGTAGTCTCCTCGTGCGGCTTCCTAACTCCTCCCGAAGCTTCCTAGGTATCTTTTGTCCAGAAAAAAATCTTCAACAAGTTTTTTGGCGTTTGGACTTCGTTTGGTACAGATTTCCTGGAAAACCAACAACTAGCAGAAAACAGCAACTGGCACTTGGCACAGGGTTAATAGGTTAGTTTTAAAAAATGATATAAAATAGCTTATAATTGCATGAAAAGTATCCTAGATTGATAATATAATAGCATGGAACAATTAAAAATTATTGATACACTGGAGACGTATCACTGAGAAGCACCTTGAAGCTTGTCCTACTCGGCCTCGCGTCGTTAGAGCGTACCATTGATAGACAAAGATAGCGGTTTAGATGGCTCAAAGAGGGAGACGTCAACACCAAGTTTTTCCAAAAATTCGCCAATGGTCGGGAAAAAAACTTCATCGCATGCATCAAAAGTGGAGAGGACATTGTGACGGACCTGACCATAATGGAGGAGATCTTCTCTGAATCCTTTCAGTCCATCATTGGAATGGCGCATGCCAGGAATCACTCGCTGGACTTGGAGTATTTGGGCATGCACCTGATTGACCTTAAGGGATTGATGCGATCTTTACTGAAGATGAGGTGTAGAAAACCATCAAAGAGTTGCATCCGGATCGCGCATCGGGCCTAGATGGCTATATTGGGGCATTTTTTCAGAAGTCTAGGCACATCATTCAGAATGGCATCATGGCGGTCTTTCTACTCTTCGTGGGAGATGGTCGAGGGTTCTCTAAACTGAATCATGCCTTGATCATTCTACTGCCTAAGAAATTGGGTGCGGAACATGTGGGGGACAACCGACCTATAAGCCTCCCACATAGCGTCTCTAAGATTTTGTCTAAGATGGTTGCGATGAGAATACGACCACACATGAAAGATCTTGTGATGATCAACCAATCAGCCTTCATCAAGGGGAGAAAGATTCACGACAACTTCCTTTTTATCCGGCAAGTAGCGAGAAAAACTCCCTATAGGAAGGGAAAAGGTGTGTTCTTGAAGCTGGACATGTCGCGAGCATTTGATTCCCTCTCTTGGCCTTTCCTATTCGAAGTTCTTAGAGCAAAAGGTTCTGGAGATAATTGGATCTAGTGGCTCTAGACACCTACAATCCTCTTCCACCAAAGTCCTGGTGAACGGAGTTCCAGGCAGGAGCGTCATCCATGCTTGCAGGTTGAGACAAGGAGACCCCATCTCACCCCTTCTCTTTGCCATTGCCATGGGCGCACTAACTGCAATTTTCGAGAAAGTGATGGACGTGGGAGTGATCAACACATATAGAGGTATCTCGGCTTGTCAAAGACTGTCTTTCTATACTGATGGTATTGCTTTATTCGTTCCCCCCACGGCAAATAACCCGAGCTTCATCAGAGAGGCATTGGAGGTGTTTGGGGAAGCATCGGGTTTGAAGGTGAATTATAGAAAATCGACTGCCACGCTCATTTACATTGTGCAAGATGATAAGGACAGGGTGGCCTCCCTCCTGCATTGTGCGCTCGCCGATTTCCCATGTCGATACCTGGGTCTTCAGCTTGGAATCAAGCAACTCACTAAAGCGGATTAGCAGACGCTGTTGGACATGGTCAGGAAGTTCATTCTAGCTTGGCAACAAGGGTTCTTAAAGTGTCCAGGTAGATTGATATTGGTGAAATTCGTCTTGCAAGACCGTCCTATACATATATTACTTGTGCTACAGCCGCCTCTCTCGGTCTTGGAGGATATGAATACGTGGATGAGGGCCTTCTTTTGGGCAGGAAAAGAGAAAGCAAATGGAAGGTAATGCTTGGTCGCTTCAAACACCATTTGTCGGCCAACGAGATTTGGAGGTTTGTAAGTCAAAAACTTAAGCATGCAAGTCGTGGCTCTATGTGTGCGTTTGGAATGGTTACGCCTTACCGGTATTGAGAGACCATAGCAAGGACTCGCCCTCATGGTGGACACCGAGGCTCGGCTACTCTTTGATATCATTGTTCGCATTGTGGTTGGGGAAGGTAACAGGGTACTATTCTAGAGAGACAGTTGGATCCACGGATTCGCAATCCAAGATGTGGTGCCTATGATCGTTGAGTTGGTGGTCACCCGGATCATCAACAATAGAATAGTTGAGCATGCCCTGAGGGATCAGAGTTGGATCACGGATATCAGGCCCACCACTTCGTTCATGGCCGTACTGCAAATGATTTACCTGCTTCAGGCCATCCCTTTGGTAGAGACAAACCCCACCATGCCAGATGATTTCTCCAGGCCGTGCGCTGCCTCGGGCATCTACTCGGCCAAATCGACTTATGACTGGCTTTGCAGAGACCTCCTTGTCTGCCCTTTCACCACCGCAATCTGGAGAAGTTGGGCCCCATCAAGTGCAAGATCTTCTCCTGGCTTGCCGCACAATACCACATTTGGACATCAGATCGGCGCGCTCGGCATGGGTTGCAAGACACGGCCTCGGCTTGTTTCACTTGCTTACAAGATCAAGGCAATGTTGATCATATTCTTGTGCAATGCGTCTATGCTCAGGAGACTTGGCACCTCTGCTTGGATGCGCTTCAATTACCCACTCAAAGGCCGATGGCAACAGACACATTTTCTTGGGATGGTGGATGCTACAGATACAACAATTCAGGAGCCGACAAGCGTGGCTTCGACACATTTGTCATTTGCATGGCTTGGTCCTTATGGAATTAAAGGAACGCCCGGGTCTTCAATCGAGCAGAGAAGCAACTAGGGGCTCAACCACTGTCTACTGAAATTCTCGATGAGATAAAGGATTGGAAAATTGCGCTTAGGGTGGCCGGAGGATTACAAAGATTTGTGAGAGAGTAGCGTAAGGTAGCTTCGATGGAGTGAGTGGGTGCAGTCTTGGGTTTCTTGTAACTCGCTAGACCTCTTGTAAATTGTCTTTGCTCTCTTCTATAAAAATACGGTACGCAATTTCCTTACTCTTGAAAAATAATTCTCTGTCGTGCTCGGCTATATACTTCAACTTCAGTGGGTCTATCTTTTTATTATTGGTTCCTGCATATTCTATTGTTACACGTAGACCTTTCAGATTTTTACTAATCTTCAATTCTGATAATCTGAAAGGGGAACTTCCTGGAGGTCGAAATGTATTTCTCGCAATGGTTACTATGGATACACACGCAGAAATATTACTGGATGATGTGTACTGATTTCCACTAGCGTGCATATTGCAATATTTTCATAACTATTGTCTTCAGGGTCAGTCAAATTGTCAAATATAACACAGCAGTATCTCAAGCAACCTGTTTGAGAAAATCACACATATTTGATTCAATTTTCAGAAATGCCAGCAAGCAAGTTTTCAACGTGTGGTGTTCAAACTTTCAAATATTTATTGGGGCAATGTTAGTACTTCATACAAGAGTAGTAATTAGTACAAATTTCATACATCTTTCAAATGGAGGGTACTATGGTTTGTTAGAGAAATATGTTAGGAATGTAGGTGCAAAACTAAATATGGTGAACGGCCCACAAAGTAGTTATTAGTATTTCTTATTTTCTTTACATCTACTTTATGCACATTGCGTTGATAGGTATTTAGATTAATGTTTCCGCAGCGACGCGTGGGGCGTTATCTAGTATCCTATTAGAGTATGGCGGCGGTCATATTTTATAGAAATAGACGAAATCTCATGCTTCACTTACATCTTTTTGAGAGTATAAGGCATGAGGAATGGTAATTTGCATGTGTTATAAGACTAGTCCAAAAAGGAAAGGGATTCAAGGGGGATATAATGAAAACTTCCATGTAGCTCACCAAATATGAAACAGAGCTTCATTATATTGATGCAGTAATATGAAAGGATATAGGTTCATGACCGTTGGTTAGTAGAAATATCAGTGTTAAAGTTTGTTATTTACTTCTCATCTTAATAATGGTCATGGCATGGTGATGCGTTGTGAGCATTTTTATGCCTGAAATGAAATCCTATCGTGTTGTTCGAATCAGGGGCAGGTGTCGGTGTACTAAAGAACAGGGCCATTAGTACCCGGACTTGTGCACGAGACGAACACGGCCTCTGGACCGGCAAGATGTTGTCGAGAAAGCATCAACCTCCTAGCTACATCAAGCGAGGACCCAAGCAAACCGGCAAGCCTCCTTGCCGGAGGACTCGGCTGCCAACGCACCCACCAAGATCTCCACTCGCCAAGCAATCGCTCCACGTCGCCAGGCTGACTGTCTACATTGACTAGGTGTCCAGCGGGCAGGCGGTTAGGTTGATCTGGTCGGGGCGCGTGGCAGATCAGGGGACTTAAAGCAGCTTTAATGACACTTGTCCTACGGCGTGGCAAAGGAATAAGAGGTAGCTGGGTGAACGGCACAGAAGGAGAGACGATCCTTGCCGGGAGACGTCGCCAGAGCGACACCTCATGGCACATTAAATGCGCATGTCCTAATCCGTCAGAGTTAGGTATTTCCTTTTATAGTTCTTGCCAGTGATTTTGGCAGGTAGAGTATACATTGTTTACTCCATGCAATGACCCTTCTAGCCACTGTGGTAGCCCCTTAGCCTATAAAAGGAGGCCCATGGCTGCCTTTACAAAGGTCGACACTACGTTCATTTGCACGCATAGCGTCACTCCCTGAGCATTCCTTGCCGGGCACTAGCACTCCTGTAGGGTGAACCCACATAATCCACTAAAACACAGGACGTAGGGTTTTACGCTCCGGCGGCCCGAACCTGTCTAAACCCCTAAGTATGCATGGATCGATGATGCTCTTTGCGCCAGAGGATCTCCCCAGCCGAACCACGAAAGGGGCCTTGCCGGCCCCATAGATTTCCGTACGCCGACATCTTTGGCAAGCCAGGTAGGGGGCTCCCTTGCGTGAACCTCCGTCGATTTCCGCGTGTCCTCGAAAACAACTTCATCGGTGCCCATGCCCACCAAGAAAGCCCAGGGGTGCGGAGACACCCGCTTCATCCACGTCCAAGCTGCCCTCAGAAGTGGTCGCCAGTGACACCGACGGAGGTGGTCCCCGCGTTTACCGCACTGGTGAACGCAGCCACAACACCGCGCGGAGCTCCGGGAGCCGCAATCCAGACCCCGTCGTCGTGGATAAACAGAACGCGCCGGCGGAAACCGGGGCCGACTTCGCGGAAACGACGGTCGCTGCAATGGCTGCAACTGCAGCAGACGCGGCAACGGGACCTCTGTCGCGACCTTCACAAGACAACCGCGACCAACACCCTTAGGGTGGCGACCCTGGGCGGCGCACGGACAAGACCCCTGCGCGTCACTCCTAGGATGCGAAGGGCCGAGCTCGACAGCAACCTCATCGAGAAAATGGACAACGTGCGACGGCGTGGGGAAGCGCTCCTCCTGACACTGTTAGGAGTAAGAGCGCCACCTCTGCCTCGCACCTCTCCATGCCCAAGACCACGGAGGAAGCTTTAGCGCAGGCCCAGCTATTGCTAAACTTCCCGCCTGCGCGAGAGAAGATGGAGGACTGGAGAGCGACTATCCAAAGTTTGCTAAGCTTCACAAACCGCGATATGCCAGAAGGGGCAGGTTCGTTATGCGCCCGCCAAGCGGCTCTGGGAGGTCCCAGCACCGGACGCGACGCTGGCGGGACGCCTACGGTACAGTCACCCCCACAACAACAACAACCTTCCCGTCGGACCGACGTACAAGACGAGGTGTCGTACGCGTCAGCAGATCCACTGTAGAATAGAGACCAATGTCAAGTCTTGAAGGACAGACGCAAGGAGGATGCCCGCACCACCATCGAGAGGCGATGCCAGGCAAGTCACTAGTCCGATGGTCGCGCGGACCCAGCCGTCGATGGGCTTACTCCAGTGGTGCCCGGCTGCTTGCCTTACGAGATAGGCTGCCCGACGTTCACCCACGAACTACGACAAGTCCGCTGGCCCCCCAGCAGAGCCTTCAAGCCTGAGATGCCTGATGTCTACTACGCAATTTTATTCTTGTAAAATCTGTTGGGCCTCTAAGCGCAGAGTTTTGTAGCACAGTAGCAATCTAAAACAACCCTGCAATCAAATACAAGAAAGAAACAACCCTGCAATCTAAAATCTGTTGGGAGGTGTAGGATGAAGATGGTCTCTCTAAAACAACCCTGCAATCAAATACAAGAAATCTCTTGTGTCCCCAACACACCCAATACAATGGTAATTTGTATAGGTGCACTAGTTCAACGAAGAGATGGTGATACAAGTGCAATATGGATGGTAGATAAAGGTTTTTCTAATATGAAAATATAAAAACAGCAAGGTAACAAGTATAAAACGGCGAGCAAAACGTTGTATAAATGCTTGGTAATAAGGTCTAGGGTTCATACTTTCACTAGTGCAATCTCCCAACAATGCTAACATAGTTGAATCATATGATCATCCCTCAATGTGCAACAAAGAATTACTCCAAAGTTCCTATCTAGCGGAGAACAATAAGATGAAATTGACGTAGGTAGTATAACCACCTCAAAGTTATTCTTTCCGATCAATCTTTTGATCTATTCCTAAAAGTGTCACAAACAACCCTAGAGTTCGTACTAAAATAACACCAATGATACATATCAATCAGCCCTAATGTCACCTAGATACTCCAATGTCACCTCAAGTATCCGTGGGTTAATTATGCAACATGCATCAAACAATTTCAGATCTATCATATTCAATCCAACACAAAGAACTTCAAGGAGCACCCCAAGATTTCTATCGAAGAACATAGGACAAGAACATGTATCAACCCCTATGCATAGATTACCCCAATGTCACCTCGGGAATCCGCAAGTTGAGTACCGAAAACATACATCAAGTGAATCAATAGAACACCCCATTATCACCACGGGTATCGACATGCAAGACATATATCAAGTGTTCTCTAATCCAATATTTAATCCAACATAACGAGATCTCAAAAGGAAAGATTCGATTCATCACAACAAGATAGAGTGGGAAGAACACCATATGATCCAACTATATTAACAAAGCCCGTGATACATCAAGATCGTGCCATGTCAAGAACATGAGAGAGAGAGAGATTGAACACATAGCTACTCGTACATACCCTCAGCCCCGAGGGTGAACTACTCCCTCCTCGTCATGGCCTCCGCCGGGATGATGAAGATGGCCATCGGATGATGATTTCGCTCTCCGGCAGGGTACTAGAAAGGCTCCATATTGGCTTTTCGTAGATACAGAGAGTTGCAGAAGCGGAACGAAGAGCGTCTCTTTATTTCTGGAGTTTTTGTGATTTATAGGATTTTTCAGCGTTGGAATCACGTGCAACGGAGCCACGTGGGCCCCACAAGCCAACACGGCACGGCCTTGGTGGGGGCCGCGCCCTGATGGCTTGTGGCCCATAGGTGGCTCCCCTCCAGTGGTTCTTCACTCCAATATTGCTTATTTCCTCTAGAAAAAATCATCAACAAGTTTTGGGCGATTCCAAGAACTTTCATTTTTTGCACAAAAACAACACCCGGTAATTCTGCTGAAAACATCGTTAGTTCGGGTTAGTTCTAAATAAATCATATAAAGTGCATCAAAAACATATTAAAGTATTGTAAACATAGGTGAATATGGCATGAATACTTCATAAATTATAGACACGTTGGAGACGTACCATTGCCCGACAAGTATGACGGCAAGATCAGTCCGTCCGAGTTCCTCAGCATCTACACCATCGCCATGTAGGCTGTCGGGGGGCGCGATGAGAAGGTATTCGCCAACTACTTCCCATTGGTGCTCAAGCCCAATGTGAGGAGTTGGTTGATGAACTTGTCGTAAGGGTCCATCTCCTCTTGGGCGGATCTGTGCAACCAGTTCGTTGGCGCATACCTTGGAGGCCACAAGCTTCCAGGGCAGCCCAGCGACTTGCACGTGCTTCCCAGAGAGAGGGCGTGTAGCTCCACAAGTACATGCAGAGATTCAGCCGTGTACTACACAACATCCCCGACATCCACCCTGCTGTAGTAATCTCCTTGTTCCACACAAGTGTGCGCAACCGGCGGATGCACGAAGAGATGGGCATTAACAAGGTGCGGGACGTTGCCGACCTATACGCCTTGGCTGACAAGTGTGCGCGCGTTGAAGAGGGGAGGAGGATCCCCGGAGAGGACGATGGCGCAGAGCTCGACTGGGACGACGACGAAGACGTGCCAGCCTCCAAGAAAAGGGCCGGAAGTGCCACCGGAAGTGCAAAGGAAAAGCAGTGATGGCCGTCGAAGGGAACGACAACTCTGACTCTGGCAAGAAGGCCAAGTCCAAGGGCTCCGACAAGGACGCCGCCGCGTGCTCCGGAGACGACGAGGCTGCGGTAGGAGAAAAGACAGGCAGGCCATACTGCAAGATCCACCTCACCAAGAGCCATGACTTCACCGAATGCCGCCAAGTAGAACAGCTTGTTGAGAAACAAAAGCAACAATACGAAAGGCGCGACAAGGAAAAAGGCCAAGATGGTGCAGGTGGCTCCGGCAGGAAAAATAGCGGTGGCCTGGTAGCCGATGCGGCAAGGCCAAGCAGTGCAAGGAGAAGCCTGCTAGGGGCCGGGACAAAAAGTCTGATAACGAAGACGATGATGACGATGGAGAGGAAGAGGAATCTGAAGGCCAAGGAAAAGTATTGCAAGGCCATCGATGCTATGTGCGTTGACGGAGGTGCATGTTTGCACTCCTCTCACCAGCAACTCAATAGTGGGCCCGTGAGATCAACGAAGCAGAGCTAGCGGCATAGGTGAGAAAACCCCTCATGTGGTCCAACACTCCCATCATCTTCGACGTTGAGGACCACCCTGACCGCATCACTCCAGTAGGGTGTGTGCCATTGTTGGTATCACCAACAATATGCAACCTCAAGGTCACAAAGATGTTGCTTGATAGTGGAGCCGGTCTGAATCTGATATCACCCGACGTAATCAAACATCTACAGATTCCCGACTCGGATCTCAAACCGACGGGGTCTTTTCAAGGAGTCAACCCGGGAAGATCTCAGCCAAGGGGAAGACAACTCTATCGGTCACATTCGGCAGCGAGCTCAACTTCAGAACTGAGAAGATCGTCTTCGACGTCGCAAAGATGTCGCTGCCGTACAATCGGATTTTGGGCTGACCAGTTCTGGCGAAATTTATGGTAGCGTCTCACCACGCCTACAGTACACTCAAGATGCCAAGGCCGATGAGTGGCATCACCGTTCGCGCTGACAACAAGGACGCGGTCCTCTGCGTCGACAAGCTCTTCTGGGAGGCAGTGGCAGCGTCTGCCGATAAGGCACTCGCTCCTGCCGGCAATGCTCCTGGGGGGGGGAGGACAAGAATAGGAATTCCGATGAATCTCATAAGGTATCTGGGAAGCGCGCCAAGGAGTGCAGTACGCGAGTCGAGGACTTACCAGAGACCTCTACCGCCAGGAGCAAGAAAAACAAGGTGACCATCCCCAAGACGAAACAAGTGGCTACACGGGAGGACGGCGAGGGCGGCACTTTCACTATAAATGCCACCCTCGGCAGCAAATAGGAAAGCACGCTCGTCTGCTTCCTGCAGGCGAATGTCGTTGTGTTTGCCTAGCAACCATCCGACATCCCCGGTGTTCCTAGGGAGGTGATCGACCACTACCTTGCCGTTTGTCCCCATGCACGCCCCGTCAAGCAGAAGGTCCGGAAACAAGCCCTAGAACGGCAAGAGTTTATTGTCAGAGAAATCAAGAAATTAGAAGCAACAGACCTGATAAGAGGTGTGATCCACCCAACTTGGTTGGCGAATCATGTGGTAGTTCGCAGGGCGTACAGGAAGTGGAGACTTTGCATCGACTTCACGGAGGTCAATAAGGCTTGCCCGAAGGACCCTTTCCCCTTGCCACGCATCGACTAGATAGTGGACTCAACCGCTGGCTGCGACCTGTTGTCTTTCCTTGACGTCTGCTCTAGTTATCACCAGATTTTCATAGCTCAGGAAGACGAAGAGAAAACAGTGTTCATCACTCATTGTGGCACGTACTGTTTCATTCAGATGCCATTTAGATTGAAGATTGTCGGTTCAACGTTCGCAAGGGCGGTTCAAATTGGTTTGGGGACACAGCTACACATGAATGTGGAAGCATAGATGGACAACATAGTGGTCAAAACCAAGGACAAGGACACGCTGATTCAAGACCTAGAAGAGACCTTTGCGAACCTGCGAAAGATCAATTTGAAGAAAAACCCCGAGAAATGCATGTTTGGAGTCCCCTTCAGCAATCTCCTCGGGTTCTTTGTGTCATAGCGCGGGATTGAAGCCAACCCCGCCAAGATTGAGGCAATTGAGCAGTTGGAGGGACCAAAGTGCATCAAGGACATGCGCCGCCTGGCGGGTTGCATCGCCGCCCTCAGCCGGTTCATCTCCAAATCTACAGAGCGCACCTTGCCGTTTTTCAAAATCCTGAAGAAGACAGGCCCGATGATGTGGACCCTGGAAGCGGAGGCAGTGCTGCAAGATTTGAAGAAATATCTATCCTCGACGCGAGCCCTAGTCGCACCTAAACCAGAGGACCGTTGTTTCTATACTTAGCGGCAACGAACTAAGTGGTTAGTGCGACACTGGTGGCGGAAAGGGAAGCTGAAGAGGACGAAGTGGCAACCCCCGAGTCAGTGACCGCCGAGTCGTAGTCATCCAAGGAGCCAATAACACAAGCATGATACAAAGGGTAGAGCAACGAACTGTGCGGAAGAAAAAGGTGGTGCAGCGGCGAGTGTATTTTGTCAGTTCTCTTCTACGGGGGGACTAGATCAATATACTCTGGGGTGCAGAAAATGCTTTTTGGCCTTCTCATGGCTTCCCGGAAGCTGCGCCACTAATTCCAAGCACATCATCTCACCGTCGTCACTCGGTTCCCATTGCAACGCATCTTGAGGAATACAGAAGCAACTGGTTGGATCGTCAAGTGGGCATTGGAGCTGGGCAGCTTTGACTTGACCTTTGAAAGCACAGAAACCATCCAAAGCAGGGCCTGGTGGAGTTCATCACAGAATGGACACAAACGCAAGACGAAGAAATCCTAGAAATATCCCTCCACGGCATGGAAACACCTAAAGAATGGATCATGTACTTGGATGGGGCTTTCTCGTTGCAAGGCGTCGGTGCCGGAGTGCAGCTGATACGTCTCCAACGTATCTATAATTTTTTATTGTTCCATGGTGATATATTATCATTCTAGGATACTTTTTGGGTCTTTATTTACCAATTTATGATATTTTTGAGCACTAACCTATTGACCCAGTGCCTAGTGCCAGTTGATGTTTTCTGTGTGTTTTTTACTTTTCGGGTTTACAATACCAAACGAAGTCCAATTGCCACGAAACTTTTTGATGATTTTTTCTGGACCAAAAGAAGACCTGGAAGCTTCGGAAGGAGGTCGGGAGGCACACGAGGGCCCCACCACACATTAGGGCGCGTCCTAGGGGAGGCGCCCTGATATGTGGTGGCCCCCTCGTGGCTCTCCTGACGTCCCTCTCTGGCCTATAAATTCTCGAATATTGCAAAAACCCTAAAAGCAGTGCTGAAACCCTTTTTTCACTAGCACAAGTCTATGTTCCGTCGGGAGGCCATCTGGAGCTCCGTTCCGGCACCCTTTTGGAGGGGGGATCGATCATGGAGGGCCTCTATATAAACCTTGCCGCCCTCATGATGATGTGTGAGTAGTTCACCACAAACCTACGGGTCCATAGCTAGTACCTAGATGGCAATCTCTCTATCTCTGGATCTTCAATAGAATGGTCATCGCATCTTCGCTTTGATCTATCCGATGTAATCCTATTATGCGGTGTGTTTGTTGGGATCCGATGAATTGTGGGTTGATGTTCAGATTATTCATGAAAAGTATTTGAGATACCTCTGATATATATTGTCTTGCATGATCATTATAGCTTTGTAATGCTCTCCGATTTATTGATGTGCTTTGTCCAAGTAGATTGATATTTCATCGGTGGGAGTGGTGCGTTGTGGTAGGTTTAACCTGGCGAGTTTCTATATCCCAATGACAAAGAAGGGGACAAGATGCGTCTTTGTGTTGTTTCTACTAAGGATAACACGATGGGGTTCATTCATATTACTTGAGTTTACTTTGTCTACATCATGTCATCATTCTCCATGCATTACTCTGTTTTACTTAATACTCTAGATGCATGCTGGAGAGCGGTTGATGAGTGGAGTAATAGTAATAGGTGTAGGCAGGAGTCGGCATATTTGTTTATGGACGTGATGCCTATATACACATGATCATTGTCGTCAAAATCGCATAACTATCCGCTTTTCTATCAATTGCCCAACAGTAATTTGTTACCCACTGTATGCTGCCTACATGAGAGCTGCCCCTAGGGAAAACTATGGCCCCCGGGTCTATTCACTTATATATTTACAAAAGCTACAATTACCTTGCTGCCTTTATTTATCTTTTTTTTATTTTGCAATTTATATTTATCAACAATTATCTACACATTTGCTTGCAAATAAGGAGATCAAGGGGATTGACAACCCTCTTGCCCGCGTTGGGTGCAAGTTGTTTCTTCATTTGTGTGCAGCTGCTAAAGACGGTTGAGGATTGATATTATTATTGGTTCAATAAACCTTTGTTTCATAACTGAGGGAAATACATACCCACTTTGTGATGCAATTACCCGTTCCTCTTCAGGGAAAACCCAACGTAGATCACAAGTATCAGGAAGGATTTCTGGCGCCGTTGCCGGGGAATATCATCATCAACTATCAAGTAACTTTGCAAAAAAATTCATTCACTTGTTTATCTTTTTATTTTCTGTTATATTAAGCTTGTCTCATAAAAATCAAAAATACAAAATATTTATCTTTAGTTGTTACTAGTTTACTCCTGTGCTTGCTTGAAGTTGCTATCATGTCTGATTTTTAAATTAGTGGTGTTTCCGCTGCTAGTGCGGAAGCCCTTGAGTCCTAACTTCACCTTGTGCAAATAATGCTAAAAGAAATTTTGATGAAGTTGCTAAGGAAAAACTTGATAATCTTGCGGATGATGATCCTTCTAAAAGTGAACCCACTATGCGAACAAAGAAACTACGTCTAGCTAGTGGAAATATTATTGGCAAGAGTGTGATTCAAGATTTTTTCACTTGTGCGGGATCATTACCATTGATGAGTGGTCCAATTGTTGATAGAACTACAAGTTATGAGGATGCTATATCTATGCTTGTAGCACAATTGAAAAGACAATTTGTCCATATGCATCCTTTCATTCAACGGTTGTTTCTACAATTCTCTAATATTCAAGAAGCTCCTTCTAAGCATCTAGCCACTATAATTCTTGTTCAAGAATTTGGCAATATCATGCAAGAGGCTAGTGATATATTTTCTTACTATAGGGTCAACTGTGAGTGCCCACCAATAGAAGGAATCCTTTATGAGTTGGAAGGTATAAGAAAACTAAGATCCATAGACTATGCTGCTTATGATGAAAACCTTAGAAAGAAGGTTCCACCTAATGTCCTAGTTGATAAAATCTCTGAACACAATGATCAATTTGCTATACCAAAACTTGGAATGGGTTATGATCTTGAGAGAGAATTAATAAAATACCTTCATCGAAATCTATACAATGAGGACATAGTTATCACCTATGAGAAACCTAAAGAAGAGCCTCCTATTCCTCCTGATATAGATCTCTCGGATCCTTGTGTTGTGATGTTTAGTCCCTTCAATCATTTTTGCTTACCTATTAGAAAACTTTCTGCCGAAAGAAGGGAATATGATTATAGCATCACGGATCGTTTCCGTGGCTATTACAATCCTTGAAACTATGCATTATGCCTAGCTAGGGGCATAAAACGATAGCGCTTGTTGGGAGGCAACCCAATACTTATCTTTAATTTTTTTTAAACTTTCTATTTATTTTTAATAACATGATTATTTCCTATGTAGTGATTATGTTTTTGTCTTTAAATTAGTGTTTGTGACAAGTAAAGCCTTTGGGATGACTCACAAGATGAGTAGAATCGATGCTGAAACAAAACATGAACTTTTGACTCCAGTACAGGAATTTTCATTTTTTACTAGAGCGTGATAATGATCTGAAATTTTTACATGGTTGTCCAAGTTTTGCAGAATTTTTATATTTACAGAAGTATAGGTTCTCCACAGATTGCTACAGATTGTTCTGTTTTAGACAGATTCTGTTTTTTGCTTGCATAGTTGCTTATTTTGATTATGCTATGGATTGTATCGGGGGGTATAAGCCATGGAGAAGTTATAATACAGTACCTATTATGCATTTATGAAATTGGAAGCAATTTACAATAGTACCTAAAGTATGCAATATGTTTCTTATACTAACGGATCTCACGAAGTTTTGTTGAGTTTTGTGTGATTGAAGTTTTCAAGTTTTGGGTGTTATCTTGATGGACAAAGGAATAAGGATTCGCAAGAGCCTAAGCTTGGGGATGCACAAGTCTCCCCAAGGTAATATTTTAAAGGAGACTCAAGCGTCTAAGCTTGGGGATGCCGTCGGCGTTCTGGGAACGGGGGTACCCAGACCTGCCTGCCTGCGGCCCAGGGCATGGCCCACTTCATCAGCCAAGTGCAACCAGGCGCCGCACCACTCAAGACAAGGCCCTCGCGAGGACCCTAGGCTCGCGAGGAGGAGCAGCTACAAGACCGGCAAGGGATGGGCCTCCCTAGGACCCCTCCGGAGCGGCGGAGATCTCTTGCAGGACCCAGCTTCAGGAGTCAAGGGTGACGCAAGGAAGGACAGGCGGGCGCCAGCGCGCCAGGCGGAGCAGTTTCCCCTTTGGTGCAAAGGGGGCAAGGACGTACGCGGGTTCCCAAAGCATCCCCAAAGGTTTCCATTCCAGTGCAACAAGACCACGACCACGAGCCCCGCACGATGGATGTCATCGCCGAGCCCACCTCTGCGAGGTCGACAACTACTTTGCAGGCGAAGACCACCTTTGGACAGGGCAGGGATGTACTCCTGTCCCCCTTCAAATTTGGCCGTTGTGGGATCCCTTCCCGCCATTGTGATAAGGGAAGAGGACCCGGGCCTCCGCTATATATAGAGGCTAGGCTACACCGAACAAAGGGATCCGAAATCGGTCGACCCACTCATCCATCACCAAGCCAACAGAGGGCCAAAAACACCTCAGGAGCGCCCTCGCGAGGCTCCAAAACACTGTACTAGTTCATCCACCACATCTCCTCGAGAGGCAATCCACCAAAGCAGGAGTAGGGTATTACGCTTCGCAGCTGCCCGAACCTGGGTAAACCACTGTGTTCATCTTCTTCCTCGTCATCGCGCGAGTGCATCGTCTTGTCCATCGAGTAGCGAGCTAGGTAGGGCGAGGCTGCAGGGGATCTTCGCACACGCCCCTGTGTTCGAATCTTGAGGGTTTTGCGGATCCCGAAATCCGACATTTGGCACGCCAGGCAGGGGGCGTGTCGGAGTCTTCTTCAAGCCAAGCTCTTCCTCTGCTCGCCGCACCCATGGCAAATGGACGTCGAGCCCGCGCTGAGCGGCGGGCTGCCCGCGTGGCGCTAGCGGCACTGGCGAGCCCTGGCGCCTTGCGTCGTTCTGCCTCCCCGTCAGCAGGCGTCGTCACCGGCCGGGCCCTCAACAGGCGTTGGGGGCTGCCGCCTTCACCAACCACACGGCATGCCCCTGCCGCCCCGGCCCGTCCCCGCATTCGGACCGCGCTGCCACTCCTCCGAGTCTGCCAAGACCCGACGCACAGACATGTCACGCTCCTCGTGGCGCACGAGCTACGGCGCCAACATGCTGCGCGCGACCGCCGCAACGACGAGGCCAGGCGCGGCGCCAGACGCGGCACCGCCGCCGATGAGTCCCCAGTGTATCTCGGCGAGGCTTGCACCCGTGAACTCGCTCAACCGGTGGGCACAGCGCCCGGGCCGCACGGGCGCGGTCGGGACGTCCGCGCCGGCCCGCGCTCACCGGGGTCCTGGCTCGAGTTGTCGGACGCGCAGGAGCCGGCCGCAGGCGCCGGCAGAGACTAGTGGGAGGTGCTGGCCACTCGAGAGGGGCGCCGCCTCGCGCCTCTCGGCACGCCCACCGGAACCAGGGAGGAGGACCAGAGGCTTGACTACGCCGGCGCCCGGGGACTCGTGCAACTCTACAACAACCATGTTGACACGCGTCCGGGCCACGAAGGAAGCAGCACCGGCTACCACGGCGACAGGAGGCGCATACGCGACTACGCAGGCAGCTCTCGCGCGGGCTGGTATGCACAGCCTCGTGGGGGCGGCCTGCGGGACTGGCCACGTGAGGATGCCCGGCCTAGGCACCTTCGCGAGGCGCGCCCGCTGGTAGGGAGCTGCCTTGAGCAGGCGTCTTGGTCTGGGGACCAGGGGTCACTTGCCTGGGAATGGAGGGTGGAGCATCCGCCCACATCCCCGGCCCGGGTGGCCCCAGCTTGGAGACGGAGGGTGGAACATACGCCCATGTCTCCAGGCCAGATGATCCCAACCTGGAGACAGAGGGTGGAACATACGCCTGTGTCTCCGGGGCGCGCGACGCCCGCCTGGAGGTGGAGGGTGGAACATACGCCCATGTCTCCGGGCCAGGTTTCGTTCGATCACCAGCGGGCGATCAGGTACTCGCCCATGTCCCCAGGCCCGGCTCGCCCGGCCTGGGGGCAGGGCCTCGAGTAGCTGCATGGGGACCCTGGGGTCCCCAGCGAGGCGCGCTGGGGCACCGACCGGGTTGCCCAAGGCCCTCTTCCGGGGCGGGCCTTCCCATCGGGGGGCACGAGGGGCTCCCCCTGCGCTCGAGGGCCCGTCCGGAGCCGACCCTACTCCGCCGCACCAAGGCTGGGGGCTGTGAGTGGGCTTCATGCCCTCAGGGCATGGAGCTCCCTGTACACCACCACGTAATAATGAGTGGGCTGTATACGCCCGGAGTCCCCCGAGGACGCGGAGGGGTTCCCACCCACGCAACGTGGATGCCCTACGCTCCGCGCTGGGGGAAGACGAAGACGAAGACCGTGACACTCTCACGTAATAATGAGTGGGCTGTATATGCCCAGAGCCCCCCGAGGACGCGGAGGGGTTCCCACCCACGCAACGTGGATGCCCTACGCTCCGCGCTGGGGGAAGACGAAGACGAAGACTAGCCTAGGTGTCGGACACGGCAGTTGCTTGCTTCTTTTTTGTGTTCGAATTGCCACTTTTTGGAATGAAGTTTGAGAATTTCGGAACTCTATATTCAAAACAAAGGGGCAAGGATATGTTTTCATCGCCGTTTCTTATCTTGGGTTCTCTCTCTTCGCACTCCCCTGCTCCCCTCCCCTCGCACCCCGCGAAAACGGGTTGGGGGGCACGGTGCTCGCACCTCGCCAAAGCCTTGGCGCCCGGATCCTCGTGCAGTGCTCCCGGAAGAGTCAGCAGGCGCGAGCCGCTCCATGCTCGTTCGGAGGCTCCACTCATGGCCCGGCGCGCCATCTTGAGCCTCGGGAGGCCCTCCCCTCCTGGGCAGGAAACAAATTTTTTCTTTGGGAACAGCTTGAGCGTCAAAGGGGGCTCCTGAGCAGCACGCCTCAGGAGCCTTACTGGTCATATAAAGCCACTCGCCCACTTTATGCCGTCCTTGGTGATCCGGTCGGTATCAAAGGAGTCGAGGCTTCGCCTCGTGAGGTCCGTCCAGGTGATCCAGTTGTACCTAACGGTGGTGGGGAAATGAGCGGGACTGGGACCTGTCCACGTAGAGCTACACGAGCATCAGCTCGGAACCTCGGGAGGCCCGCCCCTCCCGAGGCAGGAAGCGAAATTCCGGGAGCCGCTTGTGCGTCAAAGGGGGCTCCTGAGCATCACGCCTCAGGAGCCTCACAGGTCATAAAGCCACTCGCCCCCTCGATGTCGTCCTTGGTTATCCGGTCGGCATCAAGGGTGTCGAGGCCTCGCCTCGTGAAGTGCGTCCTGGTGATCCGGTCGTACCTAACGATGGTAGGGAAATGTGCGGGACTGGGACCTACCGACATAGAGCCGCTTGAGCGTCAAGGGGGGCTCCTGAGCAACGCGCCTGAGGAGCCTTACCGATCATATAGCCACTCGCCCCTTGATGTCGTCCTTGGTGATCCGGTCGGCATCAAGGGTGTCGAGGCCTCACCTCGTAGTTGCGTCCTGGTGATCCGGTCGTACACTACGGTGGTCGGGAAATGTGCGGGACTGGGACCCGCAGACGCAGAGTGCCGAAAGGGCTCCCAACTCGCCTCATTCGCGTGAAGAGGAAGCCCCCAGGACCTCCGGACCCCTCCCCAAGTGCCACAGCTGAACAGCCCCGACGCAGAAGGCTACCGCGAGCGCGACAACCGGATCGGCAGCAACCCAAGGCAAGAGGAAGCGCGGCGCAACACGCCTTGTCATTTGGGAACACATTTAAGGGTATTTTCCAAAATACATAAGAGTTGCCACAAGGCCGCATACATAACCCTGCCAGGAGAACAAGGAGGCTACTTAAGGGAACATGCAGTCGCCGCTACACTCGTCATCACCGCCCGGCGGCAGCCTCGCCCTCCCCGGCTCAGGCATGGCCTTCGGCTTCATCAAAAGAAAGCTCCGTTATCAGGTCTTCAACATGGTCCTTAACCCACTCGGCGAGCGTGGCATGAGTCACTTCAGGCAAGGGACCAAGCACCGCCCCGAAATCGAAGAGTGGGTCGAGACGAAGGAGGTGGCTGAAATTGTTTGAGGCCGCCCGCGCAAGGAGGTCGTGGCGCTTCTCCTCCATGATCACGCGGATCTTCTCCGCGCCCTCCTCAAGGCACTCCACGACCCTGGAAAAGAAGCCCAGGTACCCAGCATCGTCTGGAACCAAGGGGCTCGAGACGCTCGCACCACAGATGTCGGTCAAGGCCCGGGAAGCCCTCCCCTCGAGGGACCGGAACATCTGGGAACGCGCGTACTGGAGGCCGTGAGCACGGTCTGCCTCGTCCGAAGCCTTCTCCACCAGGGAAGCAGCGCCCTTTACTTGTTTATAGAGAAAGGCTAGATCGGCCTCGGCAGCAGCCTGAGCGTCCATCGCGGCTCAACTGCGCCCCTCCTCCTGGTCTAACCTTTTCTTGAGGGCATCAACCTCACCTTTCAGGTGGTCACGTCGCTTGCAGAAACGGGAATCCTGGAGCTTCAGCTTCGCACGATAATCCTGGAGGAGGGAACGCCAAGCCTCTGCCACCTTGTTGTAGACCTCCTCTTGGAACCGCGCCTCGCGGGAGGCAAGGGACTCCACGGCAAGCGACGTCTGGTGCTCCCTCACCTCCAGCCTCTCCTGCTCCAGGCTCTGCTCCAGCGCCTCCATCGCCAACCCGTCGACAGGCACGCGGGGGCCCGCGCCGGCGAGGGGGAACTCGGCCGCCGGGCCGTCGAGTGTGGCCCTCCGTGTCTGGATCTACCTTTCAAGGGCGACGTTGAGGGCTTGAAGCTCCTTGAGGCGCTCCTCGGAGGCCCTGCGCTGGCAATCGGCTTCCCGAGCCTCGGGAAAAGCACGCTCGCGGGCCTCCACCGCCGTGGCAAGGGACTCCTCGGCCTTTGCACGGGCGCGCTCATGCTGCAGGCGGCCGAAGTTCACGGCGACCTTAAGCCGACGCCATTCCTGCGCAAGACGTTGGCGCTCCACCTCCAAGCGGGCATCATCGTTGACGAGCTCCACCCCCAAGCGTCCCAGCGCTTCCGCCGCGGTTTGGAGCAGACCCCACCGCACGACGCTCCGGTCACCCGCGAGCTCAAGGGCCCAACTAGGGTCTCCACCTTCCCCAGGATGGATGGGCGAGGCATGCGAGGGACCACCATGCCCGGACACATGCCCATAGGCTGGGGTCTCCCCCGTAACCCCTCCGGGGGAAGGACGCGCCACCCGGGGCCCCGCATCACCAAGCAAGGGGGGCGTAAGGACACAGCATGGCACACCCCCAGGAAGGGCCTCAGGCGGGGGAAGCGGTCCCATCCTAGGGAGCTAGAGGCCACAGGCGAAGAAGACCGCGGGGGGCTCGCGCTCGGGGCCTCCCGACGGCCGAGCCGGCTCAGGTGTGGGCGCTCCAGCGGCCCGAACCCCGCAGCCGGCGGGGGATAACGAGACCGCGAGAAGCTCGGCGGCTGTAGGAGTGGGCGGCGCCAACTCGTCCCTACCTTCACCAGTGGGTAGCCTGCGAAACAGAAGCTCAGAAGGAGAGCGCCGAAGGGAGAATCGAGGGGGCGCGGGTACTTACTCGTCCACGGCGATCCACTTCTTCTTCACCGGTGCCCACGGCGCCGAGAAGCGGCCGCCCCTGGGCGCCTTCCTCTTCTGGCCGACACGTGGACCGGAGGACGATGAGCCGGCGACCGGCACCTGACACTCAGCGGCGGATACGGCAACCTCCACCATCGACGGGGCGTCACCCACAGCCTCGGACTGGCTAGAAGCGGGAACCGGAGAAGCGGGCAGTGAGGGGCGCTCCACCTCAGCCGCGGGAAGGGCGTCGCCCTCCGAGGTCCCGGGGGTAAGGGCCCCCGAGAAAGGGGCATCCTAAGGGCACGCCTCCTCTGGAGGAAGGATCCCCCACTCATCTAAACGCGGCATCTTCAGGACGAGGGCTTCCCGGTCCTTGTAGTTGTACAAGGGGAGGCCGCCCCGAGGAAGCTTGTCAGGATCACCACCGGTCAGGCGGCGGAGCAGCTCGCGCAGCACGTCTAGGGAAAGAGGCAGGACCTGGATCCGCATGGGATCGCAGTGGCCAGTGAAGGCCCACATCGGACGAGAATGGCGCTGAAGAGGAGCAATTCGTCGGCGTGTGAACTCCCGCACCACCATCGCCATCGTCACGCCCGCCTTCTTCAGCCTCGCCAGCCTGGCTAGGACCAGCGCAACCCTCCGGTTGGCAAGCTCCTCGTGCCTCCACCCGCGATTCGGCACTGCGGGGGCCAGCGGGGGTAGGAACAGAGGGTCGGCCTCAGCGGCATTGACGTACACCCATTGCCGCCGGAACCCCTCTGCTTCCGAAGAGAGTTCCACGTCAAGGGCCCCCCCCGGCCGATGCGTCCGCCACTCTCAGGGACACGCACCCAGAGCACTGATCCCCTGAGACCAATTCAAGGGAGAAGAAGTGGCGCAACAAGGCCATGGAGGGGAAGACACCAACAAAGGCCTCGCACAGGAAAGCGAAAGCCGAGAGGAGGACAAGGGAACCGGGGTCAAGGTGGAGCACGTGGATCTGATAATGCGATAGCACGGCGGAGAGGAAGCCAGAGAACGGCGGCAGCATGCCCGAGAGAAGGGCGTGGATATGAAGGGGAACAGCGGGGGCCTCAAGCTCGCTCCGAGGCCGCGAGCCTGGCCAGATCTTGGTGGCCCCCCACTCATTGGAGCCGGCGGCGACCATCAGCTGAACCCTCTCCAACCCCTCCACGTTCACCACCGATGACCGGCCCAGCGCGGGCGTAGGCGCTGACGCGGCCATCGGCGCCCTCAAGCCCTCGCCTTCTCCCTTCTTCGGGGCCATGGCAAGGGGGCGTGGCGTCGCGCGCGCAGGGATTCGGCGGAAAGGACGAGAGCCGCGGAAGGAGGGAGAACAGACGGCGAAATCGACAAGGAACAAACGCGGCATGGTGGCGAGCGCCGGGCGATTCGACAAACCTGGCAATGGCCGGTCCGGCATGGAGGAGAGGCAGCGATGGCCACTCAGAGACCGCCGCATGTAAAGCCTGGCCCGCAGGCGTTTGGGGCCCGCGGCGCTCCGGGCCGCCCACAAGGCTTCGCCTAGAAGCCAGCTCAAGCACGCCTTGCGCCCGCGGCGCTCCGGGCCGCCCACAAGGCTTCGCCCAGAAGCCAGCTCGAGCGCGCCTTGGGCCCGGGGGCTACGTCGGCGTTCTGGGAACGGGGGTACCCAGACCTGCCAGCCTACGGCCCAGGGCATGGCCCACTTCATCAGCCAAGCGCAACCAGGCGCAGCCCCATTCAAGACAAGGCCCTCGCGAGGACCCTAGGCTCACGAGGAGGAGCAGCTACAAGACCGGCAAGGGATGGGCCTCCCCAGGCCCCCTCCGGAGCGGCGGAGATCTCTATGCAGGACCCAGCTTCAAGAGTCAAGGGTGACGCAAGGAAGGACAGGCGGGCGCCAGCGCGCCAGGCGGAGTAGTTTCCCCTTTGGTGCAAAGGGGGCAAGGACGTACGAGGGTTCCCAAAGCATCCCCCAAATGTTTCCATTCCGGTGCAACAAGACCGCGACCACGAGCCCCGCACGACGAATGTCATCGCCGAGCCCACCTCTGCGTCGTCGACAACTACTTTGCAGGCGAAGACCACCTTTGGACAGGGCGGGGATGTACTCCTGTCCCCCTTCAAATTTGGCCGTTGTGGGATCCCTTCCCTCCATTGTGATAAGGTAAGAGGACCCGGGCCTCTGCTATATATAGAGGCTAGGCTGCACCGAAGAAGGGGATCCGAAATCGGTCGACCCACTCATCCATCACCAAGCCAACGGTGGGCCAAAAACACATCAGGAGCGCCCTCAAGAGGCTCCAAAACACTGTACTAGGTCATCCACCACACCTCCTCAAGAGGCAATCCACCAAAGCAGGAGTAGGGTATTACGCTTTGCAGCGGCCCGAACCTAGGTAAACCACTGTGTTCATCTTGTTCCTCGTCATCGCGCGACTGCATCGTCTTGTCCATCGAGTAGCGAGCTAGGTAGGGCGAGGCTGCAGGGGATCTTCGCACACGCCCCTGTGTTCGAATCTTGAGGGTTTTGCGAA
Organism: Elymus sibiricus; assembly: GCA_039707655.1. Lineage (NCBI taxonomy): Eukaryota > Viridiplantae > Streptophyta > Magnoliopsida > Poales > Poaceae > Elymus > Elymus sibiricus. Next base: position 174,764,479 of record CM077669.1, read on the forward strand.
GCCCAAAATCCGACAGATGCGCCAGAAGGCATCCCCTCTTTCATCTCAAATCCATCGGCATGTCACTTGAAGCTATATTTTTATTTGTCACATGATATGAGTTTTTCTTGGAGCGTCATTTGCTTTTGTTTGCTTTTACTTTCAGTTTGACACAATCATGGTTTTCTGGACACACCTATTTAAGAGAGACACACCTTCATCTTCATCTGTTAGAATACTCTATGTGCTTCACTTATATCGTTTGAGCTTAGCAGTTGCTCTAGTACTTCACTTATATCTTTTTTGAGCATGGTGGCATGTAGATTTTATAGAAATGATTTCACTCTCGTTCTTCACTTATATTTGTTTAAGAGGTAATAAATAGTGATGATAATTTGCATGGGTCACAAGACTAGTCCAAAAATATTAGGTATTCAATGAGTCATAATCAAAACCATCAAGTAGCACATATAGAGAAATTGTGGGTCAATGATATTGATGTGGTAATATGAAATAGGTGTGAGTTCATAATTGTTAAACCGTAGAAGTGTCGATATTAAGAAAGGTTGACCTTTTTGTTTATCTAAAAATTAAAGAGGCATGGTGATGATGTGTGAGCATTTCTATTCCTCGTTGAAATCCTAGTGTTGTTTCGAGTCGGAAGCGTGCGATGGTTAACTCCTACCAACCTCTTCCCTCAGGGCATGTGAGTAGTACTTTGATTTATGATAAACTAATAAAACTTTGTAATAAGTATATGAGTTCTTTATGACTAATGTGAAACCATGGGCATACGCAATCTCACCTTCTCATATTTTGCTAGCCTCTTCGGTACCGTGCATAGCTCATTCTCACCTCGAGGATCGGTGCAACTTTCGCCGGTGCATCCAAACCCCGTGACATGACATGCTATGTTGCACACAAGCCTTATTATATCTTTCTCAAAACAGCCACCATACCTACCTATCATGGCATTTTCAAAGCCATTCCTAGATATATTGCCATGCAAACTCCATCGTTACTTCACATGACTAGTTTGTTCATCATCATATTGCTTTGCATGATCATAGAGAGCTGACATGGTATTTGTGGAAAAGCCACCATTACTCATATTTTTTATACATGTCACGCTAGATCATTGCACATCCTGGTGCATTGCGAGAGGCATTCATACAGAGTCATAACTTCATATCAGTTCTCCATATCGAGTTGTAAGTAAATAAAAGTGTGATGATTATCCTTATTAGAGCATTGTCCGACAAGTCAAGATGAGACTCCAGACGAAAAATAAAGATGGGGGAGGCGAAATGAGCCCACCATCCATTCAAAAAAAATGAGAGAAAATGGGAGAAGGGACTTTGCTACTATCTTTTGCCACACTAGTGCCTCAAAGTGGCACCATGCTCCTCATGTAGAGAGTCTCATGATATATCATTTTCATATGGTAGTGGGAATTACCTATTCATTATTACAAATTTGGCTTGTATATTCCTGCCTACCCCAACTTGTTTGGGACTAAAGGCTTTTCTTGTTGTATTTGTTGTTGGCTTGTATATTCCTATGACGGGCTTCCTGAAATGCCCGAGGTCTTCATGAGCAAGCAAGTTGGATGCACACCCCACTTAGCTTCATTTGATCTTTCATACGCTTGTAGCTCTACTGCATCATTTGCATGGCAATCCCTACTCCTTGCATTGACATCTATCGATAGGCATCTCCATAGCCCGTTGGTACGCCTAGTTGATGTGAGATTATCTTCTTCACTTTTTAACCCTTTGATATCTACCACCATACTCTATTCCACTTAAATGCTATGTCCAATGGCTCGCGCTCATGTATTGCGTGAAGAATAAAAAGTTGATGCTTATTGAAAAGTACGAACCAATTGCCTGACTTGGACATCGTGGTGCTTGACATTTGTATTAATGTGGTGAAGATGGAGCCACGCCTTGCTAATATAATAAGATGAATGGGGGGGGGGGTAAACATTCCTTAAGGATCGTATACTTTTAAGGATTCATGATTCTGTTTCTTCCACTTTAATTGTTGCTATGTTAATGTTTGTTGATTCATCGTTTCTCAATGAGCATACATGCATAAGATTACATAATGGATAGCATGTCACATCAAATATTCTGTTTTTATCATTTACCTACTCGAGGATGAGCAGGAATTAAGGTTGGGGATGTTTGATACGTCTCCAACGTATCTATAATTTTTGACTGTTCCATGCTGATATATTATCATTCTAGGATACTTTTGTGTCTTTATTTACCAATTTATAATATTTTTGAGCACTAACCTATTGACCCAGTGCCCAGTGCCAGTTGCTGTTTTCTTCGTGTTTTTTACTTTTCAGGTTTACAATACCAAACGAATTCCAATTGCCACGAAACTTTTTGATGATTTTTCTGGACCAAAAGAAGACTTGGAAGCTTCACAAGGAGGTAGGGAGGCACATGAGGGCGCCACCACACATCAGGGCGCTCCCAAGGGGGGGTTGCGCCCTGATATGTGGTGGCCTCCTTGTGGCTCTCCCGACGTCCCTCTCTAGCCTATAAATTCTCTAATATTGCAAAAACCCTGAAGGCAGTGCCGAAACCCTTTTTCCGCCACCGCAAGTCTCTGTTCCGTCGCGAGGCCATCTGGAGCTCCATTCCGGCACCATGTCAGAGGGGGATCGATCACGGAGGGCCTATACATCAACCTTGATGCCCTCATGATGATGTGTGAGTAGGTCACCACAGACCTACGGGTCCATAGATAGTACCTAGATGGAAATATCTCTATCTCTTGATCTTCAATACAATGGTCATCGCATCATCGCTTTGATCTATGCGATGTAATCCTATTGTGCGGTGTGTTTGTTGGGATCCAATGAATTGTGGGTTTATGTTCAAATTATTCATGAAAAGTATTTGAGATACCTCTGATATATATTGTATCTTAATTGCATGATCATTGTAGCTTCGTAATGCTCTCCGATTTACTGATGTGCTTTTGCCAAGTAGATTGATATTTCATCGGTGGGAGTGGTGTGTTGTGGTAGGTTCAACCTGGCGAGTTTCTATATCCCAGTGACAAAGTAGGGGACAAGATGCATCTTTGTGTTGTTGCTACTAAGGATAACACGATGGGGTTCATTCATATTGCTTGAGTTTACTATGTCTACATCATGTCATCGTTCTCCATGCATTACTCTGTTTTACTTAATACTCTAGATGCATGCTGGATAGCGGTCGATCAATGGAGTAATAGTAATAGGTGCAGGCAGGAGTCGGCCTATTTGTTTATGGATGTCATGCCTATATGCACATGATCATTGCCGTGAAAATCGCATAACTATCCACTTTTCTATCAATTGCCCAACAGTAATTTGTTACCCATTGTATGTTGCCTACATGAGAGATGCCGCTAGGGAAAACTATGGCCCCCCCGGGTCTATTCACTTATATATTTACAAACGCTACAGTTACCTTGCTGCCTTTATTTATCTTTTATTTTATTTTGCAATTTATATTTATAAAAAATTATCTACACAACACATTTGCTTGCAAATAACAATATCAAGGGGATTCACAACCCTCTTGCCCGCGTTGGGTGCAAGTTGTTTGTTCATTTGTGTGTAGCCGCTGAAGACGGTTGAGGATTGTTATTCCTATTGGTTCAATAAACCTTTGTTTCATAACTGAGGGAAATACTTACCCACTTTGTGTAGCAATTACCCGTTCCGCTTCACGGAAAACCCAACGCAGATCACAAGTATCAGCAGCTTGTCGCACCCACTGGAGAGCACCTCAAGTACGTGATCCAGATGCATTTACCCCGGGGGGAATCAACGAACAACACGGCTGAATATGAAGGATTGCTTGCTGGACTACAGATAGCAGCCGACCTCGGCATCTGGAAGTTAATAATTTGAGGAGACTCACAACTTGTTGTGCGCCAAGTGAATAAGGATTACCAGAGTCCCCTGATGGAAACATATGTTGACGAAGTGCAGAAATTAGAGGACTGCTATGACTGTCTGCAAATGGAACACGTCCCCTGTGCCGAGAATAGCATTGCTGACAACTTGTCAAAGAGGGTTGCCTAGAAGCTACCTATGGAACCAAGCACTTTTGTACCCCGATTAACACAACCTTCAGTCACTCGATCTGCGTGGCAGAACAAGAAAAGAAAAGTCAGTTCCGGTGACTGATTCCTAGCAAAACCATCAGTGGCCGCCAAGAGGGTTGCCGGAAGTGGTAACCTGCCTGCCGACGAACCTCGAGCTCTGGCAGGCTCGACGGTCTTTGTCGTAGAAGCTAGCGTTCCCACGGCAGAAGAGATGCCTTGGGTCCTTGTCGTCGAGCCACAGGCTCCGGCATGGGCGCAACAGATAGTCCGGTACCTCCACATAGGAGATCTTCCCGAGGAACCAGAGGAAGCTGAAAGAGTAGCCCGACGGTCGAGCATGTATCAGATCATGGACAACACCTGATACAAGAGGAGACCGAATGGTGTGAAGTTAAAGTGCATTCCCCGGGAAGAAGGACAACAACTGTTGGCCGAGATACACGAAGGGATCTATGGCTCCCAAATCGGATCACAAGCCCTTGTCGGCAAGGCATTCCGTCAAGGCTTATATTGGCCATAGCCCTTCAAGATTCTTTGGCGGTGGTGACAATGTTTGAAGGATGCCAGTACCACGACAAGCAAGCAGATTAACCAACACAAGCCCTTCAAACCATACCGCTCTCCTAGCCATTCTCGGTCTGGGGGCTCGACATTGTCGGGCACTTCCCCCGTGCTACTGGGGGCTTCGATTTGTTGTTCATCGTGATCGACAAGTTTACAAAGTGGACTGAGGTGGAGCCAGTGAGAAAGGCAATGGCGCAAGCAGTAGTCAAGTTCCTCAGAAGGATAGCTTGCCATTTCGGTGTCCCCAACAGGATCATCACTGACAACGGCACACAGTTCACCAGCAGCAGCTTCATGCAATACTGCCAAGACATTGGCACGAAGATATAATTCGCATCAGTTGCTCACCCCAGGAGCAACGTACAAGTAGAAAGGCAAATGCTAAAGTGCTACGGGGCCTCAAGACGAGAACTTTCGACAAGCAGCACAAGCATAGAAGGCGCTGCATTGATAAATTGTCGGTTGTTCTTTTGTCAATCAGAATGACACCAAATCGAGCCACCAGTGACACGCCCTTCTCCCTAGTCTATGGTGCAGAAGCAGTGCTCCCCACGGAACTCAAATATGGGTCACCTAGAGTGCAGGCCTTTGATCAGGACTGGCAAAAGCAAATACGGCGAGAAGATGCCATGCTCCTCGAGGAAGATCGTCTCCAGGCCGCGCTGCATGCCGCCCGGTACCAGCAAACCCTGCACCGCTGTCAGAACCGCAGGGTGCGCGCTAGGAGCGTTGAGGAAGGCGACCTTGTTCTTCGACGGATTCAGACCGCGAAGGGATCAAACAAGTTGACACCGAAGTGGGAAGGCCCTTACCGTGTAGTACAAGTCACCAGGTGATACGTCTCCAAAGTATCTACTTTTCCTCACCCTTTTGCCCTTGTTTTGGACTCTAATTTGCATGATTTGAATGGAACTAACCCGGACTAACGTTGTTTTCAACAGAAGTACCATGGTGTTGTTTTTGTGTAGAAATAAAAGTTCTCGGAATGGAATGAAACTTTTTGGAGAATTATTTCAGAATATATGTGAATTATTGGAGCCAAAATCCACCGAAGAGGGGGGCCAGGGTGGCCAGCACCCACCAGGGCGCGCCAGGCCCCCTGGGCGTGCCCCGGTGGGTTGTGCCCACCTCGTGGCCCCACTTTCCCTAATTCCACCACTATAAATTCCTATTTTCAGAGAAAAAAAATCAGAGAGATAGTTTCATCGCGTTTTACGATACGGCGCCGCCGCCACAACCTGTTCTTCATCGGGAGGCCAGATCTTGAGCCCGTTTGGGGCTCCGGAGAGGGGAATCTTCGGGCTCCGTCCTCACCAACCTTTCTCCATCGCCAATTCCATGATGCTCCCCACCGGGAGTGAGTAATTTCTTCATAGGCTTGCTGGTCGGTGAGGAGTTGGATGAGATTCATCATGTTATTGAGTTAGTTTTATTAGGGTTTGATCCCTAGTATCCACTATGTTCTGAGATTGATGTTGCTATGACTTTGCTATGCTTAATGCTTGTCACTAGGGCCCGAGTGCCATGATTTCAGATCTGAACCGTTTATGTTATCATCTCTATATCTATGTTCTTGATCCGATCTTGCCTAGTCATATGCACCTATTACGTGTTATGATCCGTCAACCCCATAGTGACAATATTTGGGATACTTCACAGTGATGACCGTAGTTTGAGGAGTTCATGTATTCACCATGTGTTAATGCTTTGTTTTGGTTCTCTATTAAAAGGAGGCCTTAATATCCCTTAGTTTCCTTATGGACCCCGCTGCCATGGGAGGGTAGGACAAAATATGTCATGCAAGTTCTTTTCCATAAGCACGTATGACTATTTACGGAATACATGCCTACATTACATTGATGAACTGGAGCTAGTTCTGTATCGCTCTAGGTTATGACTGTTACATGACGAATATCATGCAACGAGTTACCGATCCAGTGCCTACGAGCTTTCCACTCATTGTTCTTGCTAAGTTACTATTGTTGTTGCTGCTGTTCCAACTGCTACAAAACTATTGCTACTACTGTTACCGCTACTGTTACTGTCACTACTGCTATCAAACTATCATATTACTGTGCTACTGATCACTCTGCTGCAGATATTTAATCTCCAGGTGTGGTTGAATTGACAACTCAACTGCTAATACTCTCAAGTATTCTTTGGCTCCCCTTGTGTCGAATCTATAAATTTGGGTTGAATACCCTACCCTCGAAAACTGTTGCGATCCGCTATACTTGTGGGTTATCAAGACCTTTTTCTGGCGCCGTTCCCAGGGAGCATAGCAATATTTGTTGAGTCACATGGGATTTATATCAATTTATCACTATGAAGAATCTGAAGGATACTAAGACCAAGATTTTTCCCTCTACTATGAGGGGAGGTAAGGAACTGCCATCACACTCTGCACTTGATTCACCTTCTGTTATGACTAAGCTTGCAACACCGCCACATGCTAGTAATCCTGATATGTCGCAAGTTATTGATGATGCTACCTCTGCTATGAATTATGCTGTTGATGATGCTAGTACCATGCTTGAAGATAATGTGCCACTAGGAGAATTTCTTGATGAACAAATTGCCAGAGCTAAAGAGAATGAAACTGATGAAGCTTATGAAATTGATGATAATTATGAAACACCTACTAGTCCTAGCTCTTTTAAGTTTGAACTTCCTAAGATATCTTAAGGTTATGTTATGGACGAGGAGATAACTAGAGAAATTCTTTCTTGGAAGGATAGAGACGATCTTAAGAAATTGCTACGCAAGTATAAGGAAAAGACTTTGAATGCTAGAATGAAATGTGATCCTAAGTTTGCTACTTCACCTATCTTTGTTACCGATAAGGATTATGAGTTCTCTGTCGACCCAGAGTTAATTACTTTGGTTGAATCTGATCCTTTCCATGGTTATGAAACTGAAACTGTAGTGCACACCTTACTAAGCTGAATGATATAGCCACCCTCTTTGCTCATGATGAGAAGATTCGCTACTATTATATCCTTAAGTTATTTCCGTTCTCATTAAAGGGTGATGCTAAGACATGGTACAATACTCTTGCTCTTGGTTGTGTGCGTAGTCCCCAGGATATGATCTACTACTTCTCTGAAAAATATTTTCCTGCTCATAAGAAACAAGCTGCCTTACAGGAAATATTTAATTTTGTGCAAATTGAAGAAGAGAGTCTCCCACAAGCTTGGGGAGGCTTCTCCAGTTGCTTAATGCTTTGCCTGATCATCCTCTCAAGAAAAATGAAATACTTGATATCTTTTATAATGGACTAACCTATGCTTCTAGGGACTTCCTAGATAGTTGTGCTGGTTGTGTTTTTAGGGAACAGACTGTTGAACAAGCCGAGGAATTATTGAATAACATAATTAAGAATTACGATGATTGGACTCTTCATGAACCACCGCCCAAACCCACTCCGAAAAGAGGGGTATCTTATGTCTTAGTCCTGAAGATATGAAGAGGCAAAGAAATCTATGAAGGAAAACGGTATTAAAGTTGAGGATGTTAAGAATTTGCCACCTATTGAAGAAATACATGGCCTTGACACACCACCACCTCCACAGGTGGTAGAGTTAAATTCTTTATTGAAGTTTAATGAAAGTGACATTCCTCACAATAAACATCCTAGTCAATGCTTATATGAGTTTGACAACTATATTATGAAGCAAGATCATTTCAATGCTCATGTTCTGAAACAATTGAAATATAACTCTGATATGATTGCTCGCTTGAGTGACTTGCTATTTAGAATCAGTAATGATGTTAGAGGTGTAGGAAAGCATGCCTCTATGGTTCAAACTCAGTTAGAACAAGTTGCTATGTCTCAAAATGAATTGCTTGATGAAATGAATAATAATATGAATGATTTTGGTGCTAGAGTAGTAACTAGAGGAGGTAGAATGACCCAAGAACCACTCTATCCTGAGGGTCATCCTAAAAGAATTGAAAAAGACTCTCAGATAATTAATATTGATGCACCTAGTCCTTCTAAGAAGAAAAAGAAAAAGAAAAATGATAGGACTTTGCATACCTCTAGTGAACCCAAGACACAAAAACCTCCTGATAATAATGATGTCTCTATTTCCGATGCTGAAACTCAATCTGGTAGTGAACATTCACCTAGTGATAATGAAACTGATAATGATGATGTTCATGATGATGCTCAACCTAGTAATGATATTGAAATAGAACCTGCTCCTGATCTTGATAACCCACAACCTAAAAATAAACGGTATGATAAAAGAGATTTTGTGGCTAGGAAACATGGTAAAGAAAGAGAGCCTTGGGTTCAAAAACCCATGCCCTTTCCACCTAAGCCATCTAAGAAAAAGGATGATGAGGAATTTGAGCGCTTTGCTGAAATGATTAGGCTAGTCTTTTTGCGTACCCGCTTAACTGATATTCTGAAGATGGCCCCTTATGCAAAGTATATGAAAGACATCATCACTAATAAGAGAAAAATACCTGAAGCTGAAATCTCCACCATGCTTGCTAATTATTCTTTTAAGGATGGAGTACCTAAAAAACTTGGAGATGCTAGAATACCGACTATACCTTGCTCCATTAAAAGAAACTATGTCAAAACTGCCTTGTGTGATTTGGGAGCTGGTGTTAGTGTTATGCCTTTCTCCTTATATAAAAGACTTGATTTGAATAAACTCACACCTACTGAGATATCATTGCAAATGGCTGACAAATCAACAGCCATACCTATCGGTATTTGTGAGGATGTGCCCGTTGTTGTTGCAAATGTTACTATCTTAACAGACATTGTTATTCTTGAGATCCCCGAGGACGACAACATGTTGATTATCCTTGGTAGACCCTTTTTGAATACTGCAGGGGCTGTTATTGATTGCAATAAAAGCAAAGTCACTTTTCATATTAATGGCAATGAGCATACAGTACACTTTCCGAAGAAACAATTCCAAGTGAATGGTATAAATGTTATTGAAGAATCTCCGACCATCACCATTGGAAGCTTTGAATTACCTCTACCTACTGCCAAAAAGAAATATGATATACTTATTGTGGGGGATATGCACATCCCCATTGAGGTAACTTAGTGCTTTATGAAAGTTCTTCGGTTTCATGCTACTCGGAAGTGGTTGTTAATAAGACTTGATCAACCTTATTAATGAATCATTTTTGAGCGGTATGAAGTCGATGAATCTAGTAAGCACAACTCTCTGCTCCCACCTTTTATTTTCTGTTTTAGTTAGTCAAATAGAATAAAATGTCATGTTTATCCTGTTTTCTGTTTTCTCCGTGCAATAAAAAATGACCCAAAAATAAAAATTCTCAGAATGCCCTGAAAATTTAACACGATTTTTTCCAATTATTTATTAATTTTTGGCGCAAATAATACCAGAGGGGGGTGCACCTGGTGCCCACAAGACACCAGGGCGCGCCAACACCCCCAGGCGCGCCCTGGTGGGTTGTGGACCCACGTGGGCCCCCTCACTTATCTCTTTAGCCCACATCATCACCTACCTCCAGCAAAAAATCACCACAGCCACCATTTTCGTGTTCTTGCTCTCAAACCCGCGGATTTCGATCTCTTTGCTCGAAGCTCCGTTTCCGAAACTGTTTGGAGGGATTGCTACTTGGTATGTGACTCCTCCATTGCTCCAATTAGTTTTTGTTTTAGTGGGTTATTTTTAGAGTAATTAGCTACTGTTGGTGCTGCTGTAGATGAGCTTGCATGTTGAATTCTTAGAGTTCTAAGTAGTTTGAATGCTCAATATGGCCTCTATGCATGCTTAGGAGTAGTTGCTAACAATCTTACAAAGTTTTGTTGACAAATTTTTTGTGGACTAAAATGTTTTCAGATTTTTTTTAGGAATAAAAAATGCAAATCTTTAGGAAGTTCTCCTCCAAGAAAAATTCCAAGGGAGTCATTGGGGAATCATCGGACAATGACCTTCACACCCCCAGAAAGGTGGAGGTGCGGCCGTGTGAATGGACGCATGATGCCTTCATGGAGGAGGCCGGGTTCCATCAAGAGTTCGCTCAGTTTGTCGCAAACGCCGGGTTAACCGAGTTCCTTGCAGCTAAGTGTGACCAATATCACATCCTTCCAAATTCCTTTGTGCAAAGCTTTCATTATCTAGGGAGAAACAACCCTCCTGAAGCGCAGTTTAATCTTTATGCTGAAACTTACACAATGTCGCTAACTGACTTCTATAACATATGCTTGATTCCTTCTGATGGGGACTTGAGAGAACCTAGGCCATCTGAGTTTGAGGATTCTCTCCTCACGTTAACCATGAGTGAGGATAGAGGCGTGTCGAGCGCCACTGCTACCAGCTTGCAGTTTCCCAGTACATTATTTTGCTTTGGTCATCGCTAAGTGTTTAACCGCTAGGGAGAAGGTCGGCGCACTTAGTTCCCCTGACCTTGCTATTTTACGTCGTGCACTTTATGATGATCACACCTTTAGTATGGGAGCTATTATTGCTTGACGCTTACATCTTAACAAAACTAAGGGAAAGATACATGGTGGTATTTATGCTACTCGCTTAGCGAGAAACTTTAGAATTCCATTTTGCCCACATGATTATCTCTTATCCCGAGTTTACCTTGATCATAAGTCACTGCAGGCTCACCAATTCCTTGATGTAACTGACTCTCCACGTGATATTCATTATAATCTAGTATTTAGCAAGGAAACACGTGATGTTATTCCGTTGCCTGCACCTGCTGAGGAGGAGCCCTAGGGGTACAGGATCAAGCCAGATGACATTATAGCTTACCGGAACAACCTAGCAGCTGCTGAGGAGGAGCCCTAGGGGTGGGATGCTTAGGTGCCGCCTCCGCCTCACTACGACTTGGGACCGGACGGCTACTACGGATGGTGATTACCGAGCTAGGACAAAAGCCTAAGCTTGGGGAGTACGTATTTCCACCGACATTACATTCATGTTCACACATTTCATTCCAGTTGTCGGTCTTCACACTTTTTCATTGTAATATCCATGCTTGATTTGTTTTCTCGCTTTCTTCTTGTGTGTTTGAAAAACTTTGAGAAAACTCAAAAATATTTCCTACTTCTTTTTAGTTTTTCTTTCTAGCTTAGTTTAATTGTAGCATCAAAAGAAAACCCAAAAAGATTTCTCGCTTCTTCTTTTACTTGTTGGGAGCTTTCCCGTGTAAATAGTTTTTGTCGTTTTGTTTTTCCTTTTTAATTTGCTCTCTGTAAGAAAAACCAAAAACTCCAAAAATATTTCAGTGTGTTTCTCTTAAATTCTTTTCTTTTTACTTGAGTCGTACCTAGGAGAAGACCACGATGAAATTGTTGAGTGGCTCTCATCTGCATTATTGTTTATCTAACAAAGAGCCCATATTACCTTGTCTTATCCTCTTGAATAAGATGTTGCAGATTCTAGCTTAGTCTACGGCACTCTTGCACTATTATTATTTTCTTATCATTTGGTCGTGCAAATGAAAGGCAATAATGACGACAATTGATGAATTGGTTGTGGCAGAGAAAAGCGGGTATGAACTCAACTTGTTTTTGTTTTTGTAAATATGTTTAACCTAGTATCCCTTGATTAAGCTCATTATGATCAAACATGTTTGCAATGACCATTAGAGATTATAGTTGTTCATGCCATGCTTAAGTAGCTAGGAGTGGATAATGATTTATCTTGGATGTCAACATGCATTAAAATGGTTGTGATGCGGTATGATGATATGGTATCCTCCTCTGGATGTTTCAAGTGGCTTGACTTGGCACATGTTCACGCATGTAGTTGAATCAAAACCAACATAGCCTTCATGATATTTATGTTCATGGTGTCCATATCCTACTCATGCTAGTATTCAATGTTGATTATATGTAATGCATGTTCATTACCGTTTCGCTCTCTAGCTGCCTACTTCTCAATCTACTTTCTAGCCTTCGCCTGTACTAAGCGGGAATATTGCTTGTGCATCAAAACCCTTAAACCAAGTTATGTCAGATGAGTCCACTATATATACCTATATGCGGTATTACCCTGCCGTTCCAAGTACATTTGCATGTGCCAACTCTGAAAATTCAAATGAACATCTGTTTTGTGTGCCTGGACCGCTCATGGAGCGACAGGGGGCGGTCAGTATCTTCCATGCTAAGTGGGTTATTCTCATGATGAGTGTTTATTCACTTGTCCTTACATGAGAGGGGCGGTAATAGGGATTCCCAGTCCCGAAATCAAAAATCAAAAATAATTAAACAAAACTCCCCCAGGAATGTTGTTGGTTTGGATGGTACCCGTGGATGCGGCTCGCCGTGGAGTGTGATTGTTGGTGGAGGGGGAGTAAACCTTTACTTTTACCGCTTGAGAACCGCCGCTAATTTCTTTAGCATGGAAGATATTGATAACTCTTGGTCATGAAGTTGACAGGAAGCGTGTACCTCCCAAAATTATATCTATCTCTGTTTTAAACTTTGAGCTCTGGCACCGCTGTAAATCCATGTTTCCCTCTGCGAAGGGACTATCTATTTACTTTTATGTTGAGTCATCACCTTCTCAATTAAGCGCCAGACCTGAGAGCACTATTGTCATCCTCATGCATTGTGTATAGTTGATGTTGGGTGCAGCATGACTGGATCTTTTCTACCATGAATTACAATGTTTAGTCGCTGCTTGTACTTTGGAGGTGCTCTGCATTTAAGTTTTGCGATATCAGAAAGGGCTAGCGAGATACCACTATTGTCATATTGTATCATGATTGTTTTGACAAAGTGTTGGCGCTTGAGATATCTTATTATTGCTCGCTACTTTCTTATGTTATTGTTATGAGTAAATATAATTTCTAAGAGTTATTGTTGACATGGTTAGTCATAATCTTTGCTGAAAACCTGGGTGCTACTTAAGCATATATATGTAAACAAGAACAAAAGAGTTCATAAAAGTTTTTCTTTATCACTTTCAGTTTGTCAACTGAATTGCTTGAGGACAAGCAAAGGTTTAAGATTGGGGGAGTTTATACGTCTCCAATGTATCTACTTTTCCTCACCCTTTTGCCCTTGTTTTGGACTCTAATTTGCATGGTTTGAATGGAACTAACCCGGACTAACGCTGTTTTCAGTAGAACTACCATGGTGTTGTTTTTGTGCAGAAATAAAAGTTCTCGGAATGGAACGAAATTTTTTGGAGAATTATTTCAGAATATATGTGAATTATTGGAGCCAAAATCCACCGAAGAGGGGGGCCAGGGTGGCCAGCACCCACCAGGGCGCGCCCTGGTGGGTTGTGCCCACCTCGTGGCCCCACTTGCCCTAATTCCGCCACTATAAATTCTTTTTTTCGTAGAAAAAAGTCAGAGAGAAAGTTTCATCCCGTTTTAGGATACGGAGTCGCCGCCACCTCCTGTTCTTCATCGGGAGGCCAGATATGGAGCCTGTTTGACGCTCCGGAGAGGGGAATCTTCAGTCTCCGTCATCACCAACCTTTCTCCATCGCCAATTCCATGATGCTCCCCACCGGGAGTGAGTAATTCCTTCGTAGGCTTGCTGGTCGGTGAGGAGTAGGATGAGATTCATCATGTAATCGAGTTAGTTTTGTTAGGGCTTGATCCCTAGTATCCACTATGTTCTGAGATTGATGTTGCTATGACTTTGCTTTGCTTAATGCTTGTCACTAGGGCCCGAGTGCCATGATTTCAGATCTGAACCGTTTATGTTATCATCTCTATATCTATGTTCTTGATCCGATCTTGCCTAGTCATATGCACCTATTACGTGTTATGATCCGTCAACCCCATAGTGACAATATTTGGGATACTCCGCGGTGATGACCGTAGTTTGAGGAGTTCATGTATTCACCATGTGTTAATGCTTTGTTTTGGTTCTCTATTAAAAGGAGGCCTTAATATCCCTTAGTTTCCTTATGGACCCCGCTGCCACGGGAGGGTAGGACAAAAGATGTCATGCAAGGTCTTTTCCATAAGCACGTATGACTATTTACGGAATATATGCCTACATTACATTGAGGAACTGGAGCTAGTTCTGTATCGCCATAGGTTATGACTGTTACTTGACGAATATCATCCAACGAGTTACCGATCCAGTGCCTACGAGCTTTCAACTTATTGTTCTTGCTAAGTTACTATTGTTGCTGCTGCTGTTCCAACTGCTACGAAACTATTGCTACTACTGTTACCTCTACTGTTACTGCCACTACTGCTATCAAACTATCATATTACTGTTCTACTAATCACTCTGCTGCAGATATTTCATCTCCAGGTGTGGTTGAATTGACAACTCAACTGCTAATACTCTCAAGTATTCTTTGGCTCCCCTTGTGTTGAATCTATAAATTTGGGTTGAATACTCTACCCTCGAAAACTGTTGCGATCCCCTATACTTGTGGGTTATCACCAGGCCTGGTGCAGTCTTCCTGGAGACCGAAGACGGCACCCTGGTGCAAAACTCATGGAATATCGAGCATCTTTGCAAGTTATACCCGTAAGGCGCGGTTGCCAGGCCGCCCGGCAACCCCTTTTGTACAAGTTTGCCGGCAAGGCATGTAATCCTTTGTACAGAGCCAGGCGATGACCCTCTGCATAGTCAATAAAGCTAAGTGTTCTGCAACTCTTTGTAAATGCACATATTTATCTTATGTATCTTACATGAGATGATGTGTTCACTTTTTACTTGCACATGGTGAGTGTTGAACCACTTAGGTTCCTAGCCTCCTCTATTTTCTCTTCTTTCTTTTTCTCAAAAGGGAGAAGGGGCCCTGCGTGCAAGTCTTCCCGGGGGGAGTGACGGTATGGACACCTACCAACATGTTCAAGGACGATCACCTTGCGGCAAGGAATACAACAAGAGAAAGCTAAGTAGCAAAAACTTCTAAAAAAATTGAACCTTTCTCCTTGAACGAAGTGGACGCTTGTGTGAGAAAACCTACACACGAAGGACCCTTGTCAAAATTGTTTGTGCAGTTGGTTGTTTCGAGCCCGCTCAACATCATAAGTAGCCGCAACAAGGACGACAAGGAGGCCTTGCCCGCAGTGGCTTCACCGACGGGCCACTAAGGATCCATTCCTACGAGCGCTTGTGGTAAGGATGTGCGCACCAGTTGGCGTTTCCGGCAAGCGTAAGGATCGGAAGCACACAAGTACTAAATTACATAAAGAGAAGATTGCTATTTTATTTAACAAAATAAACTCTCAAATATTCTGCAAAAAACACCACATAATTTTTCCTTGCATCCCTGCAGGGTTACATTGGGTGCGATCTAAGCGCAAAAGGAGATCTGCCACTACAATGGGGCGATTGATCCCGAAACGAGGTCTCGCGGATGGAGCCTCGCCTCCGTATCGATCTACCCACCTCCAAAACCTAGCTAGGGCGCCTTGCACACCTAATCGGAGTCTTTGTGCTTGACGCCAATGGTGTTGCCGTTGTCGTCGTTGTCGCTGGAGGAGTCGTAGTAGCTGCTGCTCGAGCTCTCCGCGCAGCACTCTAGGCGAACGCGAGAAACCCCGAAGAACTTCACGGAGAGAGTGGTGGCTCCGTCAAACTTGAACTAGAGAAGATGCCTGGGCCCCGGGCCGCAGGAGCAGGTGAACGACTTCCACCCCCGCGTCAAGAACATGGCGCTTCCGGGGGAGAGGTTGACTGCCACCCAGGAGGGCCTGTTGCAACAGCCGTCCGCCTGAAGCCACAGGCCTAAGGGCCTGGTGCCTTCCATGGCTCTCGCGAAAGCGTCAGGAAGACGCAACCAGCTCTAGGGCCGATGGGCCACCACCACGACAAACTCATGCGCTTCTTCCCTCACATGATCTCCCACATTGGGCGGCGGGATAGGCGCACCTCCATGGCCATTGCGTCTGCCGCGGTTCGAGGGGGCGGCCTTCCGTGACCCCTGGGTGCCGTCCCCCCACGAGAGCTGGAGCTGGCTCCTGTCGCCATCACAACGATCCACATCGGGCTTCGAGGGGCGGTCCTCACAACAGGGGTAGACCCTCGAGCACTTCTGCGGCCCCTCACCATCCTGAGGGTGGCGCGCTGGAGGAGATGGTGAGAGGAAGAGGAGGATGGTATGACTGGCAAATGGGAGTGAAGGGATGTGAGTGAGCAACAGCTTCCTCGACCCCCCTATTTATAAAGATGGGGCGGGAGGTGAGGGGGAGGCTGGCTCTTCGCAACACAGGGCGGATATGCACTAGCGAAAGCACTATGCCAGCGACCGCCTTTCTGAACCAATACCAAACCCCGCATGTGACACGTGTCACGCAGGGTGCATTAAAAGAAGGAAGATGGATCAGGAGGGGCGAAGACGCTCAAGCGACGTAGAGAGGTTTAGAGGCTGATTGTTCGCTGTCAAGCGCATTGCTTGGGAGGCCGCCTCTCTCCCCTGATGCCGAGGCTCATGTGGGAACGCACGACGCAAGGGGCGCCTCTTCTGGTCCGACGCAACGCGGCTTTTTAGGCGCGGCCCTGCAAACGCTGCCTCGCTTCACTTCCCCACGACCCGCATTCAATGCACATCATGGGTAGGAGCGGTGAAAACCATCATCATAACCGCAAGGAAACTCGGCCACGTGTGTCTCTACACTGTTTTGGGCCTAGCCAACAACGTCGCAGACTCAAGTGTGGCCCAGGCCGGGGGCTCCTATCAGTGTACTAAAGAACGGGGCCCTTAGTACCCAGACTTGTGCACAAGACGACCACGGCCTATGGACTGGCAAGACCATGCCGAGCAAGCATCAACCTCCTAGCTACATCAAGCCAGAACCCAAGTGAACCGACAAGCCTCCTTGCCAGAGGACTCGGCTGCCAACACACCCGTCAAGATCTCCACCCGCAAAGCAATCGCTCCACGTCGCAAGGCTGATTGTCTACATCGATGAGTTGTTGAGCGGGTAGGCGGTTAGGTAGAGATGGTTGGGGCGTGTGGCAGATCGGTGGACATAAAACAGCTTTAATGACACCCGTGCTATGACATGGCAAAGGAATAAGAGGTAGCTGGGCGAACGGCATAGAAGGAGAGACGATCCTTGTCGGGAGACGTCACCAGCGCGACACCTCACGGCGCATTAAATGCACCTAACCAAATCCGTCAGAGTTAGGTATTTCCTACTGTAGTTCTTGCCAGTGATTTTGGCAGGTAGAGTATACATTGTTTACTCCGTGTAATGACCACTCTAGCCACTGCGGTAGCCCCTTAGCCTATAAAAGGACGCCCATGGCTGCCATTACAAAGGTCGACACTCCGTTCATTTGCAGGCGTAGCGTCACTACCTAAGCATTCCTTATCAGGCAGTAGCGCTCCTGTACAGTGAACCCACATAATCCACTAAAACACATGACATAGGGTTTTACGCTCCGGTGGACCGAACCTGCCTAAACCCCTGAGTACCCATGGATCGGTGATGCTCTTTGTGCCAGAGGATCTCCCCAGCCAAACCACGAAAGGGGCCTTGCCAGCCCCATAGATTGTCGTACGCCGACAACACGCGATGGTTAACTCCTCCCAACCTCCTACCTACGAGCATGCGGTAGTGCTTTGCGTCGTGAGAGCAAATAAGGCGTTGCAATAAGTATATGAGTTCTTTATGACTAATGTGAGTCCATGGATATACGCACTCCCACCTCTCCATAATTTACTAGCCTCCTCGATACCGTGCATTGCCCTTTGTCACTTAAAGAGTCAGTGCAAACTTTGTCGGTACATGCAAACCCCGTGATATGATACGCTCTGTCACACATAAGCCACCTTATATCTTCATCAAAACCGCCACCATTCCTACCTATCATGGCATTTCCAAAGCCATTCCGAGATATATTTCCATGCAACTTCCACCGTTCCATCAAATGACTTGTGTGTTCATCATCATACTGCTTTGCATGATCATATAGAACAGACATGGTATTTGTGGCAAAGCCACCGTTCATCATTGCTTACATGTTACTCTAGATCACTGCACATCCTGGTACATTGCCAAAGGCATTCATATAGAGTCATATTGTTCTTAATCGATTTGTAATTTCGAGTTGTAAGTAAATAGAAGTGCGGTCATCATCATTATCAGAGCATTGTCCCGGTGAGGAAAGGATGATGGAGACTATGATTCCCCCATAAGTCGGGATGAGACTCCGAACGAAAAATAAAAAATGAGGGAGACCAAATGAGCGCACCAAAGGAAAAAGGTAGAAAAAGGAAAAAAGGTAAAAAAAAGGGAAAAAAGAAAAAAAAAATGAAATGAGAGAAAAAGATAGAAGGGGAAATGTTACTATCCTTTACCACACATGTGCCTCAAAGTGGCACCATGTTCTTCATATAGAGAGTCTCCAGTTTTGTCACTTTCATATACTAGTGGGAATTTTTTCATTATAGAACTTGGCTTGTATATTCTGATGACGGGCTTCTTGAAATGCACGAGGTCTTCATGAGGAAGAAAGTTGGATGCACACCCACTTAATTTCATTTGAGCTTTCATATACTTATAGATGTAGTGTATTCGTTGCATAGCAATCCCTACTCCTCGCATCGATATTGATTGATGGGCATCTCCCTAGCCTGTTAATCCGCCTAGTTGATGTGAAAATTTCCCACCTTTTGACTGCATTGATATCTACCACCAAATTCTATTCCATCCATATGTTATATCCATGGCTCACACTCATGTATTGCGTGAAGCTGAAAATGTTGAAGCGAGTTAGTAGTACGATCCAATTGCCTAGTTTGACTCCGGGGTGATCATGATGTATACTTATGTGGTAAAGATGGAGTCATGCCATGCCTAATATGATAAAATTAGTAGGTATAACATTTTTAATGTTCGTATATTTTGAAATAGTAATGATTATGCATCTTATGTTCATGGAAATTATTATGTTGATATTAATTGGTTCATAGTTTCTAAATATCTACACGTGAAAGATATTACATGTTGGGTAGCATGCCACATCAATTTTTTGTTTTTATCACTTACCTACTCGAGGACAAGCAGGAATTACTCTTCGGTATGTTGATACGTCTCCGACATATCTATGATTTTTGATCGGTTCATTTCATTATATTATCAATCATGAATACTTTATATGCAATTATATGTTATTTTATATCTTTGGACTAACCTATTTACTCAGTGCCTAGTACCACTTCCTATTTTTTGCCTGTTTTTGGACTTCTCAGAAATCAATACCAAATGCAGTTTAAATTGTATAAAAAATTACGGGAGTTATTTTTGGACCAGAAGAGACCAGGAAGCTTCGGGAGCAGGCCAGAAGAACCATGAGGTGGCCACGAGCCACCAGGGCGAGCCCTGGGGGGTAGGGCACGCCTCTGGGCTCATGGGCCCCTCTTGTCACCTCCTAACCTAATTCCACTTCTATATATCCCTAATTACCCCAAAACCAACAGAGAGCAACGCGAAACACTTTTTTGCCACCGCAAGTCTTTGTTCTTCTGCGATCCAATCTGGAGGACTTTTCCGGTACTCAGCCAGAGGGGGAATACATCACTGAGGCCGTCTACATCAACCTTGATGCCTCCATGATGATGTGTGAGTAGTACACCACAGACCTACAGGTCCATAGCTAGTAGCTAGATGGCTTCTTCTCACTCTTTGATCTTCCATACAATGGCCTTCGCTATTGTTGCGATGATCTATCTGATGTAATCTTTTTTTGCGGTGCGTTTTTTGGGATTCGATGAATTGTGGGTTTATGATCAGATTATTCATGAAAAGTAATTGAGTCTTCTCCGAATTCTATTATGCATGATTGTTATAGCTTTGCAAGTCTCTCTGATCTATCCGTTTGGTTTGGCCAACTAGATTGATTTATCTTCAGCGGGAGGAGTGCATTGTAGTGGGTTCAATCTTGTGGTGCTCTATATCCTGTGACAGAAGGGGACAAGATAGGTATTGTATTGTTTCTACTAAGGGTAGACTGATGGGGTTTGAACATATTGTTTGGTCTTACTTTGTCTACATCATGTCATCTTGCTTAAAGCATTACTCTGTTCGTCATGAACTTAATACCATAGATGCATGCTGGATAGCGGTCGATTCGTGGAGTAATAGTAGTAGATGGAATATTGTTTCAGTCTACTTGTCATAGACATGATGCCTATATACATGATCATTGCATGAATAACATCATAACTATGCACTTTTCTATCAATTGCCCAAAAGTAATTTGTCTACCCACCGTGGCTCACAAGTAGCACACTATGAGGAATTATCATGCGATTTAATTATGTTAATGATGTTGAGTGCTGGAACTAGCGAAAGGATGAACCCTAGGCCTTGTTTCCGAGCATTGAGACACTGTTTTTACTCACTTTTTTTACTTGCTACCTTGCTGTTTTTAGTTGTTCAGATTACAAAAACCTATTTCTACCATCCATATTACACATGTGTAATCATCTATTCGCCGAACTAGTACACCTATACAACTGAAAATTGTATTAGGTGTGTTGGGGGCACAAGAGATCACTTGTACTTGATTGCAGGGTTGTCTGAGAGAGAACCACTTTCATCCTACAACTCTTGTGGATTGATAAACCTTAGGTCATCCACTGTAGGGAACTTTGCCGATGTCCTATAAATACTCCACGCTTGAAGGCCCAACAAAATCTGCAAGATTATAGTTACGTATTATACATCACCTGCCCGACTTGCGCGACCGAAATAGCCCACCTGACGCGTCAGGCCGGCTCTCACGAGCGACACAGCCCACTTGGGGACCAAGGACGCTAATAGGAGGGTCCAGCTAGCTCATCGCGCACGGGACAATGCACGAGACTTTGCACATGAGTGAGCCGAAAAACATAACATGGAGATGGCCCCAGTTGCGCCTGCAGTCCACCTGTCAAGTAATACCGAGGGAACTCGGATGGGTGTAAGGTGATCGGGCTGGCTAGACGACTGGTAGATCGCCAGGAAGCCTATGTAGGATGCTCTCGCACAACAGAGGGCACTCTCACCCGCGGAGGCTCCCAAAATGCGGGTACTCTAGCATCTTTTATATGAGCAATACACCAATAGTATATTAGGATGATACCATTCAATGGAGGAGTATTTTTCTTCGTAATTATTACAAGTTTCATAAGTAAAATTATCATTATTATTTATAGCATAAGTATCGTCATAATCATCATAAGTGGCAACTTCATTCTCATCATAATCACTTAAAATTTCCTCCGAAGAGGTGGAAAAACACACCTAACGTTATGACCTCTCCAAATGCACTTTTATCAGTTTTGCATATGATTTAACACTCTCCAAAATAGTGGAATAAACACTACCAAAAATCATGGCCTCTCCAAATTCACTTCAAATATCATTATAATCATCATATCTATTAGGCATATTCTCATCATTCCAAATTTTCTCCTCCAAGGCAGGGGCTAAAAGTTTATATTCATCAAATTCGTCATCCCCAAGCTTATTGCATGTCATCAAAATTATTTATATTAATAGAACACATACTAATAACATTACAATAATGGTTAGCATTCGAAGAACATACACCAATAACATTTTTAAACTCTTCTTTGAGTACTTCATGACCAAATTCCGAGTCCTTGTTTTCTAGATAATCAATGTGGTGCACTGATCTTCATTTTTTTTGTTTTCTTCCATAAGTCAAACTAGTGAACTCAAGACTAAAAGATACAATTGCAAGATATAAAGAGATACCTTAAAACACCCACCTATCTGGTAATGGTGCTAGAAAATGTCTTGATTACTCTAGGAAGGTGTTGGGACCCCAAGTGTAGGGGTTTGTAGCAAGCAACAATTTCCATAAAGTGGATGACCTTAAGGTTTATCAAACTGGTAGGAGCTTTGAATTGCAACCAATGATTAGTACTTGCATACACACAAATACATAACTTGTCTTGGCCCGCAATGAAACTAGTCAGGTTGTTGGTCTTACTAGCCTTGGTGGTTACGAAGATTAATGCAACTTGTGTTTGGAAGTGTTGATTGCAAATAAAGTAAAGAATTTTGATGAATGTTTGATTGAGATTGAAGGAAATAGGGATGAACGAACTGAGATCCATAGTTTTGCTCATGGCATCTCTCCAATAAAAGACAACATGGTAGGGTGAACAAATTACACTTGTATATCTATTAAATTACAGTTTTTACGAGTATGATTATACATGGCTCCCCAAGGCGAGCATAGGTGCCTCCAAAAAAAATTCCTGACTCAAAAGATTTTCTAAATTTTTGGGTGCTCCGTAAAGTTGATTTTCTTAAAAATCCAGAAACAACAAAAGCACAACAATTTTCGTTGTGTTCTAAATTAATAGGTTAGTATGGAAAATTAATAGAAGGTGATGCTAAACTATGGCAATGCAATATAATTATAACATGAAAGAAGAAGAAAAAAATACAAATTTAGGATCTATCAGCCATCAGCCCGAGTCCTCTGGACGAAAGAAACCAACATCTTTGTCATGCAAGATATGGAGGTCGAACCGCTTTAGAACTGACTAGAACTCTATAACCTTAGGGCCCTAGCATCCATATAAGTCGAGAGCCAGGCTAGTCAATGGGCATGATTTTAGTCATCACCCTTGGGTACACCTAATATCATCAAGATACACCCCATCCATTCAATGCAATCAAATCATGAGTATAGTTTTACCTCCACCATGAGGCCCTGAACCTAGGCAAAACACCTTTTGTTTCTCTTCCAGGCTTTTCGGCTAGTCCCGACATCCTACCGCGGGGTCTGTAGGAATTCACACCGACTTCATCGCCCTGAGAGAAAGAGACAGAGAGAGATGAAGGAGGAGGGGCGTACATGTGATGGCGCCGAGGTCGAAACGAACATGCCCGCTGCAGCCCAAGAACATCCCAGGGGTGCACTAGGGCCTACCTCGATCATAACAGATGGTTTGCGCCTCTCCCGCACGACCTCATATTTGAGACAAACCTTTTGGGGAGTTGGAAACTGGAGGCACACATGAATGTCAAGGATCCTGTGACTTTGAGGCATCGGAGAGCTAAGACGACTTGCATCTCCCCGAGCGCCCATGCTGAAGTTCTCGTCTAGGAACACGCATCCGCAACGCTACCGAATTCCACTTGCTTCTAACACCATAGGTCAAAGGATCTTCACTCATCCTTGGTCTCGACCATGGCGACACCACTGTCCATGGCCTCCTATGTTGTGTTGGGCCACCTTTGATCTGGCATGGAGGGAGAGGAGTGCCGCCACTTCTAGGGGACCTAGAGAGAGGAGGGAGCGCTAAAAGAAGATGTTTTGGATATGCCATCTCGATATTAGCTCGGGAAAGGAGCAAATTGTGGAGGAGGGAGCCATGGGGAATTTCCAGGAAAAGAAAGGTGGTGCATTAGGAAACCCTGAAAGGAGATAGAAAGACCGAATCGATTGAGCACACAACAACAACAATAACAAAGCCTTTAGTCCCAAACAAGTTGCAGTAGGCTAGAGGTGAAACCCATATGATCTTGCAACTAACTCATGATTCTGGCACATGGATAGCAAGCTTCCACGCACACCTGTCCATGGTGATACTCCAGTTCTTTAGATCTCTATTTACGGACTCCTCCCATGTCAAATTTGGTCTACCTCAGCCTCTTTTGACATTATCAACACGCTTTAGCCGTACACTATGCACTGGAGCTTCTGGAGGCCTGCGCTGAATATGCCCAAACCATCTCACACAATGTTGGACAAAATCTTCTCTTCAATCGGTGCGACCCCAAATCTATCTCCTATATCATTATTCTGGACTCGTCCCTTCCTTGTATGGCTAGTACATGCAGACCAAATAGGTAGTGTAGCACTTTCGCAGAAGTATCCCAATGAGTAACCGTCCCAACAATGAGCGAAGGAGAGTATTTATGGAGGTGCTTTTGTCACACACAAGGTGTCACAGTTCTTGTGTAAAGTAACTACTTGAGCTTCTTCAACTACTATTACTATCTTGGATAAACAATAAACCAAATATGATAATATAAGGAGATTTTAAAAGTGTCTACTAAATAACTAGGGGAAGTAAAAAACATGAATAAAATATAGGTTGTATTTCCTTCAATGAAAAAATTAGGTGCGGAGATTTTTCAGTTCATGGTAAGAGTATAGGAATTGTGTCAGTGCGAAGGTAATACCAGTTACCTTGTATTGTACTCATATCATGTGATATAAGAGTTCTGTAGGCGGTTCTCCCTAGAGTTATGAAACTCCACCCCTTGGGATTACCTTTCATTATATGGTCCTGCTTCTCCGTTGACATAGAGTGGTCGTTTCCAAAATTAAGGTCATAAGACTTGAACCAAGCATTAATTTCAATGGATTACCATTATCTCATATTGTCTTTGGTCCTCATAGATATATCCACCTGTCAAGTCAGAGGTCATAGAGTTCCTAAACAATAAGTGTTACCTGTGTAGGTCTTGAGATCACATTGCCTTGGCCGTTAAATTGGACGACACACATAGGGTTTAGCATAGTATAACAACATACTAAGTAGATCATACTAATACGAATTCAAATGATGGCATATAGAATAGGCACATATCAAACTTACCACTTACCTAATCTCCCACACCTAAGGGATTACTCACACATAGTAACAGGGGAATCAATCACAATAGAGATAAAACCCATGAAAACCATATTGATAATATTGGGAAGATCCACAATGAGATGAAATGGTATTCAAATAGTCTTGATCTTAGATTAGATGGAGTAGAGTATACAAATTCAAATCCCTCTTACAATAGTGAAGGAGGTGGTGATGAAGATGGAGATGAAAGAACCAAAACTACGATGGTCTTTGTTAGTTCTTCAGATCCTCTCCTCTCCTGTTCTTGATGGTGTGGCGGCGGCTAGGGTTCTCTTTTGCTCATGGTCCCTTGACGAAAGTTGCTTGTATAGATGAGGAGGGGCTACCAGAAGTCCAGACGATCAGTCATGCAAGCACTTGCGGTCGCATGGATGCCGCATTTCACTCTGGTGCGCATGTTGGTGGTGCTCTCTTCAAGAATGTTGCTCCATCTGGCTTGATTTCTAGCAAACCCCCTTGGTTTCCTTCCATAAATAACTTTTCCTGCCAATCATGGGAAAAAGTAGATTTGCTTCTCTATTTTTGGGTTAGCATTAGAAATACCCAAAGAATAACTAACAAAAATCCAATGCAACCAAGTAGGAATCACTATGAAAAACATCACAAATTCTCGAGCCATCAACTCCCCCAAGCTTAAGATTTGCCCGTACTTGAGCAAACAGGAAATCAAGAGAGTGAAAAGGAGCTTGGTTCAGTGGAAATAATTTGATCGGCTCGAGAAAATACATCATATCCATCCTCTCTTATCCTGCAAGATCATTCAAGAAAGCATTTGCAATTGAATAGCTGCACCTAAACTTGTTGCCTAACCACGTATAGTCTCATACCATTAGTTATAATTTATCAAACAAATTTTCTTTGCTAACCAAGTGTTTAGGCAAATGAAGGTGTTCATTTATTAGATGGATATTCAACTTAGGCTCAATTATCAAATGCATTTAGAAAGTTCGGACATCAAAGATAGCAAAATACTCAAGTTTTTCATTAACACCCACTAATGCCTCCTATTTATGGCTCTCAAACACTTCTCTCTGTCATCATTCTTCGGGATTTAAACCTTCGGTGATGGGGTTATGCCAAAATTTACTATATGCAATTAGGTTCCGCTGTGGCTTAATTTTATGCACTATGGATCAAGAATGGTTGTCTCTTTTGAGCTCAGTGATCAGTGCTCTTATTTACCACTTAAACGCTCCATCAAAGAAGGTCGATCATTTACCACACAATCTCCAAGTTCGTGACGGCATCGTTCTTACGCGAATTATCTCAACATATAGCAACGAGACGTGAAACCAGCCTAGAGCTGGAGCTCTATGATTTGAGTATTGCAAATAAATTTTAGCATAACCTCAACCACTTCAAATATTTGTCCCTCCAAACAACTCCGCCAATAGCTGTCATGAAGTCAATGAAAATCAGCATGTGGATTTGAATTACTTAAGTACTCGTTCTCTTCAAATATTCCTAGCCTCTAAATTTTTCAGATTTTCATTAAAACAAAAACATGCTTTCCCACAAGGTTTCACTAGCAAAATTTGAAATTGGGAGTCATGACTAGATGATATTCAACTAACGGGGGGAACTAATTCAAGTGCAGCCAATCAGCTGAAAATTATTTCTCAAATAAAATTGTGAGACAAGGGATTATGCATATGTTATACCTTCTCGCGCTGGCTCACTCTTCCCCTTAGTCAAGCCCCAATTCATTCTCTTCATTTCCAGTTGCTAGAAGAGAACAAACCTATAGGATCAAAGTAAACAATCAAAAAGAAATCCAACAAGGCAAGACCAAAACTTGCTCCATCTTTTATTATGCAAACTGAAAATAAACATGCTAAAGACAAAAGCAATCAAATGAAAAATAAATATGCATGCATGGATAACTAGCGGATGAGCTCCCCCAAGCATACGTTCTTGGCCTACTCTCTAGTCCATGTCCTCTTCATCGGTGCCCCTCTGGCTAACGTGTGGCCATTAGGGAGACGGGCCACTAGAGGATGGACCTCCTGCACCAGGATGTGGCTGTCAGGAAGAAAAGAGGGACTGCATCTTCCCACTCAGTAGGTTAATGTTGTTGTTGGCCTCATGGAGGTTTGTGCGGATCCCTCCTACCTGCTGGTGCAACTGCTGAAACTCAAACCTTGGCACATAATCTTGAGGCCGCCCATATTCAACATGCGGGGCAACCTATGGTAGAAAGTTAGGTGCATACCTGGGGCATCACCCCATGCATCCCAACCGTGGGCAGGACCTCCTGTTGCAGCCTCCCACTCTGGAGCGGGTTTGGGATGAGCATTATTCCCGAAACCAGATGTGTGCCGGTACTCGTTAATCTCATCAACATAGAGTACCCACATATCATGCGTAGAAACTGTAAATGCTTGCGGTGAGGGCAAGCGCACATCAACAGTGTAACTGTTAGGTAGGGGACATTTGTTACAATGCTTCCCTTCACCGTCCCGATGAAATGAGTCTTAGTCATAATTCCACGGTTGAGTACCGTATGGCCTTGGACATGCAGCATCGCATCAGTATTGAGGCCAAAGTGCTCAGCAAGCCGAGTCACTACGCCTCCAACAACAATAGTTCTCATGGACTGCTTGTGCTGCCTACCAAGGTGATGCATAAGAAAACATCCCATGTTAGGCTTGGGGGTGTAGTCGGGGTGAAGTGTTGCATGGAGTGCACACAAGTCATAGCTTGACATGCCCTCGAGGTTCCCCCTACCGAAAACAGTGTTAGCAAGGAAAATCATGCAGTAATGAATGGCAGGGTTTTGGATGCTTGATACCTTCTTACCAGAGAGGTCATGCTCATCCTTGACAGAGATGAGTTCCCACGAACCAAATGCATCGGCAACCGGCACAACCCTAGTATCGAGAACCCCTTGGTTCTCGAAACCAAAGGCATTACAGAACTGCTCCAACGTCATAGTTCCTGAACCCCTCTGAGCATGAATGAGCAGCTCGGTGGCACCCTCGAGTCATCAAGGGTGCGCGTGAAGGTGGAGAGGAGCTCCACAGTGATGTTGCGGTATGTCAAGTAATGGAAGTTACTAAAAACACCCACCCCAAGGTTGTTCGCAAGCCATGCAAAGTCATTGTCAAGCCCTTAGGACTCCAAGAAAGCGTCACACTTCCACTTCATGGGGGTCATCCACCTATTATTCACCCATTGGAAGTCATTGTTCATAGTAGCACGGAGATCATCTCCCTTGCTCTAGGTGAGCTTAGAGCGCGAGTCCATGTCCTTCTTCCCCGCGGCAATCGCCGATCTCATCATTTTGGAGAATGAAGATGCATGGATCAAACGAACGAAATCCATGAAGAAACGAAGGTCTGGAGGATTTTTACTAGGGTTTGAGAGAGAGAGAGAGAGAGGTGAGATCTTTCGGCATCGAGAGGAGGAAGAAGAAGGCCTCCCAGCGCCGACAGCTCAACTTTATGAAAATTTCGGTGAAATGGTCGCTCATACGGGCGGGAGCGCCCGTATGGAATGTCGTCTCACGTTCATTTATGTTGATCTAGGGTTTACATACCTGAAACGAGCACTCAAATGGGCTTAACGTCTCGTATCAAATGACGTCTTCAAAACTGCTTAAGTGAAGTTTTGTGTGGCATACTGTCAAACAAGTGCTCGAACAAATGCTTGCGCCGGTTTGGAAGGTCGTCTTTTTCTTGGTTCTTCTGGACGCTCCTCGTCGAACGGTCAAGCGACCGCTCGTGCGGGCACTCGCCCCCATTCGGAACATCGCCTTCAGATCGGTCTCTTCTGACTGATTTCGACGAAGGTCCGATACGACCACTCAAACGAGCGTGGTCGGTCATATGGTACACCATCGGTCTATGTCTCTTTTTCACTGTTTGCTCTGAATTTCTCATGCGACCGCGTGTACGGGTGGCTGTGCCCGTATAAAACATCGCCAATCTCTTTGTTTGCTCTCCTCCTTTGTTTCTTTCTCCACTTCCCCTTTTTAACATTTCTCCTTCAACAAAAGATTCAAAAACAACTTTTCCAAGGAATTTTCATTAGTTCATTTATAACAGCAAAACAATAACTAAAATAAAGACAAAATTTTAATGAACTAAAAAGAAAAACTAATGGGTTGCCTCCCATCAAGCGTTGGTTTTTAGGTTGCTTAGCCTAATCTCATACATTAGTATTATATCAAGTCTCCGGTGGTCATGGATTTACTCTGCTTACCGTGCATAATCGTTTAGGTGGTGGCACATACTTCAATTTTGCTCATGGCTTCTTTGGGAAGTATTTAACTATTTCTTCTTCACAAATTCTGAAGTTTACTTTTCCTTCTGTGCAGCCTAGCGATGCACCTATAGTATTCAAAAATGGTCTACCAAGGATAATTGATAATTTTTCATTTTCGGACATGTCAAGGATAACAAAATCAGTAGGTATAATATGCTCGTCCAATCTTAACGGAACGTTTTCAGCCATTCCCACTAGCTTATTTGTGGACTTGAGTACCATCTACAAAGTTATGCATGTGGGTATACATTCAGATAAATTGAATTTGTGATAAATAGATAGAGGCATCACGCTCACCCGTGCTCCTACATCACAGAGAGCATTATTTATATCAAGATTACCAATGGAACAAGATATTGTGGGTATACCTGGGTCTCACAGTTTTTTCTGGTATCTTGTTATCAAATGGGTACTCCGTTATTGTGGCCACGTGTTCCTTTAGAGTCATACTCCTTTTATTATTGACAGTATCATGCATGAACTTAGCAAAAGTAGGAATTTTTAACATGTTAGACACATGCATTGACATTTTAAGATCAGCTATGCCGTGAAGAAAGGAAGTATATAAAGCATCCTTTGAAGGTGGTCTCATAGCCTTAGGATAAGGAAGAGTTTTCTTCAGCTTACCTTTATCTTTCTCCTTCTCCTTACGTTTCTCTTTCTCCTTTGTAGCTTGGTCACTCACCTTCTTGGTTGGATCAGGTGGTTTTTTATTTCTTTCCACCCTTGGTTCTTCCTCTACTTCTTATTCCGGATCTTCTTCTTCATTATCATTTCCATCAATTGTTTCCACATTAGGGTTAACTTCTTTGTCAGCTTCTGGTTCATCTCCTTGGGCATCTTAATGGACCTGTTCTTCAGGTTCTTCCTCACCAAAATTTAATTTTCTATTCTCTTGGGTTTGGGTTTGGGTTTGACTCTTGATTATTCTTTGTTCTTTCTCTTTTACATACCATTCCGGACATCTGGGATCTTGCATTCTTTTAATAATACGAGTAGATATTTCATTAGTAGAAACATGATTATCTAATTGAGCAAGAATCAAAGCTTGAGTCTCAAAGATATGAGTACATTGAGTCTCTATCATACGAGAGTGTTTATCAAGATTCTTTACCACTTGACTTAGCCCCTCTACCTCTCGTGAGAGATATGCTATTACCTTTTCATTATGATAGATACATCTTTGAAAGTCTCTGTTGAAGTTGCCTTGGTGGAATTTAAACTTGTTCATCGTCTCTTGAAGCTCATCTTCCTGATAATTGCTAAATATATCCACTTTTTCATTTATAGCTTGTTCAATAGGCTTACCTTTCTCTTGAGTAACCTTCTTGAATTTTTTTCATGTCTTCAATATGGTATATTTTTCCAACTGGTTTCATAGGTTTCTCAACATTCCATTGTTCGTATGAGACACAATTTTCTCAATATGTTATTTCCCTTCTTTTAGGGTCAATGACATGAACTATCCTCCTGCACTTAAATCAAGAATGGATTTTGATTCATCATGAATTCCATGATAAAACTTGTGTCGTATAACATATTTAGCATAACAAGGTTAGGACATAATGTCAAAATTTTAGAATATCAAGGTTAGCATAACAAGGTTAGGACATATTTAGCATAACAAGATTGAGGCCTTACCATGACTTAGATGAAACTTCGCGAAGAGATACTTGAGAAAACTTGGAAACCCGGAAAAAGAAAAGATGAACAACTTAGAATCAAGATTTTGATATCATGAACAACTCTAGAAGAAGGATTGAAATTACTTTGATGAAACAAGAATAAGAATTATGTTATGCTTATCCTTCATCAAATTAAATTGATTACAAGCAACGGATTTGGCATACGACTTATTTTTCTTGCAAAAGATTGAAGAGAGAAGAAACAAGCTTGAAGACGTCTTGAACAAAACACCGGTAAGAACTCACAAACTAATGAGGATACTATGAATGAATGGAGAAACATGAGAACGAAGAGAGCACGGTCCGCCTAGTAGAAACTTGAACGAAGCACCGGAATAATGGAGATATGAACGAAGAGACAACAATTGAGAAGAATTTGAGAACGAAAGTTGAAAGCTAAGAATGAAGAAATCTTCTGAAATGATGGCCTTCGGAGGATCGAGAAATGAATACAACTCTAAAATGCTTTGGATAGATATGGAAGGAATTACTCATGATCGAAAAGAATTTGAGAGGATAGCAACAAGCTGAAATCATGAATCTTCAAGCGAATGAGCGAAGATTTAAGAGAAACTCTCCTTCGGTCTTCAACGGTGAGAATGATGACGAGAAACAACACCAAGAATTACTGAGACACTCCGGAACAATGAATAATGAAAGGTTGAGCCAGTGATGAAAATGATAATTCTAAGCGATCTTGAAGAAGGAATATGACAAATGAAAATCATTCTAACGTCATATTTGAAAATAACTTGAGTACATCTCCGGGAAGATTAGAAGAGCCAGGTAAGATCCTGGGGAAAACCTGTGGGTTATGGGCCCACACAAAGAAAACACCATTGAAAAGATTGCTTAGGAAGAGATATTGCACCGGTACAAATGAAAACTTGATAAGGTTGAGAGCCCCGAAATACTTTGAAAGGATTGAATGAAAACACGAATCTTCCGAGATATCTTCAACACTCCGGATAGAATAAAGAGAGACGAATAAGCAAGAGAGTCTTGGATAAGAACTTCCAACATGGGAGAGCATTTAGAGAATGAAAAAGATATGATGAACACCGAAAGCTTGAATTGAATCCATCGGAAAAGAAAACAAAGATGAAGACTAAGAAATGATGAACTTGAGCACTTGAGCGTCTTCCCAACGAATCACCAGATACATCACGAAAGAGAAGATAGCGGAAGCATCACATGAATAGAAAAGGCACTTGAATGAGAATTTAATCATTGAAGAAAAGGGCAGGAGGGCAGTGAAAACAAAGACAACTTGGGACGGATGAAATGAACTACGGAAAGATGAAGATTGATCTTGCAAATATTGGAAAGGATTGATTTATCTTGACAAGAAGCACACCGGTTAGGAAAGATATGAAATCTCCACTTGACATGGAAGCAACTCGAATTACCATATTCCAACAAAACAAAGGATGAGGCTTGCGAATTAAGCCGGAAACAAATACATAACCCATTATGCATTTGTTGGAAGGATAATCCTAGGTAACTACTTGAATTCCCACCTGAGAACTCCCGAAATATTTCTGGTTATGCAATTTGGTCCAACGGATACACGGATCAATTACTGAATAAAACACTATACTCCTAGCAATAATACTACCCACTAGTGTATCACATCCGTCAACACATAACCAGAGAAACCTCGGAAACTCATCTACCTTAGACCCTCGTAACCACAACGATACTAATCATGGCAGTACATGTGATCCCGCTCCCCAGTACTGGGTGTCGCCACACTCTTCGCACCACGAATAGTATTGAAGCAATTTCGAACATCCGCGTACTGATACATGTGATCCCGCTCCCCAGTACTGGGTGCCGCCACACTCTTCGCACCACGAATAGTATTGAAGCAATTTCAAACATCCGCGTACTGAGATAATAAGGAAACTGAACGATAACGATGTGTCAAGAATCCCCTGGAGCTCAACTCCCCGGGTCCAATCCATACAGTCGGGAGGCACCAAGAACAGAACTCCGGTCACATCGACACAATAGAGGCTCCAAAATAACCGCGTGATCCTAAAAAATATTGAGTGAGAAGAGGGGTAGAATTAAAATTCCTACGTCAGGATTCCTCACCAGAGTATAGAAGAGGAGTAAAAAGAATCCTGCTCTCTGATATATAACTAGACTCAAAATAGTTTTTTTTAGACTCGATAACGGCCATTTTCGATCAATCAAGGGGGCTTCTAGGTCGGTACTGCTTTGATACCAACTTGTAACACCCAAGATGCGATCCTATCCTTATTTTTGGCTCGAGGGCCTCGACAAGGATAGAAGCACATCTCGTCGTTTCGCAAGAATGGATATCATTACAAGTACATGTAAAGAAGAGATGAGTATATGGAATTAGCTTACACTCGCCACAAGATACATCAAGATCACATCAATACAACAACATATTCAATCATCATACACAAGAGCAGGGTCCAACTACGGACGAAACCAAACGATAAAATGACATCCATCCTTGCTATCCCAGGCTGCCGGCCTGGAACCCATCCTAGATTGATGAAGAAGAAGTAGAAGAAGAACTCCAAACCAAACAAGCATAGCTCTCACGTCAAAGCATCGTATTACCTGTACCTGCAACTATTGTTGTAGTAATCTGTGAGCCACGGGGACTCAGCAATCTCATTTCCAAGGGCATCAAGACAAGCAAAGCTTAATGGGTAAGGTATGGTTAACTGGTAAGGCTGCAGCAAGCAATAAGCATTTATTTGAGTCGCTAACTTACGAGTACAAGAATAAGGGGGATGATCGTCGCATAAACGGACGTGAACTAGTAATGATCACTAAGTGATCCTGAACACCTACTTACGAGTCAAACATAACCCAACCGTATTCTCTCTCGGTTCCGAAATTCACGAGAAGAGACAGTCACGGTTAAGCACACAATTGGTGTATTTTATCTGAGTTTACTTTAAGTTATGTATGACCGGATGTTAAACAAATTTCCAAGTTGCCACATAACCGCGGGCATGGCTTCTCGAAAAGATTTAACCCTGCAGGGGTGCTCCAACTCATCCATCACAAACTAACCACAAGCTGCTTGGGAACTCCTCAACCGTGGGATGACCCGTAGCATTTGCAGAATTCCGATGGAAAATCTCAACCTCGAGATAGCCCGAAGTGTCCTCGAAATCCCGCACACAAGACATTCGAGAAAGGTAAAACAAATCCAGCACGACCGCCCGACATGTCGACGAACCCGATAGGACCGCGTATCTCGTTCTCAGGACACAACCGGATGAGCACTACGTACGGTGGCCAGATAGAGATCCCCCGAGTTGCCCTGGGTGGCCCCGCAAGTGGCTCTAGTTTGGACCAACACTTTTGAGGAGCACTAGCCCAGGTTTTTGATTAATTATCCACAGGGTCCGGAAAGTCCCTATGCAAGTTTATGAGTTATTAGGCAAATGGAGTACTAATGTTGGGCCTTGCCAGAAGAATTCTATCCCAAAACAAAAATCAAGGCGGTCCCCATAACAACACCAAGCATGTTAGGAGTGCTCAATATGGAACATAACACCGGTACACAAGTAACTAGGGTAACAAAAGTGGAAGAAAACACCGAGCAAAAGGCCAAGACTTCCTCCTTTTACAAAGTATATATGTGCATTAAATTAAATAGGAATAATATTGTGAAAGCTCAAAAACATCCATGTTGGCACGTGGAAACAATTGCACGTGCAACTAGTAACACTATAAGAAGGGCTGAGCAAAAGGTAACATAGCCAAACAATGGTTTGCTAGGATGTGGAGGGTTAGAGGCTTAGCATGGCATTTTTGGAGGCTTGACAAACAAGTGGTACATAGCGAGACATATCGATAGAAACGAGACAACTAGCATGGCAAATATAGTAGTGGTATCCAGGGAAATGGTCATCTTGCCTGAGATCCCGCATGGAAGAAGAACGAATCCATGAAGAAGACGAGCAAACGTAGTCGAACGAATCCTCACACTCCGAATGCTTTCGGAACTCTATCGAGAAGAAGCAATCCGGAAACAATAATCAACAGATGATAAACACCACAACATATGCATGACATGATGCGCAAACAAATATGATGCATGTCCATACGATCATGCAAGGCCTGACAAAGAACAACAATCAAATACTACACATTAAGTGAAGCTCAATATGCAACGAGTTGCATATTGACCAAACTCCACGCTTGAATTATTTAGTTCACTCACGTTTAGGTACATGACAATATTAAATGTTGTTAAGCATGGGAAGAGGTGAAGCATAAGTAAACTAGACATCTAGGCAAGTTTAAATGAGGCCGGAAACAACATATAACATTTCCGAAACGACCCCATGTGCAAATTATTAAATTGGTCCAGATCATAACTAATCATGTTTTATATTTATTGAACAGGGAAATAAAGTGAACAATGATATTCTACTCGTCATTCTTGGCGATTTACGTATATAAAACGTTTGAAACGGAGCTACGGTCTAAAAGATATGACCAACACAAGATGAATGTGTCATGAATGCAAAATGCATGCAAACGACAACCACAAACAAGTTAAATCATGGATGCAACAAGATATTATGAAACTACATAGAATTCTAAGCAAGTTTCATGTGGAACATGTTCAAAACGGAGTAACGGTTCAACAATAACAACTAACACAAGTTTTAGTTAGAATCTTCCCAAAACAGCAACATGGCATTTGCACACATGAAAACAATAATATACAAAATTCTACAATGCACAAACAATACATGGGGCTGTAGCCTACATGATGCACAACAATTCATATCATCACAGCAAATTGAGTAGAAGCATGAATCACTAGGAAATAAGCTCACAAGACGGAAATAAAATATAACAGATTAGGACTTAGTGAAAATAACTGTTTTTAGCAAAGCAATTTTCCATGGAGGCATATTATCAGCAATGAAACTATATGCTACAGGGCATATCGTGGCATTGAAATCTACAGCATGGCATAATACATGATGCACTTCAATTCCTTCCATTATGACAACATGAAATTATGCACAGAATCATGGCAAACATCGACACAACATGGCATTGTGAAATAACTAGATTCTCAGACTTAGTGAAAATTAGAGTAGACAAGAGCAGCAGTTTTTAACAGATTGACATTTTTGACAGCAGAATTAATTAGGATGTAAAACCTCTACATGAGAACAAATGCCACAACATCGCAGAGCATAACATGCTTAACAAAAGACTCCATGGTGAGAACAACAAAAGAGTCCTAGATCACTAGCAAATCACAAGGCAACATGACAATAAAATAACAGTTTCAGACTTAGAATTATTTAGACCCCTCAAAACAGCAACATTGGTTAAGCATGTACGCATGATGAAAACTACAGCTACACAAGGAACCCATGGCATGACAAACAAACTAACAACAAAAAGACATTGCATACTACAAATAAGTCTATTGGCACAAACTCAAAATAGTCATGGATTGCTTAAAACAATGCCCTCAAAATGGAACTTCTCGTTAACTGATTCATAGTTTTTATGATTACGATGGGATGCACTTTTACAACAGGGTTTTGAGCATGCAAATGAACCCTATTATGCATGCAAATGATGCTATCATGTAGAGCACGAAAAGTAGAACATTTTGCATATGTTACACATTGCCATCGGTTGCACGGTTATCGAGATGCAAGCATCAACACATGCAATATAATGATGAAAACACGGTATCTAGGGACTTAGAAAAAAATAACTGGTTGGGGGGGGGGGGTTCTCACACATGGGCCAATCAGGCCGGTCGGACAGGAGGCAGCAGGGGCGGCGGGTGGGCCTGGCCCACGCGGGGCCCACGCGGAGGTTAACGGCACTGGGGCACGCTCTCCTCGCCCGAGCCGAGCGAGCGGGAGGCAGCGACCTTGGCCGGAGATGACGCCAGCGAGGCCTCCGGGGAGGGGGCAATCCGGCCGGCGGGGCGGCAGATCCTACCAGAGGTGGGTCGGAGGAGACCGGCGGCGAGGTAGCGCGTCGCGGCGTGTCGTGGTTGCGGGCGGTCCGGCCGGGCGGCGGCTAGGGTTCCGGTTGGGTGTCCAGCGAGGGGCACAGCGCTCGGGCGTCGGGGTAGGCAGGCGGCGGCGGGTGCGGATGCGGAGCGACAGGAGGTGGCTACGACGGGGCGCGACGGAGCGGTGGCCGGCCGGCGCGGCGGCGTGGCGGCGGGTAGAGGAACTCCATGGGAGCAGCTCCGGGGAGCCGTGGGAGGCTGGGAGCGGGCTCGCGAGCTTTGGCGACGGTGGCTGCGGGCGCTCCCTGGGCCCAGGAGGGCCGCCTATGGGCCGCGGCGGGCCCGGTGGGTAGCTGGCCGCGCGTGGGGAGGGGAGAGAGGCGGGGAGACGTGGCAGCTGCGGGATGGCTATGTGCGGCGGCTGGCGGCGGCTCAGGTGGCGGCTGGCCCGCTAGGGCGGTGCCAAGTGGCGGAGGGGATTTGGCCGGTGCGGATTTTTATGTGGGAGGCGACGGCTGGAGGTTAGGGGTGGTTAGGTTTGAGGGGGGGTTTACTCCGTTTTCGAGCCGTTCGATCTCGATCGGACGGTCCGGAAGCGGAGGGGTGTGTTTGCTGGGCTTAGTGGGCTGTTTAGAGTAGTTTGGTGGGAATGAGAGAGAAGTTATGGCCCGTGACATGTTTTGTAAACCGAAACATCCGACGAATTAACCGACTATAGTGCCGCTCTATGTCTAACCGTACGGGTATCAAACGACCTCCGAATGTGATGAAATTTGGCAGGCGGACTACCTACAGTATAATGAGACCGCATGCCAACTTTCAACCCATTACGAGAAAGTTTCATATGCACTTTTAAAACAATATTTTGACGATGCCGCGGGCGCTTGCGTGTGTGGTTGGTCACGAAACGTTCACCGACGAGAACGGAGAGAACCGGCAACTACGAACGTTTGCAAGTTTTCAAAAACGAGTGACGATGCTATGCATATGATGTGAATGATGCGGTGATAAGTGCAACAACCAAACGAATCACATGACGACAATGGAATAAAAGGGGAATCTTCTGGAGCGTCGGTCTAGGGTTGTTACAATCGTGATTGCGCAAACAAAGTGTCAACCTCAACTGTCTCACTATTTTGTATTTTTCTATTAATGAAGCTTGCTTCTCCTGAGGAAAACGAGTATTGTAATCTGGTAAATACGTTCTTTCTGAACAAGTAGATCCCATGTGATTTACAGGAAGCATCTACAATAACAATACCTGCAAACACAATTATGAAACAAATACTCTGCGCTTAGCTCCCCAGCAATGGCGCCAGAAAATGCCTTGATACCTACAGATCAAATAGGGTGGTGTAGCACTTTTGGAGAAGTATCCCAATGAGTAATCGTCCCAACAAAGAGCGGAGGAGTGTATTTATGGAGGCGCTTCTGTCACACATAGTGTCACAATTCTTGTGTGAAGTAACCGCTTGAGCTTCTGCAAATGCTATTACTTTCCTAGATAAATGATAAACAAATATGTTAACATAAAGAGATTTTAAAGGTGTGTACTAAATAACTAGGGGGAAGTAAATAACAAGAATAAAAATATAGATTGTATTTCCACAAATGAAGATATTAGGTGCGGAGAGATTTCAGTTCATGGTAAGAATACATGAATTGTGCCAGTGCGACGGTAATACTAGTTACCTTGTATTGTACCCATAACATTTGATATAAGTGTTCTGTAGGTGGTTCTCCCTAGAGTTATGAAACTCCTCCCCTTGGGATTACATTTCATTCTATGGTTCTGCTTCTCCATTGCCACAGAGTGGTCGTTTCGACAATTAAGGTCATAAGACCGGAACAAAGCATCAAGTTCAATGGATCACCGTTATCTCATATTGTCTTCGGATCTCCACCGGTCACGTAAGACGTCATAGAGTTCCTAAACAATATGTGTTACCAATGTAGGTCTTGAGATCATGTTACTTGTGCCCTTAAATTGGACAACATGCATAGGGTTCACCATAGTATTACAACATACTAAGTAGATCATACTACTACGAATTCAAATGGCGACATACTGAATAGGCACATATCAATGTAACCACTTAACTACGTCTCCCACACATAGGGGGATTACCCAGACATCATAAGAGAGGAATCAATCACAACAGAGATAAAACCCATGAAAACCATATCGATAATATTGGGAGGATCCACAATGAGATGAAATGGTACTCAAATCTTGATCTCAAATGAGATGGAGTAGAGTCTACATATTGCAATCCCTCTTACAATAGTGAAGGAGGTGCTGATGATGATGGAGATGAAAGAACCAAAACTACGATGATCTTCGTTAGTTCATCAAATCCTCTTATCTCCTATTCTGGATGGTGTGGCGGCGGCAAGGTTTCTCTTCTCCTCAGGGTCCCTTCACGAAAGTTGATTGTATAGACAAGGAGGGGCTTCTCGCGGTCCATACGACCGCTCTTGTGAGCGCTTGTGGTCGCATGGTACGCCGTCTTTCACTCTGGTGCGCCTGTTTGTAGTGCCCTCTTCATGAAAGTTGCTCCATTTGGCTTAATTTCCAGCAACCCCCCTTGGTTTCTTCCCTAAATAACATTTCCTGCCAATCATGGGAAAACTAGATTTTCTTCTCTTTTGTTGGATTAGCATTAGAAATACCCTAAGAATAACAAAAATCCAATGAAACCAAGTAGGAATCACTATGAAAAACATCACAAATTATCGAGCCATCAGTGGCCACACATCCCTCTCAACATGCACATATTTGCCACACCTAACTGTTGCACATGCTGTCTTTTACTTGGCCAACACTCGGTGACATACAACATTGAGGGTCGAACCGCCGTCCTATAGAAATTGCCTTTTAGCTTTTGTGGCACTCTCTTGTCACAGCGAATTCCAAAAGCATGGTGCCGCTTCATCCATCCGGCTTTGATTCGATGGTTCATATCTTCATCGATATCCCCATCCTTCTGCAGCATTGACCCCAAATATCGAAAGGTGTCTTTCTAAGGCACCACCTGCTCATCAAGGCTAACCTCCTCCACCTCATGCCTTGTAGTACTAAAATCGCACCTCATGTACTTGATTTTAGTCCATCTTAGTCTAAAACCTTTCGATTCCAAGGTCTGTCTCCATAGCTCTTACTTCCTATTGACTCCCATCTGACAATCATCGACTAGCACCACATCATCCGCAAAGAGCATACACCATGGGATATCTCCTTGTATATCCTTTGTGACCTCATCCATCTCCAAAGCAAAAAAGATAAGAGCTCAAAGCTAACCCCTGGTGCAGTCCTATTTTAATAGGGAAGTCATCAGTGTCACCATCACTTGTTTAGACACTTGTCACAACATTATCGCACATGTCCCTGATGAGGGAAATGTACTTTTTTGGGACTTTGTATTTCTCCAAGGCCCACCACATGACATTTCGGGGAATCTTATCATAGGCCTTCTTGAAGTCAATGAACACCATGTGCATGTCCTTCTTTTGCTCCATGTATTCTCCATAAGTTTTCATACCAAGAAAAGAGCTTCCATGGTCAACCTTCCAGGCATGAAATCAAACTGGTTTTTGGTCACGCTTGTCATTCTTCTTAATTAGTGTTTAATGAATCTCTCCCATAACTTCATTGTATGGCTCATCAGCTTGATTCCATCGTAATTTGTACAACTCTAAACACCCCCCTTGTTCTTGAAGATTGGTACTGATATGCTCCGTCTCCATTTTTCTGGCACCTTGTTTGCCCGAAAAATGAGGTTGAAAAGCTTGGTGAGCTATACTATCGCTATGTCCCCGAGGCCTCTCCACACCTCAACAGGGATACAATCAGGGCCCATCGCGTTGCCTCCTTTCATCCTCTTTAAAGAATCCTTCACCGCAGACTCCTAGATTTGCCACACAAAACGCCTTCTAGTATCATCAAAGAGTCGTCTAGTTCAATGGTAGAGCTGTCATTCTCCCCATTCAACAACTTGTCTAAGTACTCCCGCCATCTATGCATAATCTCCTCGTCCTTCACCAGGAGCTGGTTCTCTCCGTCCTTGATGCATTTCACTTGGTCAGCATCCCTCATCTTCCTCTTAGATCTTGTCATCTTATAGGTGTCCCTTTCACCACTGAACAGATCGAGCACAAATCTCCAAAAATAAAAATAGGTCCTACCCCATCTGCAAACCCACATGAAACCATACAACTCCTCCTTAGAGTTACAAATGTCCATGCCACAAAAAAATACCACTTATTTCCAAAGAATGTCATAAATAATATCCTTGCAGGTTTAATTTAGGACGCGAATAGCCGACTGACGTTCCCCAGAGGGAAGTTGGTACGAACTTCGTTCCTTCGAATTGGAGATTCGGGGATAATCTCCGGGGAATAACCGAACGCAACACATTTGCTAGAAGGAGGCCCACAACATGAATGACCCTTAGCCAATATGTACCAAGTATAGAAGTGGGCCACAAAAAAGGCCTGGCTTGATAAAATCACAGTGAATCTAAAATACGAATGAACTAACGTAAAAATTGCCATGGTCCGCTACAAAAAAACTACAACGTACACATGATTTCATACGAACGCGGGGCGCAGAAACATAAAATTACCATGATTTTGACAAAAAAACATCACAAGTCTAAAAGATATACTAAATTGCCATGCCTATGTAAATAAATCTGCAATGTCTCTGAAAATCAATTTCTCATGGTCCAAGATTTTTTTTGCCATGGCTCAGAAAATAATCTTGCAATGGATCTGCAAATATTTTTCCATTAACTGGAAATGCAATTTCCTTAAAATTTGTATTTTATAGTTTATTGGCAACAAGAACTAGGGTGTTTAACATGGCCGCAAATAAAAAAAAATTGGATTCCTTGAAAGTTGCCATGCTTTTAGGTTTTCATTTTCAGGAAACAAAGAAAACCACACACCTGAAATTTCCATGATAAAAAAAGCCATGCCACTAAAATAAAATTTCCATGTTATTAAAATAAAATTGCCATCCCATGTTTAGAACAAAATAAAATTGCCATGATATTAATAATAATTTTCCATGTTTTAATAATAAAATTGACATGCAATGATTGATAAAAATTCTATTTTCTCCAAAGAATTTTCATGAATTAGAAAATTTTATGTCATGCTACATACAGATATATTTGCCGTAATCCAATTAATAAAATTTCATCATTCAATTGATAAAATTGCTATCCTACAAACATGCATATTTGACAAGGTAAGTTTACTAAATTTCCCATGGTAACTCTAATATATTTTCCATAATCCAATAAATAAAATTTCCATG
Organism: Elymus sibiricus; assembly: GCA_039707655.1. Taxonomy (NCBI): domain Eukaryota; kingdom Viridiplantae; phylum Streptophyta; class Magnoliopsida; order Poales; family Poaceae; genus Elymus; species Elymus sibiricus. The sequence continues at coordinate 174,806,977 of CM077669.1, forward strand.
ACATCAAAAATAAAACTTTCATGATATTAATAAATAAGATAAATTTAGGAAGTTTCCATGTGCACATGACAAAAATTCTAATTCATCCAAAGAATTTCCATGGATTAGAAAAGTTTATGTAATTCTACATAACTATTTATTTGCCGTAATCCAATTAATAAAATATCAGATCCAAATTAATAAAATTGTCCTTCTACATACATACTGCCTTCGTCCCACAATAAGTGTCTTAAACTTAATACAATTTTTTACTAAAGTTAGTACAAAGTTGAGTCACTTACTTTGGGACAGAGGGAGTATATATTTGCCAAGGTAAGTCTACTAAACTTGATATGGTAACTCTAATGCATTTGCTATAATCCAATTAATAAAATTGCCGTGACATTAAAAAGAAAATTTCCATGGTATTAATAAATAAAATAAATTTAGGACGTTGCCATGGGCGCATGACAAATTCTGTAGGTATTTTTTTCTGAGAAACAAGGCAAAATTACGGATTTGCTAAGCTACATAAGATAAATTTGTCACATACCCACTAATTGCCAATGGTATCTACAAATAAAAATGACATGATGAAGTGAATTTTCCATGGAATCTACAATAAAAAATGGCAAGGTGAATACAATTTATTCTGCGATGGTCTAATTCAAACATAATACACCCCTAGAAATATACAAGGAAAACTAGTTGGGATAATACCCTAATGTGAAAAAACACATCATTGCAAAAAATATGAATAAAATTGTCATGATGCACACACTACTTGGCATGATGCAGAAAACACACCATGGCAAAAGAATGGGTCTAAAATTGCCATAATGCATGGACATTACTTTGCCATAATGTGAAAAATCATGTGCAGGCGAATTGTGTGTAATATTGTCATGATGGCAAAAATGTATGTAAACTATGCAAACAAATTATTTCTCATGATACTCGAAGAAACATCATGGTGACTAGCTAATTTACCACGATGCTCAAAACATGGCAAATTAAAAAAATATGTGATATGTTCATATGGCAAATACAGAAAAAGATAGATATAAAATCATGACAAAATGAACCTAATAGTAACATTCTTTCTACTAAGGGCATCTCCAACGCCGACCCTCAAACCTCCCGCAACCGTCCGGACTGTGGAAGCCACCCAACACGGTCCTGTATCGGTCCACGAGCGATCCGGGCATGATTTCTTCCATGAACCGGAGACAAACATGGGGGACCTTTGCGGGAGTCTGAACCGCTACTTCGCCCGATTCTGGCCGTCCTCACTTCCAAAAACCACTACCCCCTCCCTCCCCGCCACCCGCCCGAAACGGTCAGTATCGCTCCAAAGCATCAGTGCTCGCATTCATGCCCGTCCAGAGCGGACGTGATCACTCACTGGCACCGGCATTGAAGCAGCACGCCGGTCAAGGGGGCGCACTCGCGCCGCTTCCCGGTGCAGGGGATTGTTGCGCGCTCAAACGACATGACGGTCGCCCATCCGTCCGTCTGCCGCCCACATAGATGGCACGCGGTTGCCGAGTGCTAGGGTATCTTCCTACCTTAGTGTTTTGGTGATGATGACAACTCACTTTATGATCTAATCATGTGCCAGCTTCTTCAGGTACTCTATGTTTGGTGCAAGACAATTAGGCATTCTCTCCGGACGGAAAAGAACAAAGACGACGTTCTCGACTTTTTATTTCTTTGGCCGTAGGAAACCCATACTATTAAGAGGGGATTCACATCGGAAGGTATTGGGTGAATCAATGCACGTACACATTCCTTGTCACGCAACACATATCCTTCCTTTAGTTGAGAGAGAGGTCCTCAATCTCTAAACCAAGCAGTGGTTTTTACTCCTAAGCGGTTGTACCGCTGGTCCTAGCGGTTGTACCGCTTGGACCGGTATGTCTGGTACAACTACTGCCCCACGGGTGAAACCATGGGGTTGCTGCTCTTAGGTTGTTGCCGCGGTTGTACTGCTGCCTCCGGGCGGTTGTACCGCGTGTAGTCTGGCTAACCCTAGGAAAGTGGCTGGAGGCGGTGGTACCGGCCCAGTACTGCTCTACCACCGGGCACGATTCTGTTGTGGAGCGGTTCTTCGGCGGTGGTGGCCCGGTTGTTCCGGTCAACTCATGTTGAGCAGCACTACCAGCGTCCGGAGCGGTTGTAGCGCTCTGGACTTAGTCACCACCCGTGCTTGGTCCTAGCGGTTGCACTGGTGCAACCACCATCTTTACTACCGCTCGAGGGTGACACCTCTCTGTTTTCAAGTGGTTGTTGAGCGATGGTGGTGCACTTGTTCTAGTTGTTCATCTCAACCGGTACTACCCCCCACGCTACCGGTTGTGCCACTCTGTAGGGTTTCTGTAGGGTACCCATGTTTACTGGTTGTACCGGTGCACATAGTGGCTGTACCGCTGCAGTGTAAAAATTGTTGTAACGGTTGGATTTGGGGGACACTATATAAGGGGGTGGTTCTTCCACCTGCATCTTTACCTCTTACCTCTCTCTCTCTCTCTCCTCCATTAATGCCCTTCAAGCTTTCTTGCCCAATCTCTCTTCCTAGCCACTCAAACTTGTTGATGTGCTAGGGATTGAAGGAGGAGACCTAGATCTACACTTCCACCAAAGGAAACTTGATTCCCCCATACTTTCTTGTGTGGATTTTGTTACTCTTGGGTGTTTGAGAACACTAGACGGAATAGGTCACCTCAAAGCCACAATCCATTGTGGTGAAGCTTTGTGGTGGTGTTGGAAGCCACCAATTAAGTTGTGGAGATTTCCCAAACCTTGTTTGTGAAGGTTCGGTCGCCGCCTTCAAGAGCACCACTAGTGGAATCACGACATCTCGCATTGTGTGAGGGCGTGAGGAGAATATGAAGGCCTTAGTGGCATCTTGGGGACCATTGTGCCTCCACACCACTCAAACAAAGACATATTTCCCCTGAAAGGGAAGGAACTTCGGTAACACATCCTCGTCTCCACCGGTTCGACTTGTGGTTATTTCTTACCTTTACTTTGTGCAAGCTTTACTTGTGTTGTATCCTTTGCTTGTTTGTTGTTGTTGTTGTTGTTGTTGTTGTTGCTAGCATCATATAGGTTGTTCACCTAGTTGCATATCTAGACAACCTATTTGTTTCTAAACCTAATTTATTAATAAAAGCTAAAAATTGGTAGTTGACTATTCACCCCCCCCCCCTCTAGTCAACCATATCGATCCTTTCAATTGGTATCAGAGCTATGTCTCTTTATTAAGGGCTTTACCTCTCGAAGAGTATGATTAACAACGAGGATAGGGTTAATGACTTATCCAAGGGCGGGAGAGTGCACACTGTCTCTCGTGAGGATTTAAATGAGGCAATTGCCTCACTTAAATCTTCTATGACGATCGAGGTCAAATCCTTTTTTAAAGAATTCCTTGATGGTCTCAAACTTTCTATACCGATCAGTTTCTAGTGGTCAAGCCCACTAACACGGACTCGGATGCCAACTCCGGTAAGGAGGGGGATAGTAGTGATAAGGATAAGTTTCCTCGAGGAAAGAGTGGGCCGGGAACCTTTGCCTCGGTTCCCCCTCCCCCGGTCTATGGAGGACCGGTCCACACACCTCATATTGACAACCTAGGCCCTCCTCCTAAACTTGTGAAAAATGATTTCGCTAATTGGGTTTCTCAAAACAAGTCTCATTTGAATCACAACTCAACTAATCTTTGGTGAGTCATTGAGCAAGGATACTACCCGTATGATCCAAACAATCTCACTCCAAGAGAAGAGGTGGACAATCAATACAATCACTCTGCCTTGTTCATCCTTCAAACCGCTATGCCCTCTGAAGATCTAGCTCACTTGAGTCCTTTCACTTGTTCAAAGGATTGTTGGGAACATATTGTATCTTTATATAAGGGAAACTCGAGTATTCAACAGTCCAACTTTGAGGTGGTTCTCGATGAGGCCGATGAGTTTCTGACGAATGAAGATGAGGACCCTCATGAGCTCTACCGATGTTGACAACTCTCGCGATCTCCCTTCAAGATTAGGGGAGTAAGGATACAGATGACAATTGGATCAAGCGTAAGTTTCTCAAGGCCATCATGCCATTCAACAAGGCCATGTCATCCGTGATCCGTCAAAGACCGGACTTTCACACCTTGTCCTCGAGTGATGTGTTGGATGAATTTATTTCTATGAACATGTTGAACAAGACTGCCGACAACACTCTAGCTCGTGTCCAATGGTCAAAGAAAGCTTCACCCAACCTTACTTTGAAGGGCAAGGCAATTCCGAAAGAAGAAGAAGATGAAGAAGAGGAAGGTAATTTTGGGGCAACAAGAGAAACTCAAGGCCAAACTTCTCCAAGAACAACTCAAGTGGCTCTAAAGGTAAGCAACGTGGGAGAAGTTGCTACAATTGTGGCAATGTGAGTCACTTCATGGTGGATTGCCCGTATGAGAAGAGGGAAGACAATGGTGGCAAGCTCATCCTCAAAGACAAGGCCAAGTCTTTCCCAAACAAGAAGAACTTCACCAAGAAGGTGCCTCAAAAGGTGTTGGTGGCACATGAAGAGTACGACTCCGATGATGATGATGATGATGATGATGATGCAAGTGGTGAAGTAATGGCGATGTCCATGGTGGCCATGCAACCTCTTCCCCAAACAAGGTGTCTCTCTTCGACTCCCTCAACGAGAACCGCATTGCCAAGTGCCTCATGGCCAAAGGTATCAACAAGGTAACCTCCAACATCAAAACAACCATTACCACTACTCCTTCTTTATTGGATTGTGTTGATGAACATGAGGAGGTGAAAGTTGATGAGAATGAGTTCGACAAGTTCATGTCTAAACTCAAAGGTGAGACCAAGAAGCACTTTCTTATTCTCTTGGAACAACTTGGTGAGGGTAGTGATCTAATTGAGTCTCATGAGGAAACCATCTCTAGATTGGAGGGGCATTGTCGTGACTATGCCGATTAGATAGCGGATATTTCCATTGCTCTTGAGGAAGAGTGAGATCTTCGTTTGACTCTTGAGGAGCCACACAACGATGACCTTGCTAAATTATGAAAAGATCATGATCATGATCTTATCCTTACTCGTGTGCTCAAATCCGAAAGGGATATCTATTCCTGTGCCCCTCGTTCCTTAGCTCTACTCATTCATCCCCATGCTCTTAACATTTGCTCACTTTTCCCCACTCCTTACTCTGAAACCCTCATAAATGGTCACACGGGGGGATGCCGTCGGGTCAATGGTTTGACCGTTAACTACTGATGAGTGGGGCCCTAGTTTTGGTGGACTGTTGGGCCGAGCTCGTCGACGCCCCACGCAATTGCCAGGCACCCTCTTGCTCCCTGCCCCCATCTGCTGTCTCCCGCCGACCAGTCTGGGCATGACGCTCCCCCTCCTCCTACGCTGGCTCGCAAAGCGGCTAAACAGTGCCCTGCGACACGTGCTCCAGAGTCGTCCCACGGGTCGTCCGTGCCGGTCGGCAACAACGAAAGTTGCCAGATTGTCCGCCGCGCGCCCCCGCACGCGCGCGTAATCCTTGAGAAGGCGCACAACCACCAGGATCGTGTTCTCCATGACGTGCTATCGGACCGGTGGGATCCAGGGGGCCACGGTCCGTCTGCCGCTAGCCCTGAGGACGACGCTATGCCGGCCCAAGAAAGATGGCTCAACCTTAGCCGCCCCGAAGGAAGCTGCCGTCAGAGGGGGCAGCCTTGACAAAGGCCACCATGCACTAGATCGCCTCATGAGGTCCTCCTCGCGAGGCTGCCTCACGAGGCTCAGCGAGCGGCACCAGCCGCAGGACCCTGCAGCCTGCAAATGGGTGACGTACCCACATGGGGAAGGGTGACAGAGGTCGTGCCAGTGTAGGACCGAAAGTATGTCTTAAGGGCGGTGATTAGACTACTTGACCAAATAAAATTTCTACCTTTTCCCAATTTTTAGTGTCGGCAGATTTTAGCATTCGTGGCAAGTCAAGTACACCCTACACATGCATGTCTAAGAGTATAGCAGCGGAAAGTAACAACAAGCATGAGTAGAAAGGAAGGGTAGCAGGATCAAACGCAATTGTAGACACGATGATTTTTCCCATGGTTCCGATAGGTGGTGCTATCGTACGTCCATGTTTATGGAGTCTTCAACCCACGGAGGGTAACGGTCGCGAGAGTCCACGGAGGGCTCCACCCATAAGGGTCCACGAAGTAGCAACCTTGACTATTCCATAACGGCTTCCGTCCACGAAGGACTAGCCTCACTATGGGTAGATCTTCACGAAGTAGGCGATCTCTTTGCCCTTACAAACTTCTTGGTTCAACTCCACAACACGAAGTAGGAGGCTCCCAAGCGACACCTAACCAATCTAGGAGGCACCACCCTCCAAAAGGTAATAGGCTCGGCAATGACGATGAACTCCTTGCTCTTGTGCTTCAAGATGATAGACTCCTCAACACACAATCACTCTCTCACAGATTTGGCTTGGTGGAAGAGATGGGATTGGTGGAAAGCAACTTGGGGAGGCTAGAGATCAAGATTCATATGGTTAGAATGGAATGGCATGATCTCAACACATGAGTAGGTGGCTCTCTCTCAGAAAATATGATGGGGCAAGTATGGAATAGTTCTGAGTGCTTCTCTTTCGAGTAGGTGGTGGTGAAAGGGTATATATAGGCAGCTCCAAAAATCCAACCGTTACACACAAAATGACCAACTCGGTGACACCGATGTGTTAATCTCGGTGGTACCGAAGTGACCAAAAGGCAGCAACTTTTGAATCTCGGTGAGACCGATATATAAAACTCGGTTGCACCGATAAGGTGACCAACGGTCAGATTGCCCAATCTCGGTGACGCCGATTCAACGAACTCGGTGGTACCAATTTTGTGAAACTGCGTAACAGAAAGTTGGCAACCCAAACTCGGTGGCACCGAAGCAGAATCGGTTGCACCGAAAGGCTAGGGTTTGGCTTAGGTCTGTCTGAGTATGGGAATCGGTGGCACCGAGTGGAAAGTGTTGGTTCCACCGATTTTGGATATTTGACTTTGGACAGACTTTTGTGGAAGAGCTTGTGGGTGTTTTTGGTGACTATCACTTGTGCACGTATGAGCATTTTGTTCACCAACAATACCTTACCCCCTTTTAATAGTATTGGCTTTCCTATGGACTCAAAGTGATTTCTCACAAAGTAAAATGTAGAGTCCTCTTGCTTGAAGCTTTGCCAATCCATTTCCTTGCATCTTGGGGTATTTCCACAATCTCCACAATCCTTTTGCCAACCCATCATTGAACTTTTCCTGCAATATACTTAGTGGAAACATTAGTTCAATGACTTATATGTTGTTATTAATTACCAAAACCACCAAGGGAGCAAATGTGCTTTCAGCCAGCAGGCGCGCCAGGGTACGGCGCCTGCTGCCCCTCCAAAACCAGGTTCCCAAAGCTTGCCTTTTCGGAGAAAGAGGATTAGGACGGACAGGCGCGCCAGGACGAAGGTTACACCGAGCCCACACGCGCGTCACGAAGACCACTTTATCAGGAGGCAACCACCTTTAGTCAGGATAGGTCTGGCTCCTATCCCCCTTCGAATTGTTGCCCTGTGGCCACCCTTTCCCGCCGGTATTTTCGGGGAAGAGGACCAAGGCACTACAAAGGGGGTAGGGCCACGTCCATGTAAGAGGATCAAGCCATTCTCTCCCACAAAACCCCGTGTACTGGAGCCTCAAGCTCTCCCTTGCAAATCAACCAAATCACAAGCAGGAGTAGGGTTTTACACTGCACGGTGGCCCCAATCTGGGTAGCTCATGCGTCCCTGTCGTTTCCGGTGAGAAGGAGTGAGCTTGCCGTCGATCTTGCTGCGTGTGCCATCGTGTTGCAGGTCGCCAAGGCAAGCTCCCCATTGTTCGAACCTTGTTCTTGGAGAAGTTCTTGGACGCGGATCCTAGACTCCAACATTTGGCACGCCAGGATAGGGCGACTTGCCATCTTCGCGCCTTCGACCTCTACATCAGCATCGACATGGACGAAATCACCCCCCGACTGGAATGTGTTGCACGTCAAGCTGCCACCAGGGCCCCCGTGGCACCCGTCGCCCATGGTGCCCCGGGGCAGCGCCCCCGAGCCGCCACCGACCCATTGGGAAGCGTGAGGCCTCCTCCGTCCACCCGTCATTGAGTGTGGCTGCTTCACCACTGTCTCCTCACTCGCGCGACGTGACCCTCCTGCTTCGCGCGCTGCACTGCTAATGGCACAGGAGCTCCTGCGCTACCGCCCCGCCAATGATGGCTACGACACCTGGCTCGAGCGCATCACCGAGCTCGTCGATGTCGCGCGCAATGCTTCGAGTCACGATGGTCAGGCGCTCTCCCACTCCCTGCTCCCTCTGTCGTTGCAGGCCGAACAGGCCGAGCACGATGCTCCTCCTCCTCCTCCTCCTCCGGCCTGCAACGTGACCGAGCGGCACCCCTTGGCGCGTGCCTCGGGGCCGTTCCACTGCTCGTCAGCGCTAGCCGGCGACGGTGACAGTTGCCAAATCAGCCATCGCGTGCCCCAGGACGCGTGCGTGATCCTGGAGAAGGCGAGCAACCTCCAGGATCGCGTTCTCCAGGATGTTGTCGCGGCTGGGCGCCAGAAACATGCGGCCCTCAACGCAGGCTTCGCCACCACCGAGGGCTACCTGGCCCTCGCTCCTGAGCTGCGTCGCATGGTGTGGCCTGATAAGTTCAAGCCAAAACATCCTCCTCGCTACGAGGGCTGCACCAACCCCACGGAGTTCCTCCTGCTCTACACAATTAGCATCCAGGCCGCGAGGGGGGACGACCGGGTCATGCCGAACTAGTTTCCCATGGCCCTCAAGGATGATGCGCGTGAATGGATCCTGAGCCTCCCCGAGGCGTCCATCTCTTCGTGGTAGGAGTTGTGCAAGCAGTTCATTGCCAACTTCATGGGCACGAGTGACCGCCCCCTCACGCTCAACAACCTGCGGGCAGTGTGCCAACGCCCTGACGAGCTCCTCCACAAGTTTGTCCAGCGCTTTAGCCAAGTGCGCAATAGGATCCCGAAGGCCTCCGACGCCTTGATCGTCTCTGCCTTCACCAGCGGCATCACCGACATAAAGATGGGCGAGAAGCTCTCCGTCAGGGACGAGCTGGACTCCGTAGTAGAGATCTTCATCATCGATGACCGCTGCACCAAGGACGAGGAGAGACGCCTGTTCCTCCACAACGACCCTGAAGTCGAGCTTGGCACGACGAAGTCCAAGGGAAAGGACCCCAAGTGTAAGGGCCCTGCCATGCTTGCGGCAGAGCCGGACTAAAAGCGTGGCTGCGACCGCGGCGAGGCCAAGAAGGACGACCGTCCCGTATGCGCCTACCACAACGTGAACTCCCAAAACACCGAGGACTGCTACGAGCTCAGGCAGCTTCGAGAGGGCCACACCGGCCACCGCGGCGGCTGCCAGGAGCGTGGCAGGGGCCACGGCGGAGGCAGCAGAGGCGATCGCTGGGACGACAACAACGACAACGGCGTCGGCGGCAACAACTGTCAGGGGTGGCAGAACCAGCCGCGGTAAGCTGACCCTCAGGCCAATGCCGCCCCGCCGCGCACCAACGACCTCCATCCCGCTGAGAACACTGGGGGCTACCAAGAGCCCCGCAGGGTGGTCTTCATCCCCAGCGGGGCCCAGGCCCCTCCGTCCAACCGCTAATTCAAGCAGTTCTCCCGTGAGGTGAACGCGGCCCTCCTGGCGCTTGAGTCCGCCAGCCGCCTCAAGTGGTCTGAGCACCCCCATCGCCTTCGACGCCAGCGACCATCCCAAGTCCATGAAGGCCGTGAGCGCAGTCCCCCTGTTGTGCACTCCTACTATCAGCAATGTGGTTGTCACCAAGACGCTCATCAATGGTGGGGTAGGCCTCAACGTGCTCTCAATGGAGACATTCGAGACGCTTCAAGTGCCCTACGAGCGCCTAATGCCCACCAGGCCATTCTCAGGTGTCACCGACAGCTCCACCATCCCTCTGGGGCATGTGCGGCTTCCCGTCACCTTCGGCACCCGCAAGAACTACCACATGGAGTTCATCTACTTCGACGTGTCGCACATTGGTCTGTCCTACGACGCTCTCCAAGTTCATGGCCGTGACCCACCACGCCTACGGCCTCGTCAAGATGCCCGGCTTCAGCGGCACCATCACCATCCGCTATGATGAGAAGGACGCGATGCACTGCTAGAATTTAATCTATTTATGGGCCAACCCAATAGCATTTCTCAGAATTCCTTATAAATCCAAAAGGCAAGAGGTGGGACAATAGTTTAGTCCCATACTGCTCACCTAGTAGGAGTTGGACCTCCTTATAAGGGAGGTAGTTTCCACACGTGTACGAGCATGAGAACAAGAGAGAGATACATACGCGCTCCTCCTATGCAACCCGCCTTGCCACGCCACGCCTCGTCACGATGCGCCGCGGTTGCATGAATGAGCCGAGCCGATGTCTAAATTTTTTCCACACATTTCGGTATGTGAAAGGTTGCACGGGAGATGAAACATTTTTGCTGTAGTGGGGAGTAAATGCGAACGCAGCACCCTTCGGTTGCTGGCTGTTCGCTTCGGCTCCTGTCTTTTCGTTTTGTCTTCCCGTCACAGCCTATTCGCCTCCTTCTCATGTGCCTATAAAAGAGAGGTCGCTCCTCTCCAGAGAGACACATCAGAACATCATCTTCCTCTTGCCATCGAGTTCCAATCTCTGAGCTGCTGCTAGGTTCTTCCCCATCCCGGCTTGCAGCGTGCACCGCAGGTCGGGATATTAGGTCTCCGAAACCCCGGCACTTTGAGTCCTGTACGGGAGAAGGGTTATAAGGTTTTTGGGGAGCTCTCTACGCGACTACTGACTTCTTCATCACGGACGCCGACGACCACTTCCCAGACGACGACTTCTTCCCCGATGTCAGCAACTTCTTTAACGACAAGGCCGGTGATGACGTCAACGCCAACGCTAATGATGTTACCACAACTCAGTACGTGTTTGTGTCTTTTCTGTTCGAGGTCTTGCTCGATTTTCTTGCTCTAGTTTGTGCTCTACATATGTTTTGGTCTAGTTCACATGTTCACATAATATATGCTTATTATCCTTTAGTTTGTCTGATAAGTCTTGTTCCTCTTATTGTGGCATACTCTCCTCTATGTTGCATGACTAGTCTTGTTTCTGTTACTATGATCTTGTTCTATCTACTGTTTATTTCTTTTAAATCATTCGGTAAATTGCTCATTTATCCGACAATCCGAAAACCTTATTATAGGCAATTTACCCCGAGTGGTTTTGCTGCTTCCATGAGGCCTCCTATGTTTGAGGGTGTGCACTATAAGAGGGAGCGTGTGGGAGGCGTTCTATGGTTTCAAACCATGAGCTGCTATGACGCCACTCTTGGCAAACCTGAAGGAGTTCTTAATCCTCAAGAGGAACAAGTTTTTCAGAAAACGGACACCTTGTTTTAGGCTGCTCTTTTGAGTGTTCTTGGTGAGAACATAGTTGATGCTTATGCGTCAATTGATAATGTCAAAGATATGTGGGATGCACTTGAGGCCAAGTTTGGGGTCTCAGATGCCGTCATTGAGTTGTATATCATGGAACAATTCTATGACTATAGGATGACTGATGAGCGCTCCGTGGATGAGCAAGCTCACGAGATACAGTCATTTGCTAGAGAACTTGAGCACTTCAATTTTATGTTACCAGATAAGTTTGTTGCCGGAGGCATCATCACTAAGCTTCCTCCCTCGTGGAGAAACTTTGCTACCTCTCTGAAGCATAAGAGACAGGAGTTTTCCGTTCCGGATCTCATTGGTACTCTTGATGTGGAAGAAAAGGCAAGAGCAAAAGACATACGTGCTCGAGGTATTGAGGGAGGTTCTAGTGCCAATCTGGTATAGAAGAAAAACTTCCAGCCCCACAAGTTCAAGAACAAGGGAAAGTTTGATGGTAAGGGAAATTTTGACGGGAAGAACAAGGCTTCGCAACACACCAACTTCAAGAAGAAGACTGACAAGAAGAAAGGTGTTTGGCATGTCTGGGGAGATCCTGATCATTGGGCCCCTAGCTGCCGTAACCGTTATGGCAAGCATCAACATGGGAAAGGCGACAAGATCGCCAATGTTGTAATTGGTGACACTAAGATGAAGGATGTTGTGTATGGTATACTTCGAGAGCTCGGCTTCACGGGACGTAAGCCGGCCCTCGTGGGTCTCCGCGGCCTCCTCCCGTGTCTGGAGCTGGCTCTCTCGTGAAGCAACCAGCTCCTGGAGCATCTTCTCATGGGCGTCAGCCTCCCCCCGCTGCTGCTTGGCCTCCTGGGCGTCTTTGATCGCCTTCATGAGGGACGCCTGGGCCTCTTCGGCGAGCTGCTCACGCTACGCTTGGCCTCCTCGCCTCTCCGGCGGTCGAGCTCCTTCGCCTCCCGAAGCCAGCTCCACCCCTCCGCAAGGAGCCGCTGCTCCTCCATGCAGAGCTCAGCCTCCTTCCTGAGCTCGCCCTCGAGCGCATCGAGGGCAGCCCTAATGCTACTAGGGGCCTCGTCCCAGTGAGCGGTGCTCCTCGCCCCCCCAGTGCCAGACCGCCGGTTGCCAAGGCCCCCACGTCGCCCGCGGGCATCATTGTGCGAGAAGGCTCGGTCTCGGGCCCTCTCAGCAGCTCCGCATTGTCGCCCCCACCCGGGGCTACACTCGGCGTTTGGTGCGGATGGCTCGAGGTCACCACCTCCAGCACCGGTGGCGTCCCCCGTCGCCTGGGGTCACCATGGGCGCCTCGCGGGCTAGGAGCCATAGCTAGGAGACGGCTTCTGCTGGGCCACGGCGACTTCTGCCGCAACGGATGTGGTGTGCTGAGGGGAGGCTGGCGTCTCTCGCCCCTTCTCTGAAGTCTCGACCCTCGTGGCCGAGGTCGCCTCGGGAGGCGTTGCCGCTGCAGGCCCGGGAGTGTCGCCTCGCTCCGGAGAGTCGCCTCCGCCCGCTCCTGGTGAAGCGTTTCTCGGCCGCCGGCTGCCTCGCCCTCAACCTCGACCTTCTGCTTCTTCTTCTTCTTGTCCTTCTTCTTAGCCTCGGTGCCTTCCCCTAGGCCCCTGTGTAAAAAAACTCATCAAGATTGTGGAAGCAGGGATGCGGGGATCGAAGGATGAGGGCGGAGGGACTTACTCGTCCTGTGGGTCCCAGTACCTCCACTTCCGCTCCCTGGCGGCATCGCTGTCGGTGCCGCCTCCTTCGCAGAGCATGCCCGGGCAGTCGTGCAGTGACATGGCGCTGGTCTCGTTGGTGTCGGCACGCTCGGGGGCTCCCTCTGTCGGCACCCCTAAAGGCTCATCGTCCTCCCCAGCTCCTCCTCCTCCGCCTCCTACACGCCCAGGCTTGGCGGGCGCGGCATGGGGGTCGCCCCCATCATCGTCATCATTCAACCGGAGCCGGTGGCGCACCGGCGGCGAATGCGGAGGCGGCGTGGATGACTCCCCGCCTTGTACGTCATATCACCAGGTCCTTGGTGCTCTTGTCTCCTCGTGTAACACCCACAGGCAACCTCGCAAGGGCGCCCTACTGCATCTACTTGCGAAAACTTGGCAATTTCCATGGTGCAGGATATTAAAGGCCTCAGAAGCCCCCCTCGGGAGGCCTCGCGAGTGGCGTCCCGCGGTTAGAAGGCTTCACGTGGGACCGCGCCTCATGGGTCGCTCCGTGCTGACGACCCGTTCCAAGGCGCACACGCCAAAGGAGCTAAGTCTAAAAAATCCTTGATTTTCCTCCCTCTCGTTTCCCTTTTGAGGCGTCCTGATTTCCTTGGCACTTCAAGGGGGGACCCAGAGCATCACACCTCAGGGACTCCTACCAGTCCTAAGAGCCCTACACCCTCTGGCCTTGCCGAGCCCTCGCTCCAGGCATACCAGCGATGGTCTAGCCCGCCTCGGGGGCTGGGTCCAAGCGACGCAGGGCAGAAAGGCAATGTAAAAGGGAAAGAAAGGCCTCGGGATGAAAACGAAAACGCAAAAAACATTAAGTACTTAAGACAAAAGTACCCCACAAGTGTTTTCATGCCCCCGCGAGGCCAGGTGATTCACAGTGTAGCAGGAAAAGAAAGATAAAGCCTCAAGCGGAGAAGGCGCCGTCTTCGTCGTCCTCATAAGGGAGGTCTGTGCCAAGGCTGTCGCCTTCTTCGCAGGGCTCGACCTACACGAACCGCTTGATCAGGGCGTCCACGTGCCTGCGCACCTCATCCCTGAGCGGGCCTTGGAGCTCTACAGGCACTGGCTCCACCACACGGGAGAAGTCGAAGGCAGGGTCGTGGCGGCGAAGGTTGGAGAAGACGCATGTCGTGATACGTCTCCAACGTATCTATAATTTTTGCTTGTTCCATGCTGTTATATTATCATTCTTGGATGTTTTACAATCATTTTATAACAACTTTATATCATTTTTTGGGACTAACCAATTGACATAGTGCCAAAGTGCCAGTTGCTCTTTTTCCTTGTTTTTTACTTCGCAGAATATCAATACCAAACGGATTCCAATCGCGATGAATCTTTTTGGAGATTTTTTCTAGACCAGAAGACACCCAGAGGGCCAAAGAAGAGCCAGGAAGGTGGGCTGTGGAGAGCACAACCCACCAGGGCGCGCCAGGGGGCCCTCGCTGCGCCCTGATGGGTTGTTCCCTCCACGGGGCCCCTCTGCACTACCTCTGATACCTATAAATTCCCAAATATTTCGAAAACCCTAGGGGAGTTAACGAAACACAATTCCAGCCGCCGCAAGTTCCAAAACCTCGAGATCCAATCTAAACACCATCACGGAGGGGTTGATCTTCTTCATAGGTGCCTCTCCGATGATGCGTGAGTAGTCCACAATAGACCTATGGGTCCGTAGGCAGTAGCTAGATGGCTTCCTCTCTCTCTTATGATTCTCAATACAATGGTCTCTTGGAGATCTATTTGATGTAAACTTTTGCGGTGTGTTTGTTGGGATCCCATGAATTTTGAGTTCATGATCAGGTCTATCCATGAATATTATTTGAGTCTTCTTTGATCTCTTATATGCATGATTACTTATAGCCTCGTATTTCTTCTTCGAATCTTAGGTTTAGTTAGGCGAACTAGATCGATTTTTCTTGCCATGGGTAGAGGTGCTTTGTCATGGGTTCGATCTTGCGGTATCCTTTCCCAGTGACAGAAGGGGCAGCAAGGCACGCATGTATCATTGCCATTAAGGATAACAAGATGGGGTCTATTCGTACATGAATAGATCTTGTCTACATCATGTCATCGTTCTTATTGCATTACTCCGTTTTTCCATGAACTTAATACACTAGATGCATGCTGGATAGCGGTCGATGTGTGGAGTAATAGTGGTAGATGCAGGCAGGAATCGGTCTACTTATCTTGGACGTGATGCCTATATAATGATCATCGCCTTGGATATCGTCATTATTATTTGATCTTCTATCAATTGCCCAACAGTAATTTGTTCACCCACCGTGTGCTATACTCATGAGAGAAGGCACTAGTGAATCCTACGGCCCCCGGGTCTACTCTTCCAACATATTGCTTTCCGATCTATCTTTTTGCCTCTTTATTTTCAGATCTACAAAACCAAATACCCAAAAACATATTGCTGCATATTTTATTTTCTCTTTTTATTTTGTGTTCTTGAGAGATCTATCTCTCCTATCTATCACTACCTAATCTATCTTTTTACCGTAGAGAGATTGACAACCTCTCTTTCGCGTCGGGTTGCAAGTATTTGTTGTTTGTGCGCAGGTGCTACTTATTGGGTGGTGGTGATCCTCCTACTGGTTTGATAACCTTGGTTTCATAACTGAGGGAAATACTTACCGTCGCTATGCTACATCATCCCTTCCTCTTTGGGGAAATACTGACGCAGTCTCAAGCCACGTCATGTCGCCACACAGTCCAGGAGGTCGCGAGCGCCTCCCTCGATGGCTTCATCCACCTTGGAGACTCCCGACTCCAGCGCCTCCACCACCTTGGTGAAGAAGTCGAGGTAGCCATCATCATAGTTCACGCGGGGCAGCGCCGGGACGTCCTCGACAAAGCGGCTGAGCGCTCCACCTGCGTGTGTGGCGAGGTCCAAGAACAGCTTGGCGCGTAGCGCTTGCATCATTTGCGCCTGCGCTTCATCGTCCTTGGCCTTCTGCGTGGCATCAGAGGCTTCACCAACCTGCGCCTGAGCGACGCCAGCTCTGCCTCGACATCGCCTTTGCCCTCGAGGGAAATTTGGGGGTCCCTCTCGATGTCCTGGGTTGGGCCTTGAGCTCGTCGACCTCCTTCTGGAGCTCGTCGCGCCTAAGCTGTAAGCGGGCTTTCTATAGCTCCAACTTATCGTGGTAGTCCTCCAGAGCGGCCTCCCGCTCCCTGGCAACCCTGGCGTCGGCATCGGCACTGGCCACGGCCTCCCTCCTCTCGAGCTGGGCGTTGGTCGTGGCGCGCATTGTCTCGAAGGCGGCCCTATCGGAAAAGACCTGGCTTTCCAGGGTCATGAGGCGCTCCCGCTCCGCCTCTTGATCGGAGGTGGTC
This sequence comes from Elymus sibiricus, assembly GCA_039707655.1. Classification (NCBI taxonomy): domain Eukaryota; kingdom Viridiplantae; phylum Streptophyta; class Magnoliopsida; order Poales; family Poaceae; genus Elymus; species Elymus sibiricus. Next base: position 174,823,525 of record CM077669.1, read on the forward strand.
CGGGAGGCCTCTCGCTCCCGGAGGGCCATGTCGGCCTCCCAGCTGGTGACGAAATCCTTCCTCTTGGCCAGATCCTGCTAGCGGGTGGTGTACTGCTGCTCGCGCGCAACAGCTGCGTCTTCGGGCGCCCGGAGCTCCTGCTCGTGGAGGGTAGTCTGCTCCTCCACCCTGCGAGCACGGGATTCGGCCTCCAGGCACCACTCATCACCCACCTCCACCTCGCGGATGATGCTCTCCCATAACTCCTTGGCGTCATGGGCAGCCTTGCTACTTTTCTCTTGGGATGCCTCGTCTTGCCGCCGGACCAGCTTGACGGCCACCTCGAGCCGGTTACATCCTGCGGCCAGGATCAGGTGCTCGGCTATGAGGCACGCCTCCTCTGCATGGATGTCGGCCTTGAGTGCATTAAGAGCGGCGCGAGCACTCCTGAAAGCCCCGTGCCTGACCAAGGTGCTGCCACTGATCCACTGATCCTCCTGAGGCAGCCACCCGCGAAGTCCTTGCTGGGGTCTCCTCCTCCGCAGGGACCTTGCCCTTGGTGAGGGCAGCATCGCCAGCCACGCGCTAGGGGCTGGGCGTGGCCTCCTCCTCGCCCCACCGGGGTGATGTGCGTTGGGGGCTCACCGCAACCCCTTGGTGGGCATCATCCCCCCCGGCGGGCGTAGTGCTTTCCTAGGGGTCTGCCTAAGTCTCCACCTCCATATGGGAGGCACCCTCAGCGTCGGGCGCCTCCGGTGGCATATCTTCCTACCTAGGTGGGGGAGGCAGGTCTTTGCGCGGGGTGGGAGGCACCTCATGCTCCTCCCCCACCAACACTTGCTCCACCTCGGCCTCCAGCTGGCGGGCGAGGTCTTCAAGTCCCGCAGGGCCTGGCGTGGGCGCGGCGGCCTCCCTCGCAGGAAATGCGGGCGAGGGTGCCGCAGATGAGACGGCCCTCTGCCTCTTGCGCGCAGGCACCTTACGGGATCAACGATTCAACTTGCTAGCCTCAAGCACAGCACGCAGTAATAAACGTGGGAGGCTAGTAAACTTACTCATCGGCAGCGGCCCAGCACCTCTTCTTCGGGAGGGACATAGAGCGGATGGTGCCGCCACTTCCAGAGGCCCCCACAGGGCTTCCTCCGGAGGGTGCTCGATGATACATCTCCGTCGTATCTAATTTTCCTCACACTTTTGGCCTTGTTTTGGACTCTAATTTGCATGATTTGAATGGAACTAACCCGGAGTAACGCTGTTTTCAGCAGAACTACCATGGTGTTGTTTTTTGTGCGGAAATAAAAGTTCTCGGAATTGAACGAAACTTTTTGGAGATTTATTTTAGAATAAATAAAAATACTAGAGCCAAGAACCACCGGAGGGGGGGCCCTGGCTGGGCAAGATACACCAGGGCGCGCCAGCCCCCCCAGGCGCCCCCTGGTGGGTTGTGCCCACCTCGTGGCCCCACTGACCCAAATTCCGGCACTATAAATTCCTATTTTTGAAGAAAAATATCGAGGAGAAAGTTTCATCGTGTTTTACGATACAGAGCCGCCGCCACCTCCTGTTCTTCATCGGGAGGCCAGATCTGGAGCCAGTTTGGGGCTCCGGAGAGGGGAATCTTCAGTCTTCGTCATCATCAACCCATCTCCATCGCCAATTACATGATGCTCACCACCGGGAGTGAGTAATTGCTTCGTAGGCTTGCTGGTCGGTGAGGAGTTGGATGAGATTCATCATGAAATCGAGTTAGTTTTGTTAGGGCTTGATCCCTAGTATCCACTATGTTCTGAGATTGATGTTGATATGACTTTGCTATGCCTAATGCTTATCACTAGGGCCCGAGTGCCATGATTTAATATCTGAACCGTTTATGTTATCACCATTATATCTATGTTCTTGATCCGATCTTGCTAGTCATACGCACCTATTACGTGTTCTGATCCACAAACCCCGGAGTGACAATAGTCGGGATACTTTCCAGTGATGACCGTAGTTTGAGGAGTTCATGTATTCACCGTGTGTTAATGCTTTGTTCCGGTTCTCTATTAAAAGCAGGCCTTAATATCCCTTAGTTTCCTTATGGACCCCGCTGCCACGGGAGGGTAGGACAAAAGATGTCATGCAAGTTCTTTTCCATAAGCACGTATGACTATTTATGGAATACATGCCTACATTACATTTATGAACTGGAGCTAGTTCTGTGTCACCCTAGTTTATGACTGTTATATGATGAATATCATCCAACGAGTTCACCGATCCAGTGCCTACAAGTTTCCCACTTATTGTTCTTGCTAAGCTACTACTGTTGTTGCTACTGTTCCAATTGCTACAAAACTATTGCTACTACTGTTACCGCTACGGTTACTGTCACCACTGCTATCAAACTATCATACTACTGTGCTTCTGATTACTTTGCTGCATATATTTAATCTCCAGGTGTGGTTGAATTTACAACTCAGCTGCTAATACTCTCAAATATTCTTTGGCTCCCCTTGTGTCGAATCTATAAATTAGGGTTGAATACTCTACCCTCGAAAACTGTTGCGATCCCCTATACTTGTGGGTTATCAAGACCTTTTTCTGGCGCCGTTGCCGGGGAGCATAGCTATATTTGTTGAGTCACTTGGGATTTATATCAATTGATCACTATGAAGAATCTGAAGGATCCAAAGACCAAGATTTTTTCCCTCTAAGACGAGGGGAGGTAAGGAACTGACATCTAGCTCTGCACTTGATTCACCTTCTGTTATGAGTAAGCTTGCAACACCACCACATGCTAGTAATCCTGACATGTCACAAGTTATTGATGATGCTACCTCTACTATGAATGATGCTTATGATGATGCTAGTACCATGCTTGATGATAATGTGCCACTAGGAGAATTTCTTGATGAACAAATTGCAAGAGCTAAAGAAAATGAAACTACTGAAACTAATGAGATTGCTGAAACTGATGAAGCCTTTGAAACTAATGATGACTATGAAACACCTATTAGTCCTAGCTCTCCTAGATTTGAAATGCCTAAGATACCTGAAGGTTATGTTATGAATGAGGAGGTAACTAGAGAAATTCTTTCTTGCAAGGCTAGAAACGATCTTAAGAAATTGCTACGCAAGTATAAGGAAAAGACTTTGAATGCTAGAATGAAATGTGATCCTAAGTTTGGTACTTCACCTATCTTTGTTACCGATAAGGATTGTGAATTCTCTATCGACCCAGAGTTAATTACTTTGGTTGAATCTGATCCTTTCCATGGCTATGAAACTGAAACTGTAGTGGCACACCTTAGTAAGCTGAATGATATAGCCACCGTGTTTGCTCATGATGAGAAGATTCGCTACTATTACATCCTTAAGTTATTCCCGTTCTCATTAAAGGGTGATGCTAAGACATGGTACAATACTCTTGCTCCTAGTTGTGTACGTAGTCCCCAGGATATGATTTACTATTTCTCTGAAAAATATTTTCCTGCTCATAAGAAACAAGCTGCCTTACAGGAAATATTTAACTTTGTGCAAATTGAAGAAGAGAGTCTCCCACAAGCTTGGGGGAGGCTTCTCCAATTACTTAATGCTTTGCCTGATCACCCTCTTAAGAAAAATGAAATACTTGATATCTTCTATAATGGACTAACCGATGCTTCTAGGGACTTCCTAGATAGTTGTGCTGGTTGTGTTTTCAGGGAACGAACTGTTGAACAAGCTGAGGAATTATTGAATAACATATTGAAGAATTATGATGATTGGACTCTTCCTGAACCACCTCCTAAACCCACTCTGAAGAAGAGGGGTATCTTATTTCTCAGTCCTGAAGATATGCAAGAGGCAAAGAAATCTATGAAGGAAAAAGGTATTAAAGCTGAGGATGTTAAGAATTTGCCACCTATTGAAGAAATACATGTCCTTGACACACCACCACCTCCACAAGTGGTAAAGGTAAATTCTTTATTAAAGTTTGATGAAGGTGATATCCCTCACAATAAACATCCTAGTCAATTCTTATATGAGTTTGACAACTATATTATGAAGCAAGATCATTTCAATGCACATGTTCTGAAACAATTGAAATATAATTCTGATATGATTGCTCGCTTGAGTGACTTGCTATTTAGAATCAGTAATGATGTTAGAGGTGTAGGAAAGCATGCCTCTATGGTTCAAACTCATTTGAACAAGTTGCTAAATCTCAAAAAGAATTGCTTGATGAAATGAATAGTAATATGAATGATTTTGCTGCTAGAGTAGTAACTAGAGGAGGTAGAATGACCCAAGAACCACTTTACTCTGAGGGTCATCCTAAAAGAATTGAACAAGACTCTCAGAGAATTAATACTGATGCACCTAGTCCTTCTAAAAAGAAAAAGAAAAAGAAAAATGATAGGACTCTGCATACCTCTAGTGAACCTGAGATACAAAAACCTCCTGATAATAATGATGTCTCTATTTCCGATGCTAAAACTCAGTCTAGTAATGAACATTCACCTAGTGATAATGAAACTGATAATGATGATGTTCATGAAGATGCTCAACCTAACCATGATAAAGAACCAGATAATGATGTTGAAATAGAGCCTGCTGCTGATCTTGATAACCAACAACCTAAAAATAAACGTTATGATAAAAGAGACTTTGTGGCTAGGAAACATGGTAAAGAAAGAGAGTCATGGGCCACAGAAACCCATGCCATTTCAACCTAACCCATCTAAGAAAAAGGATGATGAAGAATTTGAGCGCTTTGCTAAAATGATTAGGCCAGTCTTTTTGCGTACCCGCTTAACTAATATATTAAAGATGGCCCCTTATGCAAAGTACATGAAAGACATCATCACTAATAAAAGAAAGATACCTGAAGCTGACATCTCCACCATGCCTGCTAATTACTCTTTTAAGGATGGAGTACCTAAAAAACTTGGAGATCCTGGAATACCAACTATACCTTGCTCCATTGAAAGAAACTATGTCAAAACTGCTTTGTGTGATTTGGGAGCCGGCGTTAGTGTTATGCCTTTCTCCTTATATAAAAGACATGATTTGAATAAACTCACACCTACCGAGATATCATTGCAAATGGCTGACAAATCAACTGCCATACCTATCAGTATTTGTGAGGATGTGCCCGTTGTTGTTGCAATTGTTACTATCTTGATGGGCTTTGTTATTATTTAGATGCCCGGGGACGACAACATGTAGATTATCCTTGGTAGACCCTTTTTGAATACTGCAGGGGCTGTTATTGATTGCAATAAAAGCAAAGTCACTTTTCGTATCAATGGTAATGAGCACACGGTGCACTTTTCGAAGAAACAATTCCAAGTGAATGGTATAAATGTTATTCACGAATCTCCCACCATTACTATTGGGAGTTTTCAATTACCTCTATCTACTGCCAAAAAGAAATATGATATACTTATTGTTGGTGATATGCACATCCCCATTGAGGTAACGTAGTGTTTTACGAAAGTTCTTCGGTTTCATGCTAATCGGAAGTGGTTGTTAATAAGACTTGATCAACTTTATTAATGGATCATTTTTGAAAGGTATGAAATCGATGAATCTAGTAGGAACAATCTTCTGCTCCCACCTTTTATTTTTCTATTTTAGCTAGTCAAATAAAATAAATGCCATGTTTATCTTGTTTTCAGTTTTCACCGTGCAAAAAAAAATGATCCAAAAATAAAAGTTCTCAGAATGTTCTGAAAATTTGATACGATTTTTTTCCGAATATTTTAGAATTTCTGGTCCAAATAGTACCAGAGGGGGGTGCATGTAACAGCCTGAGACCGACGCTCCAGAAGATTCCCGTTTTATTCTCATTATCGCCGTGTGTTCTATTTGGTTGTCGCATTCATCATCGCATCATCTGCATAGCATCGGCAACTCCGTTGCCATCATTTTTCAAAAACCGCATCCGTTCGTAGTCGCCGGTTCTCTTCGTCCTTGTCGTTGACCGTTTTGAGACCAATCACACACACACGCGCCCGCGACATCGTTAAAAAAATGTTTTTAAAAGTGCATATAAAATATTCTCGGATTGGGTCAAAAGTTGGCGTGTGGTCTTCATATAGTGTAGCTAGACCGCCTGCCAAATTTCGTCGCAATCGGAGGTCGTTCGATACCCCAACGTTCAACCGTAGCGGTACCGTCATCGGTTTTTTTCACGGACGTTTCGGTATTTCAAATCATGTCACGGGCCACCAACCTCCCTCTCTTCTCAGCCCACACCCCCTCTCCATAGCCCACCATAGCCCTGCTAGCCCCCTCCGCTTCCGGACCATCGGATCATGATCCGAAGGTCCGAAAACGGTGTAAAAACCCATACCCCTAGCTTCCATGCTATAAAAGGAAGCCTACCCCTGCCTGAAATGGAACCCTAGCCCCTTGCCTCGATTTCCGTGCCTTCCCAACCCTCAGCCGCCACCACCTTCTCTGTCTCCCACCTCCAGTGCCGCCAGCCCGCCTAGGCCCGCGTGGGGCCCGCCCGAGCCCATCCGGGCCCGGGTCGCCCGCAACCGCCACCACCCCGTGGATCCTCCCATGGCCGCCTACGCCGCGCGCCCCGTGCTCGAGGGCGCCCCATCGCCGAGCTCCGAGGCCTGGGCCTTGCCTCCCCGCCCGTTCGCCGGAGTCTCGCCTCGGCGTCGGCCTTGAGCTCACCGGACTGCTCCCCCAAGGGCGTCGCCGCAGCCGCTCGGAGCTCCTCCTTCGGCTCGCCTCCGCCCCGATCCGGCGAAGACCGGACCCCAGCGACCTCCCGTGGCCGGATCTGGCCGGCCCCCGTCGCATCCCGCTGACGCAGCCTCGTTCCCCGCCACTCCGCTCGTGCCTCGCCGTTGGAGGTTCCTGTCGTGGCGCCGCCAGCCACTGCTCGGGAACGAGCAGTCCGCTCGCCTGCAGCGCCTCGCTCGCGTCCGCGAGTGGGCCACTCCCACCGCAGGCCCAGCCGCCCCAGCTCCCTTTGGACCGACTCCTCTCCACTTGGGCTCGGCCCACGGGTGAGCTCCCCTGCCACCCTGCTATCTCCCACCTGCGAGCGCTATTTTGTACGTTGCCCCATGTGCCACTGTTGGCCCATAATGCTCAGATTAGGCCTGTGTAGTATGTTTCTCCCTGTGAACCAATTTTGCTATTTAATCCTGCACATGCTTATTGACGGAAAAATTCCCTATTTTAAAATGTCGATAATTAAATAATCGTGCATTGGATTAGAGTGTTTCATATATGTACAACGTGTAGAATTTCGTCTAGATTCGCAATATTCCACTTTCATAAATGATAAAAAAGTATAAGATGTTGTTTTCTTGTAATTTGCATAAATGTCATGTTTTTGCATTATGCATATTCATTTAAGCGTGCATCCGAATTAATCAAACCATGTATGAAAAATGTGTAGATTAATTGTATCGCTTTTTCATGCATGCTAAAAAATGTTTGATGTGGAGTTTGCATTTAATTTGCATACATATCTTGCTAAAACGGTTTATGTCCTAACTGTAACAGCCCGAGACTGACGCTCCAGAAGATTCCCCTTTTATTCCATTCTCATCGTGTGACTCGTTTGGTTGTCGCATTCATCATCGCATCATTCGCATCATTTGCACGGCATCGTCACTCGTTTTCGAAAACTTTCATCCATTCGTAGTTGCCGGTTCTCTCCGTTCGTGTCGACGGCCGTTTCGAGACCAACCACACACGCACGCGCCCATGGCATCGTTTTAAAAAAAACATTTTTAAAACGCGCAAAAAATATTCTCGGATTGGGTCAAAAATTGGAGTGCGGTCTTAATATAGCGTAGCTACACCGCCTGTCAAATTTCGTCGCAATCAGAGGTCGTTTAATACCCGAATGGTCGACCGTAGTGGCACTATCGTCGGTTTATTCGTCGGACGTTTTCGGTTTATAAAACTTGTGCCGGGCTGCCATCTTCCCTCCCTTCTCAGCCCAATTCTATCTACACAGCCCACTAACCCAGCTAGTCCCCCCTCCGCTTCCGGACCGTCCGATCGAGATCAAAAGGTCCGAAAACGGATGAATTATCCAAACCCTAGCCCCCCATTGCTATAAATAGACCCCAGCCTTCCATTTCGGGCAACCCTAGCCGATTGCTTCGTTTTCCGCGTGCCTCCAACCCTCAGCCGCCACTTGGCGCACCTCCTCCCAGCCGCAGGGCCCGCCGAAGTCCATCGCTGGCCCGCCCGGAGTCCGACTCCGCCCGCAGCTCCCCGAGCGCCCTAGATCGCGTCGCCCCGCCTCCAAGCCGCCGTGCAGCCACCTCGCCCCGCGACCCCGTTGCCTCAGCCGGCCGGCGACCCGCCAGAGCTGCTCCCGGCCGTCCCCGCATCGCTCCGGCCAACATCAGGTCGAATGGAGCCATGCCCTTCCCTTGCCTTCTTCCTCCTCTTGTTTTCTCTCTCACATCTCTCCGGCATCTCTCTCTCGCAGGAACAGCTGGCCGCACCCTGGAACTGCCTGGATCCGCCGCTAGTCCCATCCCCGCGCCGGATCCCGTCCTCTCCTCCTCGGATCCATGCTCGCCAGTGCCAAGTTCGCCCCCTGCCGCCGCCATGTCCCTGCTTCGCCGCTGCTACCGCTTCCTCTGGAGCGAGAAGGACGAGCGCTTCGTCCCTGCTCGATCTGGTCGCGCCCATTGACTGCGCATGCGAGCGCTTGCTGCCCAGGCACGCAAGGCCCAGCCGCGCCCAGGAGCTTCCCCAGCCGGCCCAGCTAGGCCTCTCCACCACCTGGCCCATGATGGCACTTAGGTGAGGCCCAGACCACCCCTGCTATCTCCTGCACGCATGCGCTATATTGTATGTAGCGCCATGTGCCACTGTTGGACCGTCTTAGATTCGGCCCGTAGTGCTTTTTTTCTGCTGTGAATTTTGTAATTATCTACAGACTCGGTAGATTTGCAGAATAGTACCCGAACTTCATGCATTTAATAACTCACCAACCGTGCATCGTATGTAAAAACCTTATACATGTAAAATGCTTAGAATTTCGTGTAAATTCACAATTTCCAATTGTCACATGTGTTTAAAATGTTGAACTTGCTGTTTTCATGTAATTTACGTAAATGCCATGTAAAATGATTTATTTCATAACTACCAAACCGTAGCTTCGATAAAAATGTTCCACATATGTAACTTGGCTAGAAAAATGTGTAGAATCACATGGCCCACATTATTTTGCTGTTTAACAAACATAAAATTGTGTTAGGACAGATCTGGACAGAATTCATAATTTTGTATATGAGGTTCTTTTGGAAATGCTATATGTTGCTTCCGGGCTCATTTAAAATGCCTAGTTGACGTAGTTGTTCATGCTTCACCTCTTGCCATGATACACAACATTTAAAATTATTGTTTAGTTAAACAACCTTAACTGCATTTCTAATAATATGGAGATTTATTATTTTGTTGTAGGTGTGTTCTCCTTCTCCATTTAAAATTGCTCTAATTCCATCTTCACCTTATGCCATGACCACCCATGTTAAACAACATTTAATATTGATGAGTACCTAATGAGAGGGAACTAAATATTTCAACGTGGAGTTTCGTCAATATGCAACTCGTTGCATATTGAACTTCACTTAATGTGTAGTAGTTGTTTGTGTGCTTGCCATGCCATGCCTAGTTAAACCGGACATGCATCATATTTGGTTGCGCATCATGTCATGCATTTGTTATGGTGTTCTCGTGTGTTGATTGTTTGTTCCAGATTGCTTCTTCTCGATAGAGTTCCGAAAGCGTTCGGAGTGTGAGGATTCGTTCGACTATGTCCCGTTCGTCTACTTCACGGATCATCTGCTTCACGGATTCGTTCTTCTTCCAAGCGGGATCTCAGGCAAGATGAACATTTCCCTGGATACCATTACTATCATTGCCATGCTAGATGTCTCGTTTCTATCGTTGCCTCGCTACCTACCACTTGTATGTCAAGCCTCCCAAATTGCCATGAAAAGCCTCTAACCCCTCCACATCCCAGCAAACCACTGTTTGGCTATGTTACAGCTTGCTCAGCCCTTCCTATAGCGTTGCTAGTTGCAGGTGCAAGATGTTTCCCATGTGGGACATGTATATTTTGCTATATCACCATATTATTGCTATTTAATTTAATGCACATATATACTTGGTAAAGGGTGGAAGGCTTGGCCTTTTGCTTGGTGTTTTGTTCCACTCTTGCCGCCCTAGTTACTTGTGTACCGGTGTTATGTTCCATAATTGAGCGCTCCTAACATGCTCGGGGTTGTTATGGGGACCCCTTGATTTTCGTTTTAGGATAAAACTTGTCTGGCAAGGCCCAACATTGGTACTACATTTGCCTAATAACTAATAAAATTGCATAGGGACTTTTCGGACCCCGTGGATAATTAATCAACAACCCGGGCCAGTGCTCCTCGTGAGTGTTGGTACAACCCAGAGCAGCTTATTAACGCTACCTGGGGCAACTCGGTGATTGGCGTGGTAACCATCGCTCATCCGTCGTATCCTGAGAACGAGATACGCGGCTCCTATCGGGATCGTCGACACGCCGGGCGGCCTTGCTGGATTTGTTTTACCTTTCTCGAACGTCTTGTGCGAGGAATTCCGATAATACTTCGGGTTTTCTCGAGGTTGCGGTTTTCTAGTGGAATTGCCTATGAAGATCACAAGATTCGTGGTCGAGGTTATTCCCGCTGCGTGTGGTTAGTTTGTGATGGATGAGTTGGAGCACCCCTGCAGGGTTAAATCTTTCGGAAAGCCATGCCCGCGGTTACGTGGCAACTTGGAAACTTTGTTTAACACCCGGTCATAGCAAACTTGAAGTAAACTCAAATAAAATACACCAACCGTGTGCGTAACCGTGACTGTCTCTTCTCGTGAGTCCTTATCCGAGAGAGAACATGGTGGGGTTATGTTTGACGTATGTAGGTGTTCAGGATCTCTTAGAGATCATTACTAGTTCATGACCGTTTATGCGACAATCATCCCCCTTTATTCTTGTACTCGTAAGTTAGCCACTCAAATAAATGCTTAGTCGCTTGCTGCAGCCTCACCACTTAACCATACCTCACCCATTAAGCTTTAATAGTCTTGATATCCTTGGAAATGAGATTGCTGAGTCCCCGTGGCTCACAGATTACTACAACAACAATTGCAGGTACAGGTAATGCGATGATATGACGTGAGCGCGATGCTTTGTTTGATTTGGAGTTCTTCTTCTTCTTCTTCTTCATCGATCTAGGATGGGTTCCAGGCGGCAGCCTGGGATAGCAAGGATGGATGTCATTTTATCGTTTGTTTTCATCCGTAGTCGGACCCTGCTCTTCTGTAGGATGTTTGGATATGTTGTTGTATTGATGTGATATTGATGTAGCTTGTGGCGAGTGTAAGCCAATTCCATATACTCATCTCTTCTTTACGTGTACTGGTAATGATATCCATTCTTGCAAAACGACGAGATGCGCTTCTATCCCTGTCGAGGCCCTCGTGCCAAAATAAGGATAGGATCGCGTCTTGGGCGTGACAAGTTGGTATCAGAGCCTGTAGCGACCTAGGAGCCCCCTTGATTGATCGAACTTGGCCGAGTCGAGTCTAGTTAAAACCATTTTGAGTCTAGTTATATCGGAGAGTAGGATTCTTTTACTCCTCTTATATACTCTGGTGAGGTATTCGACTTAGGAATTTTCATTCTACTCGTCTTCTCGCTCAAAAAAAAATTTAGGATCACGCGGGTATTTTGGAAACTATATGATGCCGATGTGACGGAGTTCTGTCTTGGTGCCTCCTGTCTGACTTGATTTCTTCCGGGGAGTTGAGCTCCAGGGGATTCTTGACACATCGTTATCATTCAGTTTCCTTAGTATCTCAGGACGGAGGATGTTCGAAATTGCTTCAATACTTTTCGTGGCGAGATAAGGCTGAAGTCACCCAGTAGTGGGGAGGTGTCCGGGGTACTGCCATGTTTAGTATCGTTGTGATTACGAGTGTCTGAGGTAGATGAGTTTGCGGAGTTTCTTGGGTTATGGTGTGGAAGGTTGTGGGTGCAGTTGTAGCTGATTACCTTGGGTACGTTCCTGGGTCCGCAACCCGAAACGCATAAACAAAAAAGACTTCGGAAATTCTTAGGTGGGAATTCAAGTACTTACCTAGGATTATCCTTCCAACAAATGCAAATGGGTTTGTTTTTGTTCCGGCTTGTTTCGTAAGCTTCATCCTTTGGTTTTGTTGAAGTATGGTAAATTCAAGTTGCTTCGATGTCAAGTGGTGATTTCATATCTTTTCTAAGCAGTGTTCTCACATTTTTATGGGAATGCTAATCCTTTTGTTCAACCGGATTTGTCATGTCAATTTTTTCCAACCGGTGTGCTTCTCTTCAAGATGATTCTATCCCTTCCAATTTTTGCAAGATCTATCCTCATCCTTCCTTTTCCCCGGAATTCGTTTCATCCGTTCCAAGTCTTCTTTGTTTTCCCCGCCCTCCCGCCCTTTTCTTCAATGAGTAAATTCCCATCCTTGTGGAGATGATCAAAGTGTCAAGTTCATCATTCTATTCTTGTTTTCTTCTCCGGTGGATTCAATTCAGCTTTCGGTGCTCATAATATCATTTTCATTCATCCAATGCTTTCCCGTATTGATATTCTTTGCTAGGCCTCTCTTGTTATTCATTCCTCTCTCTATTCTATCCGGAGTGTTGAAGATATCTCAGAAGATTCGTGTTTTCGTTCAAATCCTTTCAATTGTTTCGGGGTTCTCACCTCATCAGTTTTCATTTGTACCAGTGCAATTTCTCTTCCCAAGCAATTGTTTCAACGGTGTTTTCTTTTGAGTGGACCCATATCCCACAGGTTTTTCCCCAGGATCTTACCTTGCTCTTCTGATGTTTCCCGGAGATCTCAAGTTTTTTTTTCATATCTGACGTAAGAATGAATTTCATTGGTCATATGCCTTCTCTAAGATCGCTTCTAAATCAGTTTCATCGCTGCCTTAACCTTTTCTTATTTATTCTTCCGGAGTGCCTCCGTAATTCTTGGTGGTGTTTCTCGTCATCATTCTCATCATTGAAGACCGAAGGAGAGTTTCTCTTAAATCTTTCTCCGTTCTTTCGAAGATTTGTCATCTCAGCTTCGTGCTATCCTCTCAAATTGTTTTTGATCATGAGTAATTCCTTCTTATCTATCCGGAGCATTTGAATGTTGTTTTCATTTCTCGATCCTCCGAAGGCCATCATTTCAGAAGAATTCTTCGTTCTCAGCTTTCAGTTTTCGTTCTCAAATTCTTCTCAATTGTTGTCTCGTCATTCGTATCTCAATTATTTCGGTGTTTCGTTCAAGTTTTCTATTAGCGGGTCATGATCTCTTCGTTCTCATGTATCTCAATTCATTTCAAGTATTTCATCTTTCATTCTCAATTCTTACCGGTGTTTCATTGAAGACGTCTTCAAGCTTGTTTCATCTCTCTTCAATCTTTTCAAGAAGAATAAGTGGTATGCTAAATCTGGGTTTGTCATCAATTAAACTTGATGAAGGATAAGCATAACATAATTCTTATTCTTGTTTCTTAAGGTGATTTCAATCCTTCTCCCGGAGTTGTTCATGATATCAAATTCTCTATTCTAGTTGCTTATCTTTTCTTTTTCGGAGTTCCAGTTATTTCTCAAGTATCTCTTCGCGAAGCTCCATCTAAATCTCTGGAAGGTCATAATCTTATTCTTTCCAACCTTCAATTCTTTTCTATCATCCTTCATTTCCGGAGGCTCTTCATGGTGGTTCATCAAGATTTCTCTCATTCTCAAGTGTTCTTCAAGATTTTGTTGGAGGTCCTCAAGTATTCTTTGTCTTCCATTTCAATGTGCAATTCATTCTCGCTCATCTTTTGAGATGGTATTATAGCATTCTTGATTCTTGAGGAGTGTCAAAGAGAAGTTATCAAGAATGAGATATTTAAACCCATCATTTCTTTTTTTGGAGTTATCTTGGCATGTATGTCACTTAAAGCCTATCTTAACGATTGTTGCTATTATGGTGCTATGAATGATCCAAGTTCTCAATATATCCTCTCGGCGAAAGGAGTTTTCATCTCTGGTTGCTCCCAAGCAATCTTTGTTTCCAGTAGTGGCCGGTTCTCACCTCATAATTTTGAGATGTTTTCCATAAGCCCACAACAAGCTTGTTCTTTTCGTTGTTGATGTTCCAACAACTCCATTCAATCTCTTCTTGTAATGATGGTTTCCAAATTCAATTGTGATAGAAGTTATCATTTCCTTCTCCGTTCTTTTCCTTCCATCGATCTAGCTTCTAGTCTTTTGTTTCGGAGGCTTTGTGATGTTGCTCTCTTTGAACCATCATATTGTTCTAACAAGATCATGTTCTTTCCTCGCTTGTCCATCTAACCGGAGTGTTGTGTTCTCTTTTCAAGTTCTTTCCATCTTATCAAGTTTTGCTTCCCTTTTCTACCGAAGTGCTGCCCAAATTTCTTATGAATTCTAGATTGTTCCTCGTGTCATTCTTCATCCCTTTGCATCCTTCAAGATCTGTTGGTTTCGCTCATTTGTCAAAGAAGCAACTAAGTTTCACCTCATCCTTTCTTCTTCCTCTTCCCCTTCTCATTCTAAGATCTCGGGTCGAGATCTCTTGTAAGTGGAGGAGAGTTGTAACAGCCCGAGACTGACGCTCCAGAAGATTCCCCTTTTATTCCATTCTCATCGTGTGATTCGTTTGGTTGTCGCATTCATCATCGCATCATTCGCATCATTTGCACGGCATCGTCACTTGTTTTCGAAAACTTTCATCCGTTCGTTGTTGCCGGTTCTCTCCGTTCGTGTCGACGGCCGTTTCGAGACCAACCACACACGCACGCGCCCGTGGCATCGTTTTAAAAAAAAACCCGTTTTTAAAGCGCGCGAAAAATATTCTCAGATTGGGTCGAAAATTGGCGTGCGGTCTTAATATAGCGTAGCTAGACCGCCTGTCAAATTTCGTCGTAATTAGAGGTCGTTTAATACCCGAATGGTCGACCGTGGTGGCACTATCGTCGGTTTATTCGTCGGACGTTTTCGGTTTATAAAACTTGTGCCGGGCTGCCATCTTCACTCTCTTCTTAGCCCAATTCTATCTACACAGCCCACTAACCCAGCTAGTCCCCCCTTCGCTTCCGGACCGTCCGATCGAGATCAAACGGTCCAAAAACGGATGAATTATCCAAACCCTAGCCCCCCATTGCTATAAATAGACCCTCGCCTTCCATTTCGGGCAACCCTAACCGATTGCTTCATTTTCCGCGCGCCTCCAGCCCTCAGCCCCCACTTGGCGCACCTCCTCCCAGCCGCAGGGCCCGCCGAAGCCCATCGCTGGCCCGCCCGGAGCCCGACTCCGCCCGCAGCTCCCCGAGCGCCCTGGATCGCGTCGCCCCGCCTCCAAGCCGCCGTGCAGCCACCTCGCCCCACGACCCCATTGCCTCAGCCGGCCGACGACCCGCCGGAGCTGCTCCCGGCCGTCCCCGCGTCGCTCCGGCCAACATCAGGTCGAATGGAGCCGTGCCCTTCCCTTGCCTTCTTCCTCCTCTCGTTTTCTCTCTCACATCTCTCCGGTATCTCTCTCTCGCAGGAACAGCTGGCCGCACCCTGGAACCGCCTGGATCCGCCGCTAGTCCCATCCCCGCGCCGGATCCCGTCCTCTCTGCCTCGGATCCGTGCTCGCCAGCGCCAAGTTCGCCGCTTGCCGCCGCCATGTCCCTGCTTCGCCGCTGCTGCCGCTTCCTCTGGAGCGAGAAGGACGAGCGCTTCATCCCTGCTCGATCTGGTCGCGCCCGTTGACCGCGCACGCGAGCGCTCGCTGCCCAGGCGCGCGTGGGCGCGCAAGGCCCAGCCGCGCCCAGGAGCTTCCCAAGCCGGCCCAGCTAGGCCTCTCCACCGCCTGGCCCATGATGGCACTTAGGTGAGTCCCAGACCACCCTTGTTATCTCCTGCCCGCGTGCGCTGTATTGTATGTAGCGCCATGTGCCACTGTTGGACCGTCTCAGATTTGGCCCGTAGTGCTATTTTTTTTTATGCTGTGAATTTCGTAATTATCCACAGACTTGGTAGATTTGCAGAATAGTACCCGAACTTCATGCATTTAATAACTCACCAATCGTGCATCGTATGTAAAAACCTTATACATGTAAAATGCTTAGAATTTCATGTAAATTCACAATTTCCAATTGTCACATGTGTTTAAAATGTTGAACTTGCTGTTTTCCTGTAATTTACATAAATGGCATGTAAAATGATTTATTTCATAACTACCAAACCGTAGCTTCGATAAAAATGTTCCACATATGTAACTTGGCTAGAAAAATGTGTAGAATCACATGGCCCACTTTATTTTGCTGTTTAACAAACATAAAATTGTGTTAGGACAGATCTGGACAGAATTCATAATTTTGTATATGAGGTTCTTTTGGAAATGCTATATGTTGCTTCCGGGCTCATTTAAAATGCCTAGTTGACGTAGTTGTTCATGCTTCACATCTTGCCATGATACACAACATTTAAAATGATTGTTTAGTTAAACAACCATAACCGCATTTCTCATAATATGGAGATTTATTATTTTGTTGTAGGTGTGTTCTCCTTCTCCATTTAAAATTGCTCTAATTCCATCTTCACCTTATGCCATGACCACCCATGTTAAACAACATTTAATATTGATGAGTACCTAACGAGAGGGAACTAAATATTTGAACGTGGAGTTTTGTCAATATGCAACTCGTTGCATATTGAACTTCACTTAATGTGTAGTAGTTGTTTGTGTGATTGCCATGCCATGCCTAGTTAAACCGGACATGCATCATATTTGGTTGCGCATCATGTCATGCATTTGTTGTGGTGTTCTCGTGTGTTGATTGTTTGTTCCGGATTACTTCTTCTCGATAGAGTTCCGAAAGCGTTCGGAGTCTGAGGATTCGTTCGACTACGTCCCGTTCGTCTACTTCACGGATCGTCTGCTTCACGGATTCGTTCTTCTTCCAAGCGGGATCTCAGGCAAGATGAACATTTCCCTGGATACCATTACTATCATTGCCATGCTAGATGTCTCGTTTCTATCGCTGTCTCACTACCTACCACTTGTATGTCAAGCCTCCCAAATTGCCATGAAAAGCCTCTAACCCCTCCACATCCTAGCAAACCACTGTTTGGCTATGTTACCGCTTGCTCAGCCCTTCCTATAGTGTTGCTAGTTGCAGGTGCAAGATGTTTCCCATGTGGGACATGTATATTTTTCTATATCACAATATTATTGCTATTTAATTTAATGCACATATATACTTGGTAAAGGGTGGAAGGCTTGGCCTTTTGCTCGGTGTTTTGTTCCACTCTTGCCGCCCTAGTTACTTGCGTACCGGTGTTATGTTCCATAATTGAGCGCTCCTAACATGCTCGGGGTTGTTATGGGGACCCCCTTGATTTTCGTTTTAGGATAAAACTTGTCTGGCAAGGCCCAACATTGGTACTACATTTGCCTAATAACTAATAAAATTGCATAGGGACTTTCCGGACCCCGTGGATAATTAATCAACAACCCGGGCCAGTGCTCCTCATGAGTGTTGGTCCAACCCAGAGCAGCTTATTAACGCTACCCGGGGCAACTCGATGATTGGCATGGTAACCATCGCTCATCCGTCGTGTCCTGAGAATGAGATACGCGGCTCCTATCGGGATCGTCGACACACCGGGCGGCCTTGCTGGATTTGTTTTACCTTTCTCGAACGTCTTGTGCGAGGAATTCCGATAATACTTCGGGTTTTCTCGAGGTTGCGGTTTTCCAGTGGAATTGCCTAGGAAGATCACGAGATTCGTGGTGGAGGTTATTCCCGCTACATGTGGTTAGTTTGTGATGGATGAGTTGGAGCACCCCTGCAGGGTTAAATCTTTCGGAAAGCCGTGCCCGCGGTTACGTGGCAACTTGAAAACTTTGATTAACACCCGGTCATAGCAAACTTGAAGTAAACTCAAATAAAATACACCAACCGTGTGCGTAACCGTGACTGTCTCTTCCCATGAGTCCTTATCCGAGAGAGAACATGGTGGGGTTATGTTTGACGTATGTAGGTGTTCAGGATCTCTTAGAGATCATTACTAGTTCACGACCGTTTATGCGACAATCATCCCCCTTTATTCTTGTACTCGTAAGTTAGCCACTCAAATAAATGCTTAGTCGCTTGCTGCAGCCTCACCACTTAACCATACCTCACCCTTTAAGCTTTAATAGTCTTGATATCCTTGGAAATGAGATTGCTGAGTCCCCGTGGCTCACAGATTACTACAACAACAGTTGCAGGTACAGGTAATGCGATGATATGACGTGAGCGCGATGCTTTGTTTGATTTGGAGTTCTTCTTCTTCTTCATCATCGATCTAGGATGGGTTCCAGGCGGCAGCCTGGGATAGCAAGGATGGATGTCATTTTATCGTTTGTTTTCGTCCGTAGTCGGACCCTGCTTTTCTGTATGATGTTTGGATATGTTGTTGTATTGATGTGATATTGATGTAGCTTGTGGCCAGTGTAAGCCAATTCCATATACTCATCTCTTCTTTACATGCACTTGTAATGATATCCATTCTTGCAAAATGATGAGATGCGCTTCTATCCCTGTCGAGGCCCTCGTGCCAAAATAAGGATAGGATCGCATCTTGGGCGTGACACTAACCTCACATAATTGTTGTGTCATTGTTTCTTTAATAAAAACCCACATATTATATATGATTTTGGGGTAGAAAAATCCATAGAATTTATGTGTGCAATTAGTTTTTTCATTTGAGCAATTTGTGTGCTTGTCATTTTTTCTACGATGCCCTTTTGTTTATT